>JAULJL010000012.1:19351059-19788559 GCA_030761205.1 Fremontodendron californicum | reverse complement strand
GTCTGTTCAAAATATTATAAATTTATATAATTTTTACATGTTAATAACTCATTTTATGTAGATTTTGACACGTTCATAAATTCGTTCATGTTCATATTATTTTTCATGTTCGTGTTACCTTTTTGTGTTTTCAAAGTATTATAAATTTATATATATTTTTACATGTTAATAATTAATTTTATGTAGATTTTGACACGTTCGTGTATTTGTATTGTATTCATGTTATTTTCGCATCATGCCGTATTTTAATTATTTTTTTCATGTGTTCATCTCGTGTTTCAATTCATCCAAATATTTTGCATAGTTTGTCATGGTGATCCAATTTAGAGAAAATTTTGTGTGTTCGTGTCATGTCTTAATTCATCCCATATTTTGCATAATTTGTTATAATGATTCAATTTAGAGAAAAATGGTATGTCCGTAACATGTTCGTGTTATTTTATCATGTGTTTAAAATATTATAAATTTTTACACGTTAATAATTTGTTTAATGTAGATTTTGACACGTTTGTGTATTTGTGTCGTGTTCATGCTATTTTCTGTGTCATGTTTTAATTTTTTTTCATGTTGTGTTCGAGTCGTATAATCATATTGTGTCCGGAATTGCCAAGTCTAATTGATACTAATCAAATAACTCACAAATTTGTGTCACGCGTCATCATGTTCGTGTTATTTTTTCTATTATAATCGTATTCAAAGTATTATATATTTATATAAAATTTAACACGTTAATAATTCGTTTTATGTAGATTTTAACACGTTCGTGTATTTGTATCGTATTTATGTTATTTTTGTGTCATGTCGTGTTTTAATTATTTTTCCCATGTTATGTTCGTATCGTATAATTATGTTGTGTTTGAAATTGTCGGATGTAATTGACCATACTCAAATAACTCTCAATTTTATATCACGCATCGTATAAGAATAAGAGTTATTATTTTTTTAAATTATTATCTTTACTTATACTCTTGATTTTTTATCTTTCAAATTTATTACAAAATGTTAATTCAAATCCGATAACATTCCTCAGCAGAGCACGGACATTATCTAGTATATATAAATAATGAACTTCAGCTTTGTATCGTGATGATTCAAAGTTTCTCAATTATACCCTTTTACCCCAATTAAATATTTTTTATTTATATTTTATTCATAAATTTGTAATTTTTTAATTAAAATATTCTTTGTAATTTTGATTTAACATGTTTATTGTACCTATGATATTTATTTGTTTTTCATAATTATACCCTTAAATAATTAATAAATATAGTTTTTAAGATTTTAAATGTTAAATAACATTAAAATATACATGAAAACATTTTTCAAATATTTATTTACAAAAATATTATTTGATATGTAAATAATGTTAGTAATTTTTAATTATTTACTAACTTCTCAAATAGGTTTTTTTATTCAAATATAGCCCAAAAAAAATACCAGAATACCGTTGATTTCGGATTAATTCCCAAAATACGCCTATTTTTTTCTAGCTGAGAAACCGCCATCTCCCATGGCGATTTCCCAGTGTAAAAATTTGAAATTTGGCAAAAAATACCAAGGGAAATCGCCATGGGGGGTGGCGATTTCCCTTGGTGTTTTTAGCAAAATTTGCAAATTATACCAAGGGAAATCGCCACCCCCCCATGGCGATTTCTCTTGGTATAATTTGCAAAATTTGCAAATTCCATCAAGGGAAATCGCCATGGGGGGTGGCGATTTCCCTTGATGAATTTTTTTTTTTTTTACTTAAATTCAAAAATAAATTTTAAAATTATTTTTAAATTTGTAAATTTTGTTTTTTAATTTTAAAAATTATAAATTAAATTAAAATATTTTTTAGGTTTGATTATTTATTTTTTTAAATATATATTAAAAATGTAATTTAATTTATTATTAAAATTTTATAAAAAATAAAAATATATTTCTTATTAAAATTTAAAAAAGAAGATTATATTTCTTATTAAATTTTTATATCAAAAATTGTATTTCTTATAATTTTGTAATATTATAAAAAGAAAAATTTAATTTATATAAAAATAATTTAATGATGTAAAATGTAAATAAATTTTTTTTTTAAAGAAATTTATCGAGTAACTTTTTTAAATAAAGAAGTTATTTTTAAGTTGGTATCGTAAAATAATTTTTTTAATTTGATTTTTTTTATTGAGTTGGTATTCGATTAACTCGTGACATCAATTTAATCATTGTTTTTAATAATAGTATAGATTATTGGTATAATTTTAAAATTAAAAATTATATTTTATTATAATTTTAATATGATAAAAATTTCTAATTTTTACAATTAAAATAATAATTTGGTAATCAAAAGATAAAAAAAAAAAATTCAGTTTAAAACTGGATATTTGATAAAATAATTTTAATTTAATTTATGATTTTATAAAAATAAAATTTTATTTCTTATTAAAATTTAAAAAAGAAAATTAAATTAAAATGAAAAAAAGAAAATCAACTTATCATGTAATTTGGATTATTATTTTATTTAAAATGAAAAAAAAATATAACTCAATTATATTTTCTTTTACAATTTTTTAAATTAAATAACAACATTAAGATATAAATTAAAAGAAAATATAACAATTAATTTCCCAACAAATTTAAAATAAATAACATGAAATGCAAAACATATAAATTTATATATTAGAAATTTAAAACATATTATTCTCGTTATATTGATAAAAGTACATTTATTCTAATTATTGCGTGGTGTAGAGCAACAGTGTCGAGCTCTTCTAGTGCGTGGTGGTTGCACCCGTCGTTCAACCTCGTCAGTGGCACGTATTCGCGGTCGACCACGACCTCCTGCTATAACCGCCACTGGTTCCGGTTGTATGTCATCAGTCATTTCTTCCGTATCAAAAATTTGAAACCCACTGCTGGATGAGCCAACACCTAGTTCACCCATAACGGGAACCTGACTACTAGATGCACCCATAAATGATGTACCATCAAATGCTGACAAAGGGGTTCCAAACTGATACATTGATGTTAGATATGCTGAACTTGGACTTAGGATGGGGAGCTGGTCATCTAACCTCGTTCTTGGCAGTGATGGTCGGTAACACTCATCAACGTCATATCCGGGGTGACTTACGGAATAACGATGACTGGATGGTACTCCATGATCCCGTCCAGGTTCAGGATGATCAAATGACATCCTCGGTGCTGTGAAATCCGATGAGGTCGGTTGACGTGTTCGCCCACGTTGTCGGCGAGGTCTAGGAGCATCCATATCCTGTGTAGGAGGGACTGGAGCTGAAGTTTGTCCGGTAAATGGCATACTCCTAACATCCTCATACATCGATGGTGGACAAACGAAAGGCCGACCTTCATTTTTATACCATCCTATGTAATCATCAGATGGGTTGAAATTATTACCAACAATCGGGTAACCTGTCGGAATTCGTTGAAAACGTATATTCCACCAATGGATCCAATGTTCATGCTTCGCAGGCCAGAATTCCTCATGACCACCACGCATGTCGATCTTGTGAAGCTTATCAAGGTTCACCGGGGCTGCAAGAATTGGTTGTTAAATCCCAAATTGTCGCAACACCCTGTCAGTTTGGTGCCACTCTACATATGAAAAGCATATCAATGCTGTGTTTGCTTTCCATATATTACAATTATAGTAGGCATCCGATGGGAGGCATGCCATAATTTCACTTGAGGAATATGGCATCCACAGAAACTGTGAATAATTATTACAAATTATTAGTTTCATATGGATTAAATAAAAAAAAAAACTTCAATGTAACAATCGAAATATTTACCTTATCATATCCTACTCGATCTAGTCGTACTCTTATACTTGCAAGGTCGCTCGGAGTCTCTGTAAAATCTCTACTCCTACTCCTACTCCTACTCCACCTATTAAAATGCATATAATATCTTAATGACCTATAAAAATACAAGTTCGTACAAAATTAGTAAAATAGTAAAGATTATTACCTGCTTGCAAGGGGGTATACAGCCGAAATATCCACGTGCGGAGCAAGAAATGGTAGCCGATACCAAGCCCATGATTGTAGAAGCACTAAACATCCACCTATGTCATGGCTTTTTGGAACTGTAGCCCGGCAAAGTTCTCTATACAAAACCGCCAAACACGCAGAACCCCAACTATAATTTGCCGCATGCTCTAAATCACGTAGTAATGGAAGATACATTAAATGTACCCGACTGCTCGATTTGTCAGGCATCAGTAATCCTCCAATCAAACGTAAAATATATGCTCTAGCAGCATATTGTATCTGCTGTTCAGTTGCATGTAATGAAAGATTTTGAAACGATTTCAACCAATTTAGTCTCACCGTTGAGCCAGATACAGACTCATCTGGAGGTACCGAGCCCAATAGATCTTGACACACTTCATTCCAATCTAGCAAGCTTCCGCCTGTAACTGCATCGCCATGGATCGGAAGTCCAAGTTGCAGCGCAACATCTTCGAGAGTTACCGTGCATTCACCAAATGGAAAATGAAAAGTGTGCTTCTCGGGTCTCCATCGTTCGATCAACGCACTGATTAAGTCGGGTTGTATCAAAAATCGTCGAATTTGAGTTACGTGATAAAATCCGGCTCTTCTTAAGTGGTCGATAATAGATGGATGCGGGTCCTCCAATGTAAATTTTCTCGAACGTAACACGCGACGAGTTTCCTGTTATAATAATAAAAATTAATATATTATAAAACTATAACAATTAAAAATTAATAAATAAAAAACTATAAAATAACAAAACAATAATAATAAAAAATTTAATTTTTTTATATAATTATTAAATAATTCAATTATATAATAAATAAATAACTATAAAATTAAAATTAAAAGACAATAATAATTACAAAATTATAAAACAATAATAATATAATATAATATAATTTAAAATTTAAAATTTAAAATTATATAAAACTATAAAATGAAAAAAATAATAATAATTAAACAATTATAAAACTATAATAATACAAAATAATATAATATAAAATTTATAATTATATAAAACTATAAAATGAAAAAACAGTAATAATTACAAAATTATTATTCTATATAATAATAAAAAGACCATTATAATATAAAAATTAAAATTATATAAAACTATATAATGAAAAAACAAAAATAATTAACAAATTAAATAACTATAATAATAAAAAATTAAACAATATAAAAAATAAATAATTATATAATTATGAAATCAAAAAAAAATAGTAATTAATAAATGATAAAACTATAATTGAAAACTATAACATTAAAAATATAAAAATTATAAAACAATAAAACAATAAAACTATAAATTTACAAAATTATAATCAATAAAAAATAACTAAAAATTGATAATGTAGTACAAATAATATTACTACAATTTACTTACCTCTTTAAATATAACCTCCGATATGTGATTTTCTTGCAACCTCAATAGTGATGATGAAGCCATTTCTAAATATTGTTGTAGAAAAAAATATATTGTTGTAGAAAATAATTTTGTTGGTAGAAAGAAATTTAATTGTTGAAAGAAGAATGAAAAATGAAGGGAGGGAGGGAGGTATTTATAGAAGAGTGGTGTGTGTGGGGGGGGAGGAGGGAGGGATTTGAAGGCAACAGTCATTTGACCGTTGCCTTCAAATATTTTTGAATTTTTTTGTTTTTTTTTTTGTTTTTTGTTATATCTAATACAAATCAATTAACAAAATTTATAAAAATTTGTTCATAAATTTTAAATAATAAAATATACCTTACGAATTTTATTTTTAAATTATAAAAAAAAATATTTTAATTTAATTTATAATTTTTAAAACTAAAAAACAAAATTTACAAATTTAAAAATAATTTTAAAATTTGTTTTTTAATTTAAGTAAAAAAAAAAACAATTCATCAAGGGAAATCGCCACCCCCCATGGCGATTTCCCTTGGTGTTTTTTTGCCAAATTTCAAATTTTTACACTGGGAAATCGCCATGGGGGATGGCGATTTCCCAGCTAGAAAAAAATAGGAGTATTTTGGGAATTAATCCGAAATCAACGGTATTTTGGTATTTTTTTTGGCTATATTTGAATAAAAAAACCTCTCAAATATGTTATAAATTTCATCATATAAATTTTAATCTAATATTATTAATGATCCTTTTTCTTCTCACTACAATTAACTTCACTGTCACCGTTATTTTGTTATCTAAACATATATCCCACCACTAATTTTAATCTCACCATTACAGTAATTAATCTTACCGTCACCGTTATTTTCAATCTCACCAAAACTAATTTCGTCACTCATCCAAATGGACCTTAAGCTTATTGCCTTAGCAATGACCTGCCTTTTACCTTGCCCCATTAGACGAACAAGTAAAAGAAAAATAAAAATAAAAAAGACAATATCCTTGTAGAAGGAGAAAATTTGTAACCAATTACAAATTGCCACGTGTCAATTGAAATTCTTTTAATTAAGAAATTTTCAATTAAATTATACATTACCATGTGAAATTGATAATATCATATTATAATTAATTATTTTATAATTAATTAAATATGTACACATGGTTTGACCAATCAAATTGCAAGGATTCATGGGTTATCCAATCAAATTTCATCCATGTGTCATAATTATTTTACCTCTAATTAAATTAAATTAATTAAGAGATAAATAATAAATTTTTATCTCTAATTAAATTAAATTAATTAAGAGATAAATAATAAAGTTTTATCTCTAATTAAATTAAATTAATTAAGAGATAAATAATAAATTTTTATCTCTAATTAAATTAAATTAATTAAGAGGTAAATAAATATTTTATCTCTAATTTAATTAATTAATTAAGTGATAAAAAATAAATATTTTATCTCTAATTTAATTAATTAATTAAGGGATAAATAATAAAGTTTTATCTCTAATTAAATTAAATTAATTAAGAGATAAATAAATATTTTTATCTCTAATTTAATTAATTAATTAAGTGATAAAAAATAAATATTTTATCTCTAATTAAATTAAATTAATTAAGAGATAAATAAGAAGATATTATCTCTAATTAAATTAAATTAATTAAGAGATAAATAAGGAGGTTAAGTTCTTTTAAAACTCTCTTTCACCTGGCTAGCTACCACTATAAATAGAGACCTCCTCTTAACACAAATTCACAACTGAGAAAGCCTGAAGAGAAGAAGATTTTGAAGAGCCAAATCCTCTCAAAATTCTTAAGAAGAAATTAGAGAAATTCTAAGAACGCGGTGCTTGTTCTTGAGAATTCTCTAGAAGCTGCTCTCCGATCTTGTTCAGCAAAGGAAAGGAGATAATTCCTGTTTTTCAAGACCAAGTCTAGAAGACCCTTGAAGCAGATCTCGCCGATTCAAGATCAAGTCGTGAAGACCCTTGAATCAAAATTTTACTGAAGAAAAGAATCAAAGGATTTCTTTCTTTAAGAATATTCAGAGATTGTAACCTCAAAGTTTGATTAATAAAAATATTATTTGACTCCAAATTTTCCTTGTCATATTTTTGACATAAAATTTGTGTGTACAAATTTTGGCACGCCCGGTGGGACAATCTCTGCCTTTCATCTCTTTTCTTCAAAACTCAAGTTATCAAGTTACAATGGCTCCCAAGAAGAACCTTGCTAACAAACCAACTCTCAAGCCTGCTCGAGCTAATCCTGCAGTCTACCCCACTTCATCATCAAGCGTTGATATCCCCGCTCATCCTTATGGCACTAGGAGCAAGACCAAAACTCTTGCTGAATTGTATGAGCAAACTTTTCCGGTGCTCAATCAAAACCCTCTCTATGACACTTCTTCTCCAATTCAAGACTTAGAAGAAGTTTCCGCTGAACAAGTCGATTCTCCTCGAGGATCAAGTGCAAGTCGTCAGTTAACATACAAAGGACAAGATAGCCACTCAAGCAACAAGCCTATTCCATCATCTACTCCAAAATCAAGTTCTGGAGTAATGGCTGTCATGACAACTGGTACCACATCATTGGAAGAACAAGTTGCACTTCTGGTAAAATCTGTTGAAATTCTTTCAGCAAGTATCAAAGAGAAAGATAACCAGATCGCTTCCATGATGGACAAGATCGCCGGTCTCACTGGAAAAAGGAACGAAGCTTCAAACCAGAATTGGCAATCAATCTTTCAAGATGATGGTGAGAACTCTGGCAAGGAAGTTGCTAAGGATTCTGAAGAAAAGATCAATGAACTCGTCACTACCAGTCAGCTCAAAGATCTTATCAAGGAGGCTATCAAAGATCAAGTTGAAAGCATCACTCAACCTTCATATACATATGCAAAACCATATTCTCAAAGGATCGATCGTCTGAGGATGCCTGGGAACTATCAACCCCCAAAGTTTCAGCAGTTCGATGGAAAAGGAAATCCACGCCAACATGTTGCACATTTCGTGGAAACTTGCAATAATGCTGGTACCTATGGGGATCTCATGGTGAAGCAGTTCGTTCGCTCCCTAAAAAGCAACGCCTTTGATTGGTATACTGATCTCGAGCCTGGGACGATTGACAGCTGGGAACAACTTGAGCGTGAATTCCTTAATCGGTTCTACAGCACTCGTCGCTTAGTCAGCATGATCGAACTCACAAGCTCACGTCAATGGAAGGATGAGCCAGTCATTGATTACATCCACAGATGGAGAAATCTGAGCCTTAACTGCAAAGAAAGACTGTCTGAGTCTTCTGCCCTTGACATGTGCATCCAAGGCATGAATTGGGGCTTGCGTTACATTCTTCAAGGCATCAAGCCTAAGACCTTTGAAGAATTAGCCACTCGTGCTCATGATATGGAGTTGAGTATGACAGCTGCTGGAAATCAAGAACCTCCGGTGCAAGAGCCAAAGAAAGCCAAGGAAAAACAAGATACCCGCAAAGGGGGCAAAACCTTTACCAACAAGGGAGAAAGCAAACAGTCCATGGCCGTGACTACCAAGCCTCTTAAGATATCTCCCAAGTCAAAACAATCTCAAGAGACGAAATATTCTCCTATCCAAGACAAAGGTAAAAGCAAGATCACTTTGAAGGAGAGGCAAGAAAAGAAGTATCCTTTTCCTGATTCTGATGTTTCAAGCATTCTTGAAGAACTTTTAAAGACTAAGCTGATTCAGTTGCCAGAAATGAAGCGACCTGAAGAAGCTGATAAAGTAGAAGACCCCAATTATTGCAAGTACCATCGCTTGATTAGCCATCCTCTGGAGAAGTGCTTTATTTTGAAGGATAGAATTATGAGACTCTATGAAGAAGGGAAAATCGAGTTTGAAGAAGAAACGATGTCGTCAAATTTGGCATCAGTCAATACGGTTTCTCAATCCAATTTGTTGGATAGAACCATAAAATTTGGCTCTTTTGATCCTATCATACTGGCTCCAAGTACAAGTACGATAGTGGATCTTCAGGGAAATGGGGGCAACTATTTACTTCAAAGACAAAATCAAGATCACGATGGTTGGACTCTAGTCACACGCCGAAAAAGCAAAAAGAAGAATCATCCAAAACTTGTGAAAGTGCTTACAAGAGCTAAGATGATCAAACAACCATTTAAATCTCCAAAGCCCAATGTGCCTCAAGAAACAAAAATGCCGTCTCAGGGTAAGAATTCAGTAGGGAGAAAGTCAAGGAGGCCAATCACTTTAAACGAATTCATGCCAATTCAGCTTAGAAATGAAGATTTGGTTTTCATGACTTGTTACCATAACGGTGGCAATGAAGATAATGAAAACAACACAGACTCAGTAGCATTTGAAGTCGATGAGCATTCTTGTGCTACGAAAATTAACTTTTCTGATGAGGATCTGTTGCTAGGGTCAACCCCTCATAATCGGCCGTTGTTCGTCGTAGGATATACTCGGGAACAGAAGATCAATAGAATCTTGATCGATGATGGTTCTGCTGTCAACATACTCCCGTTGATGACAATGAAAGAATTGGGAGTTCCTTTGGATGAATTGATGCAAAGCCGCTTGATGATCCAAGGATTCAACCAAGTGGGACAAAGAGCTCTTGGAAAACTTAGACTTCAACTTTTCATTGGAGATATGGAGTCAAGTCCACTTTTCCATGTAATCGATGCCAAAACGACGTACAACATGTTGTTAGGACGACCGTGGATACATCAAAATGGTGTAGTCTCCTCAACTTTGCACCAATGTCTCAAGTATTGCAGAAACGGTCAAGTCAAGACGATCCTTGCAGACTCTAAGCCATTTACTATAGCAGAAGCACATTTTGCAGATGCAAAGTTTTATCTCAAAGATACATTTATTGAAGAAGTAATGTCCAACCCGATGCAAGAATTAAAGCAAAAGGGAAAGAATTTGGCTTCTTCCACAATCCGAGAAGATGAAATTGCTCAAGGTTTAAAAGATCTGACTCTTCCCCTCACTAACTTGGAAGAATCAAGAGGCCTTATACCTCCACTGCAAGGATTTGTTAGGCCAATAGAAGAACCTCTTTGTGAACATCAAGATCTTCCTACTCATCGAGCTAAAGATTTTGATCCTAACGCTTATAGGTTGCTTGTCAAAGCTGGGTATAAACAAGAGGATGTCGTAAAATTGGCTCACGAGACAAAAGAGCCTAGCAAAGAAAAGCCGCAAAGTTCATTCAAGATCCGACAGGTTTGGCAAAAGAAGATTGATCACATCGGAACTTCTAGAGAGGGGCTTGGGTATTCTCCATTAAAATTGAAGATTCATAAACAAACTTCGAGGTACATAAATGTGGAGGAAGTTCCCGAGGAGCAAGAAGATGCAGTGAAGCCACCAGGACTTTCAGTGTTTGATCGCTTGGGGGCACGCTCAACACGATGTTCAGTGTTTGATCGTTTGAGCATTCAATCATCACGAAGGTCAGTTTTTGAACGAATGAGAGAAAAATGCAGTGAAGTTTCTGTAAGTAAACCAATTTCCATTCAGTCAAGGCTTGGAAGTCCGTACTCTGAAGAAGTTAACTGTGGTCGAAAAAGAAGGTCTTCCACTTTAAAGGAATCAAGAGATTTTCACAGCAAAATTCCTTCTCGAATGAAAAGGCAAAGCGAATGGAAGGTAACTACTGGTGAAGTTTTAAAGGCTAGAAAGCACACAGTGGTTATAACCAAATCAGTCTCATCCTCAGAGGAAGAAGAACTTGAAGAAACAGAAATCTTTACTTCGAACCATGTATCTGTAAAAGAAACTGGTGAAAAATCTCAAGAAGAAGAAGCCCCTTCGTCTTTTGAAGAAGGAAATCAAGCTACTATTGATGAGCTAAAGGAGGTCAACATCAGTACTAGTGAAGATCCACGACCGATCTTTATTAATGCTTGCTTACCACCAGAAGAAGAAAAAACCTATCTTGATCTTTTGATAGAGTATCAAGATATCTTTTCTTGGACTTACAAAGAGATGCCGGGACTTGATCCAAAAGTAGCTATGCATCATCTGGCTGTCAAGAAAAGTGTCCGACCTATCAAACAAGCTCAACGACGCTTCCATCCTGACTTGATCCCCCAAATTGAAGCTGAGGTCAATAAGCTCATCAAAGCTGGCTTTATTAGAGAAGTCAAGTATCCCACTTGGATCTCAAATATTGTTCCAGTGAGAAAGAAAAATGGTCAACTTCGAGTTTGTGTAGATTTTCGAGACTTGAACAATGCTTGTCCAAAGGACGACTTTCCTCTCCCTATAACAGAAATAATGGTTGATGCTACAACTGGCCATGAAGCTTTGTCATTTATGGATGGATCGTCTGGTTATAATCAAATTCGTATGGCTCCAAGAGATGAAGAACTTACCGCATTTCGAACTCCAAAAGGAATATACTGTTACAAAGTTATGCCGTTTGGGCTAAAGAATGCAGGTGCTACTTATCAAAGAGCAATGCAAAAGATCTTTGATGATATGCTTCACAAAAATGTCGAATGGTATGTTGATGACTTGGTAGTAAAGTCAAAGGAAAAATCCAATCATCTTGCTGATCTTCGCCAAGTGTTTGACAGATTGCGTAGATACCAATTGAAGATGAATCCGCTCAAGTGTGCGTTTGGAGTATCCTCGGGCAAGTTTTTGGGGTTCATCGTACGACATCGTGGGATTGAGATCGATCAATCAAAAATAGATGCAATCATGAAAATGCCTGAACCGCGCAATCTGCATGAACTTAAAAGTCTCCAAGGAAGATTGGCATATATCCGACGTTTTATCTCAAACTTGGCTGGTCGATGTCAACCATTTAGCCGGCTAATGAAGAAGGATATCCCTTTTGTCTGGGATGAGGCCTGCAGTAATGCTTTTAAGAGCATTAAGACCTTTTTGTTACAACCACCTATTCTGAAGGCACCTATACCAGGACAGCCGTTAATCCTTTATATTGCTGCACAAGAACGTTCCTTAGGAGCATTATTGGCACAAGAGAATGATGAAGGAAAAGAAACTGCACTCTACTATCTTAGTAGAACTCTTAATGGTGCTGAATTAAATTATTCTCCCATTGAAAAGACTTGCTTGTCATTGATGTTTGCAGTTAAAAAGCTGAGACATTATTTGCAAGCTCATTCTGTTCGTTTGATTTCGCGAGCAGATCCCCTCAAATATCTCATGTCCAAGTCTGTGCTCAGTGGAAGATTGGCAAAATGGGCTCTTTTGCTACAAGAGTTCGATATTACTTATATTCCACAAAAGGCCGTTAAAGGGCAAGCACTTGCTGATTTCCTTGCAAACCATCCGATTCCAGATGATTGGGAATTCTCTGAAGATCTCCCAGATGAAGATGTTCTTTTCATCGAAATTCCCAGGCCATGGAAACTATTCTTCGATGGGGCTGCTCGTCAAGATGGAGCTGGAGCAGGTGTTGTCTTTGTCACTTCAGAAGGAGATGTATTGCCTTATGCATTTACTCTCACTGAAAATTGTTCCAACAATGTAGCAGAATACCAAGCTCTGATCATTGGATTGGAAATGGCAGTGGATATGAAAATCACTCAACTTAAAGTGTTTGGGGATTCCAAATTGGTCATCAACCAACTTCTTTCACTTTATGAAGTTAGGAAGCCTGACCTCTTACCATATGTCGACTATGCGAAGAAGATTTTGGAATGGTTTGACAATGTAAGCTTAGAACATGTACCAAGAAGAGAGAACAAGCAAGCAGATTCTCTAGCTAATCTAGCATCAGCTCTTGCCATGCCGAGTGTAGAAGTAAAAGTCCCTCTTTGCAAACGATGGATTTTGCCTCCAATTGATTTTAAAGATAACAATACGGAATCCAATGTTGTATCAGTTTGCAAAGTTGAAAAAGAAGATTGGAGACAACCATTGATTGATTATTTAGAGCATGGGAGGCTACCCAATGATCCAAGGCATAAAACAGAAGTGAAACGTCGAGCTCCTCGATTTATTTACTTCAAAGGTACGCTCTATCGCCGCTCTTTTGATGGTGTCTTCCTTCGATGTTTAGGAGAAGATGAAGTATCCAAAACCTTACAAGAAGCTCATTCAGGAATTTGTGGTGCACATCAGTCTGGAGCTAAATTGCACTTTCAGATAAAAAGAATGGGATACTACTGGCCAACAATGGTAAAGGATAGTATGGACTACTCCAAAAAATGTCAAGCTTGTCAGTTTCATGCAAACTTCATCCATCAACCTCCTGAACCATTACATCCGACAGTCACATATTGGCCTTTCGATGCTTGGGGACTTGATTTGGTAGGACCATTACCTAAGAGTTCACTAGGGCATATGTATATACTTGCCGCTACAGACTACTTTTCAAAGTGGGCAGAAGTGGCACCTTACAGGGAAGCAAAAAAAGAAACTGTTGCAACTTTTATCAGAACAAACATTATTTATCGGTATGGCGTACCCCGTCACATCATAACTGATAATGGGAAGCAGTTTGACATGAGCAAGTTATGTGCACAGTTTGACTTCAAGCAGTACAAGTCTTCAATGTACCATGCTCCAGCAAACGGATTAGCAGAAGCTTTTAACAAGACTTTGTGCAATCTTCTCAAGAAAGTTGTTAACCGTTCAAAGAAAGATTGGCATGAAAGGATAGGAGAAGCTCTGTGGGCTTATCGAACTACATATCGCACACCAACTCAAGCCACTCCATATGCACTTGTTTATGGTGTGGAAGCTGTTCTACCACTTGAGCGACAAATTCCGTCATTAAGGATTGCAATCCAGGAAGATCTTTCTAGTGAAGACAATGTACGCTTACGTTTGGAAGAATTAGAAGCGCTGGATGAGAAAAGGTTGGAAGCCCAACAACGCTTAGAGTGCTATCAAGCTCGACTATCCAAAGCTTTTAATAAGAAAGTCAAGCAGCGATCTTTCCAAGTTGGAGACTTAGTCCTTGCTGTAAGAAGACCCATAAATACTTCACATCGTATTGGCAACAAGTTCCTTTCAAAATGGGATGGACCATACGTTGTTCGAGAAGTTTATACCAATGGTGCCTATAAGATCGTTGATCAAGATGGTGTCAAAGTCGGACCGATCAATGGAAAGTTTTTGAAGCGTTATTATGCTTAAAGAAGATATTGCTCCTAAGCAAGAGCTTAAACTGTTGTATGTTGCTCCTAAGCACGAGCTTAAACTGCACATTAAAAAAAAAAAAAAAAAAAGCCCGCTATGTTGAAAATCCTTTCTAGGACAACTTAGGCAAAAGTTAGGGCACAAAAAAAAAAAATGATGAACTACGTTATGACTTGATCCTTCAAATTCGAGGGTACGTAGGCAGCTTGGTTTCATTGCCAAGTTCAGTCCAAACAAACAAAAAAAAAATTTTTGATTCAAATATTATCTTTTATTCACTTGAAAGTATCATGATAATTCTCCATTCAAATTTCATGATTCAAATTATTTTTCAAGTAAAACAAATCTTTTGCAAATTAAAGATCTTTGAGAATTTAATTTGTAGTCCATACATGATGCAAAAAATGCTTCAGAAAGTGCAAAAGAAAGATGATATATGGAGAAAAAAGAAATTTAACTTCATTTCAAACTTGAAAAGAACTTACAATAAAAAATAAAAAAAACTAGCAAGCCTAAGAACTAATATAAATTTCAAAAAAAAAAGTTACATCAAAAGGGATTCAGGGCTTCCATTTGAAATTCTTCAAGTCGTCTCGAGAGGCTTCCAACATATTTCGCAACAAATCTAAGTTTTTGGCTTCATCCTCAGTAAGGGTAGTAATAGACTCAACAGAATTCATCTCTTCACGAATCTTGGAGGTGTCGGTTCTTCTTCTTTTCAGTTCATCTTCAGTTTCTTGGAGCGAAGACTCAAGTCTATGTTTTTTGCGTTGCAAAGTAATGAACTCATGCTCTATATCTGCCAAGTTCGACTGCAGGGTGTTAAGGTTCTCAACAGTCTTATGTTCAAGTAACATTGAATCTTTAAGTCGAATTTCAAGTCCTTGAAGCCTTTCAATTCTATCCTTGGATGAAGAAATGGAAGATTCAAGCTCATTAAACTTTTGGACTTGTGTAAAGTAGTCTTCCACCATGCCTTTCAATAAGGATGAATCAACAGACTTGATTGCTTCTATTGCATCAAAGATCTTGTGAACATCACCACTAAGTGAAGAAACCCGATCAAAAGAAGCGCGAATAATCCTTGGTTGAATGCTTTCCCACAAAATAGTTGCAAGCTTCAACTGACTATCGGATATCACTTTTTCAGCACTAAACTTAGAAAATTCTGGAAGGGCGAGATGACTAGCTTCAACAAGAGGGCCTGTGGAAGTCTTCACTATAGGGGAAGTATTATTAACAATCACATTAGGGCAAGCATCTTCTTGGTTGGAAACGGTACTTGAAACATTATTTCTGATTTTAGCTGCAAGTTTGTTGAACTCATGCGAACTAGAAACTGAAGCTTCACTTTTGGCGGGGGATATATCACTTTGAAAGGATCCCCTTGGCCTAGTTCGCTTCCAATGTCTGTCATGATCACTCTCATCAATCGAATCTTCAACAATCGCATTATGCTTCCCTTCGATGGCTTTCGGTAAAACCCTTTGTCCTTCATCAACTAATGATACTGATCGAGGAACTTCTTGTGAAGTCTTCACATGCTCCTCTGTTAAATCTATGGTGGACGAGACTTTGGCTTTATTGGATTTGTCTTGCGAAATCTCTAAAGACTTTTTCTTAACATCCTTTGGAGGTTTTCTTCTCTTCGATGGTGATGTACGGATGCTCGAAATCAAAATATCAATAGAATGCTCAAGATATGACTCATGAACTTTCGACCACCATTCCATGTATCTTGCGGTTGCATGATCATTAGGATTTAGAGAACGAGCTGGAGAGATCAATCTGGACTTTGTATGAGAACGAGTGCAAATTCTCCAAAACCTACATAAATCATCCACAGACCCAGAACGAATGTCTTCCTTAAGAGCTCCGGGAATATCCTGACAAAACCCAAATTGTCTCCCAAATCGATGAGGACTGTAAGGTTCTACAATGATGGCTTGGTTACATCGGGCAGGCAAATAGCTCGAACGAACATTAACAAGGTAGCCATGATTGATCTTACTAAGAGTGTCATCATCAACAATCACTTCATCCCTATTTCTGGGATATAAGTTAGCATTCCACACTATGCCACTATGAATTAACTTGCGGGCGTCATAATCCTCAAAGTATTTGGCTCCACCTTCTCCTGAAAACTTGCTCATCAAAGGCCCATATACATCATCTGGATTTTGAAAGTGAGTCCGGAAGTAATAACTTAGCCACCCATAAATATAGTGAATTGGAAAACACGCATCTGAAGAGCCCGCTTGAGCAGAAAGTGTAACTCGGTTTAGTCCATGATAAATATTGGCTAACACTGGGACCGCGAGATTAACAGTTCTCCCAATCGCCATCAGGCTGGCTATCTTAAATGTCTATGGCCGAACAAATTCTGAATCTTTACTCGGAAAAACGAAAACACAAATCCAACAAGAAAGGAAGGCAGCTAAATAAGTGTCTGTTGTTAAACTGTCTTTGATTCCAAGTGTAGTGAATGCTCCATCTCCTGCCATTCCCCGACCTTGGTATTTCCGAAGAATCCCAGTAGGGTTATGTGTAGCTTTTGGACGAACAAGCTTCTTTGCTTTTCGAGCAGGTGGTTTGGTGTAACGCAATTTCCCTTGAAACCAAAAATTGATCCAATCCTCAATAGACACCTTATCTTCCTTGCCTTGCTTCAAAAGATGGAATGCAGCAAATAGATATTCACAACATCTCGGGATGAATCTTCCCTTGTTATCAAAGCCAGTCAATTCGGCAGCACAAGGAATGACTTCATCATAAAATATGCCGTGAATGGGCAAACCGCCTAGCTTATGCAAATCCCATAAGGAGATGGAAGCTTCCCCAGTAGCAAGATGGAGAGTATTGGTAGCCGGACACCAAGCTTCACAAAAAGCGCGAATGACATCCTTGTTGTGATCATAAGTGTATAATGATGCATAAACAGCATCATATATACTAATAGTCGTCAAATGTTTGTTGAAGTGGTACAACACATCTTCAGTCCATTCCCAGTACTTTGGTATGTAACCAAACTCTCCAAAAATCTTGAAGGAAAATCCCCAATATGATCTTTCGGAAATGATACGGCTTCCCAACGTGTCAAACTTCTCATGATTAGAAGTATTGACGTGAAGACTAGACTGAAGAGATCTCGCCTTTGGAGAAGATTGTGAAGTTGGAGAAAGTTCTATCGACCAATCTTCCAAAGTGGTGGGAAAATCAAATGATTTCCAAGCGGATTTATATCTACCCGATATGGGCTTGTCGATGGAGAGATATAATCCTTCTTTTATGTCTTCGTCTTCCTTGGAAAGAATCACAAGATAATCTTTGTGATCTTTGAAGTACACCATGATGATTCTACAAAAACAAAAAACAAAAACAAAACAAACAAAATAAATGTCAAAGTAGGTAAAAAAAAAAAAAAAATTTCCTTCATTTTGTTCAGTCCTCTTTACATTGAAGAGTTACCCATAAAAAAAAATAAAAAAAAAAAACCCAAAATCCACTAATTTTGTTTTTACTCGAAAATTTCTCTCTCCAACTATGACTCCAAACTCCTGGAGATCGAGTCCAGCCTCTCCAAATCCCTCGAAGAATTGATCCTGTCTCCTCGACCCGTGGAGGTGGATCGACTCGAGTGGCGGGCCCACTTGGCCGACAAAGAGCTATAGATTCGACAACAAGCTGAGAAAGAAATATCTATTCACAAATCTATTTTGCAATTGGATGAAACACACGACGCATACGGGAAACTACTGGAGGAAGCGCAAGGGAGAGGATTGGAAAGAGTGGATTTGTATGGAAGGAAACAGTAAGGGTGGTACTGGAATAGGGACATTTGTTGATGATCCTTAGGCTTGTGGGGGTGATGTGGAGAGAAGGCCATGTTCTTAGAGACCGAATTCCATGTCAATGGACCATCACTAGCCTGCCACAACAGTGAATTTGGGATAGCAAATTTAAAACCGTGGTGTATCAAGAGGGCAAGTAAGCTAGCTGTGTTTTTGGCATCATCGAGGCCACAATGTGCACGCGCCTACCATGCAAGACCTGCCATCTCAACTGCCTCCTTCAGATTGCACCTCAGGCCACAGCAAAGCCACGCACAGATTTTTACAACTACCCAGAAAAAGTCCTTGTATTAGAACCAAAACAATTATAAAAAAATATATTTTTTATATGGAGTCTTGGTGAGTTATGGTGCCGAGTTGACTCGGGGGGGTTGCGTAATGTTGAGTTTTAATCTGCAGGTTCTGGAGCAACACGAGCGACGGCATAATAATAAAAATAATAAAAAAAAAACTCACCAGTTAAGCTCTTCAACGTAGCAACCTTGGCAATTAATTTGATATGCAAATTAGCTTGAGAAGGCCTTGCTTTTATAGGGGAAATAATTCAAATCCCATGTGGTCAAGGAATAGAACTTCTAATTGCATTAGAATTTCTTTAAAACTAGAAGTTGAGTTTTAATTGAAATTAATTTGAGCAAAGAAGCGATTAGATCAAACTCAAATTCTTTGGAGCTGTAGAAAGTCTTCAAGCTGTGAACTATATTTTGCATGGGCTATTGGGTTCCTTTACCAAGTCAAACTCTTTAAAAAATAAATAATAATAAAAAAAAAAGAGTTTGACTTAAAACCATTTTTGTTATGTAGGCCAACATTGGCCTATGTATATATATATATATTACGTAAGCCAACATTGGCCTATATTTTCTTTACGTAGGCCGATGTTGGCCCGATATTCATTTTGTGCTAAATCATTCAGGGTGGGTCGATCGTCCATTCATTTGCTAAATCAATTTTTTTCGTCTCATATGCAAAATTATATGAGGATAATTAATTGATGTAGATAAATTTCAAGACTTGTCCACTTGCTACACTAAAAAAAAAAAATTCGTGTACGTAACCAAGTCTTGAGGGGGCATTTGTAGAAGGAGAAAATTTGTAACCAATTACAAATTGCCACGTGTCAATTGAAATTCTTTTAATTAAGAAATTTTCAATTAAATTATACATTACCATGTGAAATTGATAATATCATATTATAATTAATTATTTTATAATTAATTAAATATGTACACATGGTTTGACCAATCAAATTGCAAGGATTCATGGGTTATCCAATCAAATTTCACCCATGTGTCATAATTATTTTACCTCTAATTAAATTAAATTAATTAAGAGATAAATAATAAATTTTTATCTCTAATTAAATTAAATTAATTAAGAGATAAATAATAAAGTTTTATCTCTAATTAAATTAAATTAATTAAGAGATAAATAATAAATTTTTATCTCTAATTAAATTAAATTAATTAAGAGGTAAATAAATATTTTATCTCTAATTTAATTAATTAATTAAGTGATAAAAAATAAATATTTTATCTCTAATTTAATTAATTAATTAAGGGATAAATAATAAAGTTTTATCTCTAATTAAATTAAATTAATTAAGAGATAAATAAATATTTTTATCTCTAATTTAATTAATTAATTAAGTGATAAAAAATAAATATTTTATCTCTAATTAAATTAAATTAATTAAGAGATAAATAAGAAGATATTATCTCTAATTAAATTAAATTAATTAAGAGATAAATAAGGAGGTTAAGTTCTTTTAAAACTCTCTTTCACCTGGCTAGCTACCACTATAAATAGAGACCTCCTCTTAACACAAATTCACAACTGAGAAAGCCTGAAGAGAAGAAGATTTTGAAGAGCCAAATCCTCTCAAAATTCTTAAGAAGAAATTAGAGAAATTCTAAGAACGCGGTGCTTGTTCTTGAGAATTCTCTAGAAGCTGCTCTCCGATCTTGTTCAGCAAAGGAAAGGAGATAATTCCTGTTTTTCAAGACCAAGTCTAGAAGACCCTTGAAGCAGATCTCGCCGATTCAAGATCAAGTCGTGAAGACCCTTGAATCAAAATTTTACTGAAGAAAAGAATCAAAGGATTTCTTTCTTTAAGAATATTCAGAGATTGTAACCTCAAAGTTTGATTAATAAAAATATTATTTGACTCCAAATTTTCCTTGTCATATTTTTGACATAAAATTTGTGTGTACAATCCTATATATAAATTTTGGATATTTTGGAGATTGGGGTGTCCACGTGGCACCTCTATTTTCTTTATTTAATTTTTTCATTGAAGGAAAGACGGAAAAGAAAAGAAAGAAAAGATAAGAAAGGAAAAGGGAGAGAGAAAAGGAAGAAAAAAAAAAGGAAAGAGAAGGAGAAAGAGAAAGAGAAAGAAAGAAAAGAAAAGAAAAAGAAAAGAAAGAGGGAAGAAAGAAAAAAAATGAGAAAAATTTTGTATGTTCATGTTATTTTTTTGTGCGTTTAATTAATTATAAATCTTATATATAAATTTTGAACATTTTGGTGATCATGGGAGTGTCCACGTGGCACCTCCATTTTTTTTCGGTGAATAAGAAAAGACGGAAAAGAAAGGAAAGAGAAATAGAAAGAAAAGAAAGGAGAGAGAAAGAAAAGAAAAAAGAAAAGAAGGAAGGAAAGAAAGAAAAGAAAATGAGTAAATTTTAAAAAAACATACCATCAACAATACAATAATTATTAAATGGTATTTAAATATTTAACTTTTTAATTAAAAAATGAATAAGATTTTTTGAAAATAAAATTTTTTAATTTGAAAAGTTAAATATTTAAATATTTAATTTTTTAATTAAAAAATTTTAAATAATAAAAATAATATTTCTAAAATTATTTTGTTAAATTTTAAAAAATAAATATTTAAATACTTTATTTTTTAAATTTATTTTTAATTACAAATTTTTAAAAAAATATATTTCCTTAATAAGAGGAGAAAGGAAAATGTTAAATTTTCATTAAGGATAATTTTTTGTTTACAATATCTTTCCTAATAATTTCTAACTTCTTCATTTTTTTTTCAAATAACTCTTACCCATTAGACTATTTAATAATTATTTGAATATTGAGAGCATGTTTTTTAGATTTACCCAAAGAAAAGAAAGGGAGAGAGAAAGAAAAAAAAGAAAAAAAAGAGAAAAATTTGTGTGTTCGTGTTATTTTTTATTTGTTTAAAGTATTATAAATTTTTACACGTTAATAATTCGTATTATGTATATTTTTACACGTTTGTGTATTCATGTTGTGTTTTAATTATTTTTTCTATGTTGTATTTGTATCATCTCTCAACTCATCTCATATTTTACATAGTTTATCATTGTAATTTAATTTAGAGAAAAATTTATATGTTCACCTTAATTCATGACATATTTTGCATAATTTGTCATAGTAATTCATTTTAAAAAAAAATTATGTGTTCGTAATGTGTTTGTATTATTTTTTATGTTTTCAAAATATTATAAATTTATATAAAATTTTACACATTAATAATTAATTTTATATAGATTTGTGTATTCGTATTCTTTTATTTTTTAAATGATTAAATTACTATAAATTTTAGACATTTTGGATAGGAGGAAGCGTGTCCACGTGGCACCAACTTTTTTCCTTTTTCCTTTTTGATTTGGATTAAACGGTTCTTTATCCTTACAATATATCTGATAATTCATGTATCCAAATCGTATTCATATATTTTATCATATCATAATCGTGTTTCAGGTATTTATATAAATTTTGATACGTTAATAATTCGTATTATATAAATTTTGATACATTCGTGTATTCATATCGTATTCATGTTATTTTTTCGTATCGTATTGTATTTTAGTTATTTTTTTTTATGTGGTGTCAATATTGTCAGTTTTACTTACAATAAATGTTGGATTTTTTTCAGCCCAAAAAGAGTGTCCACGTCCATGCTAACTGTTCCTTTCTTTTTTGTTATTATGCATAAAATGCAGATGATATCCCGAGATAGGAAAAAAAAAAAAAAAACAAAGTAGGGTGTGGGACCCACACACCTTTGTCTTTTTTGTAACATATATATTTTTTAATATTTTATTTTATTTTACTATAATTATTGTTTTATACTTGTTAATTGAATGGGTTCGGATCATTTGGATTCGAGTCATTCAAATTCGGGTCTTTTCGGATTCGTATCATTCAGATTTGACACCCGAATTATTCATGTTCAGGTCATTTAGATTCAATTTTTTAATTAAAAAATTAAATCAGATTAAATTTAAATAAATTATTTGGTCGAGTCAGATTTAATTCAAATTTTATTGAAATATAAAAAATAAGTAATAAATAATATTTAAAAATAAATATAGACATTGTAATTTTTAATAAATATCTATTGAATTTGATTTTTTTGGATTCGAGCATGATTCGATAATTTTTTAAATTCGAGTATCTATTTTACTTAAAGAAGTATTATTGTATACCTGAAATCGTTAACTCAATTCATTTATATATTTGTAAATGTATTTTTATATCGCAATGTAAAAATTATTATAATACAATACACATATCAATGACATATTTTATATACTTTTAAAAAATCCCATGATAAAACTTAAAAAATTATACATTTTTATTATTTACTCTAAAAATAACATGTATAATGATAAAAGATTATATAAGATATTATTATAACATAGCGTACAAATTATTATGATAATATATATATATATTATTAATAATATATTTTATGTATTTTATTTTAAATTATATGAGAATGGATTATATTTTTAAAATAAAAATAATATTTTTATTTTAAATAATAAGTATAACGATAAAAAATATTATAAAATTATCATAAATATATTCATAATAATTAAAATATATAATTTATTTTAAATTTTATTATAAAATTATTAATTAATATAACATCTTTACAATAAAGGTCAGATATTTTTCCGAACAGGGAGAACATCCACGTTATCAACTATTGTTCAATTTCTGCTTTGCTTCTCTTTTTGAATATAAAAAAATTAAAAGAATATATCGTAAAGGTAATGAAATAACAAAAAGGAGAAATTAAGTAGAGTGTGAGTATCTGGGACACTCCACTGTCATTTCTATCTATCTATTTATTTTAATTATTTTTATTTTAAATAAAAAATTAAAAAAAGTACTAGTAATAAAGAATTCTAAATGATGGCATTCACAATATAAAATTATCCTATCATTTATATATTTTCATTAAGTTATCGTCATTGTTATTATAAAATAATATTATTTTTTGATAAATAATTATTCAAAAATTTATAAAATGCATACTTATTATAAAAAATTTTGAATTCATGATGATTTATATTTTTCATATTAAACCAAAAGATTAATCTTTTTATATTTTTAAATATTTTAATTTTAAAAAAAAAAATTAATTCACATACTGCTTCTAGTATAGATTAATTTTGTACCATATTACTTTGTTTTACTTTAATTAACGTTGTGTGTGGGTATTGCAAAAAAGATAAGACTTCTAATAAATAATAACAAGATAAATATTAAAAAAATTTAATTTAAACATTTGGAATATGAGATATTACAATTTTATTTAAAAAAAATTTGTATTATTTATATACAAAATCATTAGTGATATTGATTAAAATGATATTTAAAAATATTTATTTATAATTAATATACTATCTGTTATTATTAAATTTCATAAAAGTAATATATTAAATATAAAATTTTTTCTAAAATTATTAAGCAAATCGAGATTACAATGGAAGTTTAGCAGGGATCTCACCAAAAACATTTTTCACTCACCTGACAACCAACCTTGCTAAAGTAGAAAAAAAAAAGAAGTTAATATCATATTTTGGACTCTGTATTTTAAGAAAGATTCCAATTTAACACCTGTACTATAATACATTTATTATCATTTCATATGTTAATTTAGTATCTAAAATTAATATTGTTAAATAAAGTGATGATATGATTAATATTTAATCAAATAATTATATGTGTCATAATTAATTGTCACATCATCAATAGAAACTACCCAATTCACTTAGGTGATTACTCGTGTCATAAATTTTTTTTTTTTTTAAATTAAAAAAAAAAAATTAAACTAAGTTATTTTTTTTCTCTCTCACAACCTCATTCTCTTCTTTTCATATGGTGGAATCCGACCAAGGCTGAGCCGGATATGGCCATATCCAGCCTAGGCTTGGTTCGATTCAGCCACAATTTCATAAGGGCGGGAGCGATGAGGGGAGTGAGGAGGGAGAGGAGAAAGGAAAGGAGAGAGAGAGAGGAAAAGATTTTTAGAATTTTAATTTTCAAAATTTTAAAATTAAAAATGTTGAGAAAAAAAAAAGGAAAAAAAGTTTTTAAAATTTTAATTTTTTAAGTTTTCAAAAAATAGGAAAAAATTGAAAAAAAGAATTTTTAAAAAATATATTCCATTTTATTTTCAAAATTAATTTTTTAGAATTTTTTATTTTTTAATTTTCAAATAATGAAATTTAAAATATTGAGAAATGAAGGGAAAAATTCTAAAAGTTTTTAAAATTTTAAAGTTTTCAAAATAAAAATATATTTTTAAAATTTTTTATTTAATTTTTTTTTTATAAATGTGTACTTTTATTTTTCAATTTATAAAAATTATTTTAAAAAGTTTTTTCCATTTTAATTTTAATTTTTAAAAGTAAAAATTTATTTTAAAACTTTTTCATATTTTTAAAATTAATGACGAATGGCACATGTGCAAGACGTGGTCACGTGTGTGTTTTATTATCATTTTAAATGATGACTTGATAAAATATATCATGTATCATTATTTATCTCATTTAACAATGTTAATCTCAGTGCTAAATTGAGATATATAAAAAAATAATAATATAAATACTATATTTTATACATTTTAAAAATATAGATGCGATAAAATTTTCTTAAATAACAAGGTCAAATATGATGGTCTCAAAAGAAATTTCCAAATTAAGTTTTAAGGCTCATTTGGGCTGAAATTAGAGAAGGCAAAAGATATGGCTAATTCTAGAGTAAATTTATAAGTTTAAAATAAGTTTCATTATATATAAACATTATAAATTATATAAAATTGTTATGTTTATATGTAATTTTTTTTTATATATAAACATGATAAATAACATATAAATATGATAAATTACATATAAATATGATAAATTACATATAAACATAATATATTTATCATGTTTATATATATATTTTTTTACATATATAATTTATTTTTTTTACATATAAACATAACACATATTATATATAAATATAATAAATATAATTAAACTTACTAAAAACTCACCGGCTTTCCTTATAATTTTTCAAAAGATATAGGTAGTAGGAGTTATAGTAAAATAGTAGCTTGGGGCGGTGGAACACATTTCAATGTGGAATTTATGAAAGTTGAAACCCCTAAGGCCTAAACAGCAGCAGCAGCTGTCTGATGGTAGGAAGCGAGTTCGCCAACTCTCACTCCACTCTCAGTACCAAAAAAAAGTACAATTTCCAAACCTAGCACTGACCATCTCCATTAATACCCAAATCTTAAACTTTGCAATCCAATCCAAAGATTCACAATCATAAATAATAGATTTGTTTTTTCATTACTATATATATATATATTTATATATATTAATTTAATTTGTTGTCTCTCTCAAAACTATTTTTAGGTACGTATAATTATTTTTTCACAAAATATAAATCTTTCTTTTTTAGACAAAGAAAAGCTGAGGAAATGAATTTTGGAGATTTTTGTTCTTGAAGGAAAACTTTATTTATATCTTTCATGTCAGTTTGTTTCTGTCTCCTGTGGGATTTATTTGTTCCTATTTTTTAACATTGTCCAAATTAAATACAGAAATTAAGCTACGATATATATATAAAAATATACACACATCAATTGTAGTTTCCAACTGTTTATCACATGATCGGCTAGCTTATTCTGGATTACTGCTACATGAATTATGAACGTCCAAGATCATGAGAATATATATATTATTCAAAGACAAATCAATCTTTCATTGCATATATTCATTATATATAAGAAAAGAAAAGCATTTTTATTAGTAGTATAAATCTTCTGAAATTAAACTTTCTTTTTTCTTTTTAGGTATACAATTAGCTTTACCAATTGACCTTCTTGTTGTAAAGTGATGAATATTAGCTGCTAATAAGCAGCAGCAGCCGCAGCCTCTGCAGCAGCTGGGAAGTGAAAGGGGGAAGTGGTGGTGGGCTGGTGGCTGGCGGGGGTGGGATTAGACATGATGAGGTTCATTTCATTCATTCATTCACTTTGAAGAATGCAACTGATAGTAGTAATGGCAATTAATATAATCTGATTTTGATATTCATCTAGGCGTTAGGCATTAGGCAATAGACAGGCAGGCCCAGTCTCAGTCCCAGTAATAGATTCTGTCCTTCAGTTTTTGCAGTCGCATATATCCAACTCTATTCCTAATGTATCCCGAGTCCCGACCTCAATCATTATTATTCTTGTCAATTTCTCATATCTCATTAATCTTTCTCTTCATCTCTTTTTATTATTGTTTTTCTTTAAGTATATATATATATATATATATATATTATCTTCTGATAAATTTTATTTTATAAGTATATATTTTTCTGATGAATGAATCATTTTAATGTCTGCAAAATTATGCTACATATTATATTATATATTAATTTATTAATTAAAAGTCTTGATTGTTAGAAAATCAAATTGTCATATTAATTGTATTATGAGTTTGTATTTGATGTATTGATTGTATATAAATTTTATATATGATCAGTAAATCATAACAAAATATTTTATTAATAAGTAAAATAATAAATAATAAAAAATTTATAAATAAATATAAAAATTGGTATAAAAAAATAAAACACTTCATTAATATTTATTTAAAAACTTCTTGTTATTTTTTGTTTTACTCATTAATGAAATGTCTTGTTGTGGTTCACTGATAATATATAAGATGTATATATTATCATTGCATGGAATATAATTTTTTTATTATATTATTAAAAATTTGAATAGTTGTTTAAAATTTTTTTGACACCTGTCCTCTGTCTCCCTTATGTGATCAATAAAAATCAAAATCAATCTAGATGGATAGAAACATGAGGAACTTCACAGTCTTCGGTTGGTTGACTATGCATATCCTTGTCTTTCCCACTGTTTTTAATTACTTGAAACTCAAGTATATCCAATCAACTTTCTATTCTTTTTATATATTTAACCTTTAATATTATTATATTTAATCTTTAATTCATTCCTCAACTTCATCATCAATTTTGTATTTTTCCTTCTTCAACTATCCTTTGAAATGGACTATGTTGCTTGTGGCGTGAAGTAATGAGAGAAAACAATAGTTCAATAAGAAAGCATGGCAATTAGTAATTTGTTAAACAAAAAACTTATTCAAACATATATGTTTTTGATTCAATAATATGCATACGTGTATATCTCATAAAAAATCCATGTTGAATTTTTTTTAAAACAAAAAACACTCCAATCATACTATCTATACCTTCTATATTAAAAGTATCCCCTAAGGGGATACTGTAGCAAGGGATGGCCATATGGCCAATATTTTTTTTTTCCTTCGAAAAATTTCAAAATGGATTGTTAAGTTAAAAATATTTATATTTTATAGTTATTATAATAAATAATTATAAATAACATTTTTTTAGTTTTGTGAGTGATAGTAAAAAATTGGATATTCGATATTATTCGATCCGTTTTTAGTGGATTTGGATATTGCGGATTCGGATAATTTGTGAATTCAGATATTAAATATAATATCCATAGCGAATTCGAAAATAAATTCTTGGATATCCGTATCCAAAACCACTATGATTTTGGTTGGGTTAGTATAGGATATTTGAATCCGTTATCCGAATCCATTTTATTTGTGCTAATAAAGGATTCAGATATCCAAATCCGACATCCATTTACATATTTAGTTTTATATTTTATTTTTTTAAAATAATTTAATAAATTCAGATATTTAACGGGTTCAGATATTACGGATATTGTTTTTTAAATCGAATGCAAATTCAGATAGTTATATTCGGATAGTAAGCGAATAATAAACGAGATTAAGAGTTCAGATAAATTAAGTAGATTCAGATTCGCATATTTAAAAAATTGTTGATATCCGTTGCCTACATGTGACCAAAATTTGTTGGAATAATTACAAAATTAACTAATAAACTAAAAATATTTATTGATTATTATCATAATAATAAATAATTGTTAGTAAGGAAAGAAAATATATATTTTTGAAAAGTGTGTAATCAAGAGTGAATTTTTAAAGAATTATAAAATGAAACAATAATTTAAAAATATTTATTATCTATTATTATATAATAAATAATTATTAATAAGAAAGTAGAAAAAAATTATGTGAGAAAAAGATTTTGCAATTATTTTTTATTTTTTGAGAAGAAAAAAAGAAATGCAAACATAAGTAATTGGTCAGTTTGGACTCTTACAATCAAAGAAAGTGAAATCTGATTGATAAAAAAAATCGACTTAAGGTTTATTTATTTTTTTTATTTATGAATTGGTCATTTGATTTTTAAAAAGAATTTAATTTTATAGATTTATATTTTTATTTAAAATTGATTTAATAATAAACTTTTTTATTTGTAAAAAATATAATTTAAAATATTTAATTTTTATATTAAAAATATAATATATAAATATATTTAAATAAATAAATACTATTTAATATAATTAAAATTATATAAAAAATTTAAATCCTTAGCGAAACGGGACGGGAAACCATTCTAGTCCTTAATTAATTATCATTCGATTAATTTATCATATTTTAATTATATATAATTGGGCTTACTTTTACTTCCACTATGCTTAGTTTAATATGATGTAATAGATGATTAGGTAAAGAAAACAAGAAAAAGTGTGTAGACTAAATTACCCAAGTAATCTCCATGTTGGCGTTCTTATCAGTTAATAATAAAATTTCATAACACTAAAGTTATGTCTTTAAAAATTTAAAATTTAATTCAATTAATTCATTCAATTATTTTTAAAAAATAGAATTCAATAAATTTATATTCGAATTTAACATGTACAATTTTTTTTTTAATTTTTTTTTATTATGAAGCCATGATTTTTTTTATAAAAAAAAAAGTATGTACTTAACTACATGATCATAGCTAGAAAACAAAGGAAAAGAAATGGAAAAGAAAGCTACAGTTTCTTGATCTGATTAATTTCTGTCTCCCCTTCACTTTTTTTTTTTCTTTTCCCTATAAGAGTCGGTGATGACATGAAACCTGAAATTTTCTAAGCTTTTAGAAATTTTAATTTGAAGTAGTAACCACTACTCATCATCCAATTGTTGTATATTACTGCTGATCCTCAAAGCCAAAGTATGGAAAATGTGGATAAAAATATAAACAAGAATACATTCACATGATCAAAACTTAAGTCTGCCCAAGTACTGCAAAACAAACCCTAAATGATTTTTTGGAGCTCCAACAAAAAGAAAAACCCATTTTGGAGAGGATAAAATATTGATACCCCATGATCAAAAACAGGCTGATCTGCCCAGAAAGGAAAAAGTACAAAAAAGTAAAAAAAAAAAAAAAAAAAACAGAGAAAAACCCTTGCTTGCACATAGTATTTTCTTTTTCTCTTCTCTCTAGGGCTTCAAACAAAATTGGAGTTGACCTCTACTGAGAATGAAAGGAAAGCATGTAGTACTACTTTTTTCTTCAGTTTTATGATGATGATTATGATCCTCAACCAAGTCAATGTCTTGCGGCGAGACTGAAACTTTTTTGCAGTTTTCAGAGAGCCATTTGGACTGCATATAAGCAGGTTTTCTCCATGGAGGAACATGGAGACCATTCTCTTTGAGTGATGTTTTAGCAGCTGAGCAAAGTAAAGGGATGATCCTGTTAAGCTTCTCTTCAGAACCAACAAAGATCAACGGAATATTGTTTATCATCTCTTTGTAGCTTACGGTTGGCCTTGCTAATTCAAACTGAGACCTGAATTCCATATCCACTATTACCCTTTTGTGTCTACCATTTTCCACCACCATTACATCAATATACTCATACCCACCTGGAAACTGGAAGACTTTGAAACCCAAAATACAAAGAAAAAAAAAAACCATTCAATATGTTCACGAGGGATTAATGAAAGAATTTTTTTTCATCTGATCAATGTGAGACACAGAGAGAGAGAGAGAGAGAGAGACCTTTGTGATGGCTAGAAGTGCAGACCCATGAAGTTTTGCAAAGAGAAGCTTCATAACCATCATTTCTCAGTTTCATTACTATCAACTTCTTCAGATTGTTTGTCTGATGCCCAGCAGTACTTCCCACATCTTTCAAATACATTAATATCTTTTCATGCATCTCAGCCTCCTCATCTGTGTGTTTCCCTAGAACTTCCTGAAATTTAAAAAAAAAAAAAAAATTCATGAAAGATCACCAGAATCAGAAAACAAATAAAACAACAGTTTGATGTTATAGACTTGAAAGTATAGAAGGAATTAACCTGCAAAATGGGTTGATGATTGAGAGAAAGAGGTGTTGAAGTTGTGGGTGTTTCTGATTCAATGAAATCTCTCACCATTTGAACCAGCTCTTCCTCTCCTACGCTACCCATTGGTCTTTTACCAAGTCTCAAACTCGTCAACTCAACTTTGTACCCACAGAAGTCTTAGGCACACTGTTCTGTTGTATAGATATATATAGTAATCATGGGAAAGCTTCACTTAACAGTTCTAGATCTGATGTCACACAAATTGGAGAAAAGGAAAAATGAAGTTCAATAAATGTTGTCATATGTCATCATTAATACATATTTTCCCAGATGCTGGCATTGATGTGCCATAACATTTCTCCATTTCCATGCTATTAGATATATAATCCATCATCTGTGTGAACATGTTTACATTCTCTCAGCATCTCTTTCAATTCCCAGCTGTTGCAGGTCAAAGATTTTTTTTTGTCTGTTCTTCAGTTATCTCCCCTTCCCCCATCATTTATTCAATTCAAATTTATGATTGTATGATTTATGATTTATGATGAAGCTTCCCATACCATTCCAAAGTCTGTTCAGTTTAGAGATATGTCAAATGGCAACCATGACTTGTCCTAATGCCATATTGCCATATGCCACGCTAGAAATAAAAAGATAGCTTGGACTGAAAATTTAAAAAGTCTTCAAATTAACTTGGCCCAAAAGTGATAGAATAATTTTTGTTGACACAAGATAAACATGGATTCTTTGTATTTTTCTTAAAGTCCATGACCTTGTCAAGTAAGTTCCTTGTCTGATTGGTGCATTTATTATTTATCTTTTACTTTTGAATAATTATATATATTATAAAATAAGAGAAATGTTAGACACAGATTAAACTAATATTTTTTTAAAATATAATTAATGAATTATTTTTTAAAATTTAGTAAAAATAATTCATTAAATGCAAGACATTATTCTAAAATAATAATTAGAAATATGATAAAAATAAGATTATAATTGATTTAAGATGAACAAACAATTAAAGTTAATATCAAATACTCTTTCCGTCCCATTTTTTCCTCTTATTTTGAGATGTCTCAAAAGGAAGGTTTTTTTTCTTCATTTTTGAACACCTAATAATCTTTTTTTACATTTAAATTTTATTTATTTATTTTTTTTATAATAAAAAGGGATCATATCATAAATGACCCCTGAAGTTTATCAAATTTGTCAATGTGATATCTATACTTTAAAAATATTCAATGTGGTACCTATACTATCAAACCGTGTATAAATGTGGTACCTTAACTTAACACCGTTAAATATAGATGATGATGTGGTATTGACCAATCAGGTGATGACACGTGACAACACCTAATTTTTTAGAAATTAATATCTGAATTTTTGTAAAAAAATTATAAAAATATAAAAAATATTTAAAATTATATTTTTAAAAATTAATATTTAATTTTTAAAAAAATTTAAAAATTTAAAAGATTATATTTTTAAAAATTAATATTATATTTTAAAATTTAAAAATTTTTAAAATTAAAAAATTTAATTAAAATTATTTTTAAAATATAAAATATTTAAAAATTACTTGTTAAACAATTTATAATATCTGATTTTTTTTAAAAAAATATTTAAAAAAGAAAATTATATTTTTTAAAAATTACAAAAATTAAAATATGAAATTATTTTAATTTTAAAAAAATATTTATTAAAATTTTTTCCCTCTTTTTTCCTTTCTTTCTTTAAGTTAATACACGTGGCATCGTAATGTGATGCCACATGTCATCATTATGTTTTTAAAATAATATTATTTTTAGTTTTAAAATAATAATTTTTATGTTAATACACGTGGTATAATTATATGGTGTTTACGTGTCAAGTTTTCATTGGATATAAAAGCTACGTAACCAATATTTAATGATGTTACTGACATGTACTACAATAGCACACATAGTAAAATTTTAAGTATCATAATAGAATTTTTAAAATACACATACCATATTGACAAATTTGATAAATTTCAAGGGTCATTCATGACATTATCCCTAATAAAAAGTATGATACATCAATATTTATAAAAAAAATGAACTAAAACAATTAAATACAAAATAAAATAATTTGTTTTCTTAATATACATGAAAAAAAAATAAAAAGACATGAAAAAAAGGACAGATGGAGTACAATATATCAGTCTATGTAGAAGTAAAAACATACATTTTGTTATTATTATTTTTTTTTACATATTTTATATATAATTAGTATATAATCATGTGCGTTGCACATGAGTATATTTTTAGTATATTCATGTTATTCATGTACGATATTTATAAATATCATCTCATATTAAGTATGAAAAAATATTTCTAGTTGACACTAACTAAAAAAATTTATAAGATTAATAAAATAAAATAAAATCACAAAACGAAGAATAATTAATAATTTAAATTGATAGAAATTCATAAATTCAGGATACAATATTATTATTTTTTTGTTACAAAAGAGGTCATAGCTTAGGATAGGGAAGGGGTTGGAGATGGTGAGGTTCGAACTCTAGACTTGTTGGATACCACCTCTTAAGGGTGACTGCATAATCCAACTGGACTAAGCCTTAGGTTCTATTATTTTATTATTTATAGATATATTTACTATCAATTTTATTCTATCAAAAGAAATAATTATCTCAAATTTTTTAAAAATTGCAAGCTCATATACGATTACTACATAAATTTATACAAAAATTTAGTTTATTCATAATCTAATCTGTAACATATTGAAATATGTTAAATAAGAAATTGTTACATCTATATATACAAAAAATAAATCTTATCACAATAATAAGATATTAAAAAAAATATTATGAGAATATAAGATAAGAAACTCATTATAAAACCTTTAAAAAATACAAGAAAAAAACCACAAAATCTTTATTGAGTAATTTACCATGCCTCTAATGTAAGTTACTGAAAAACTTATTACCCTCTCAGCCAAATGAAAAAAGGAAAAAAAAAAAGCATTTACCATTCTAAAACTTTTTCACAAATAAATAAATTAAAATAAAAATTTGCCTCAATATATATAATAATATGAGATTTAGTTATTTGTAAACTTTAAATTTATACCTATTGCTTGATAAAATTTAACTACTTAAGATTTCTACACATAATTTAATTGTTAAAATCATTATCTAAAATATTATAATAATTATTTTTTCTAATAAAAATCAATAAAGATATTGAAGTTTTCAGGTATATTGTATTACTATTTATAATATAAAAATATTAAAAAGGAATGGAATAAAACTTATTATTATATAAATAATTGAAATTAATAAAGATATATTAATCAAAATTAACATTAACATGTAAATTAAATTAATATAACTTTTTTACTTTATAAAATTAATTAAAAATTAAAACTGTAAAATTAAATAATTCAATGTAAAATTTAATTTTTTTATTGATTATCAAATAAATTTATTTAACAAAAGTCTTCGTTGTAGTTAGAATTCTTACTTATGCATTAACATGAAAAATTGGATTACTATAAACTTTTTTATTTTTATTTTTTAAGATTAATGAAAAAGTAATGTAATGTAAATTTTAAATTTTTTAAAATTTATTATCAAATAAATTCATTTAATGAAAGTATTTTCAATATAATTAGAATTCGTAATTGTAAATTGAATAAATATTATTATTAATAATAATTATTTAAAATGAAAAATTAAAAATATTGTGAACAACCATATCCATTTTCGTTAGTTCAAAAGATTATATATATTTTATAGATGTTAAAAAAATGTTAAAATATTTTATTTTATTTTTTTGCATCTAAATGCTTTTTTATTTATAAAATCAAAAACGCAAATCGAACGGAATTTATTTTCATTTTTTTTTGGTATCAAAGAGGTCGTAATCTGGGGATAGGGGGAGGAGTTGCAGATGCTAGGATTCGAACTTTAGTCTTGCTGGATGCTACCTCTTAAAAATGACTGTATGAACCAACTGAGCTAAGCTCTGAGTTCAATTTATTTTCATTTTACTTATATGTGATTAATTATCTCTTTAAGCTTTGTTAATTTTGATATGTGCATGCCTACTATCTAGAATTAGTGTTGAAAAAACCGGATCGGATTGGTCGGTCGGATCGATTCAACCGAGAATCGATGGTCTGTCCGGTCTGGTATATATCAAAGAATCAGGTGTACAATGAACCGGTAGAAAACCTGTTCAACCGGTAAAAAACCGGATTAAACCAATTTTTGATATTTTTATTGTTTTATAATTAAAATTATTTTTCTAAGTGATTAGATTTGAACTTTTAACCTCTTAATCATATATTAAAGACCATACCATTAAGACAAATACATATTTTTATTAACTAATTATTATATTTAATACTTATTTAATATTTGATTTATTTTTTAATTGAATAAACCGGTTGGACCGGTGACCTGAAAGTCACATCGATTTGATTTTTGATCCGATTTTTTATTTATTGCCTAGAATTTTAGATTTTCATATTAAAAAGCCAATGTATGGAAAAACGATGGAAAAAGTACAACTTGCAGCAATGAATGCATCTTTGTTTGAATATTCAGAGCTCAAAATTTTCTGAATGACACAAAAAATATTTTCTATTCAAATTCAAATTTAATGATATATATATCATATATGATGTCGAATGTTGTAATTGTTAATTATACTGAACTTCGAATTTTTATTTTTTGAAAAAAAAACTTGAATTTTTATTTTTGTAATATTTGATAGACGGTTAATGCAGTGATGAAAAAATCAAACTGGATCTATCGGACCATTGAATCGGGAATCAATGTCTTGTCCGGCCCTAGCAAACATGTGGAACATTTGCACACTCATACTCGAATTTTATGGCACGCAAACACCTACAAAACAGTCCAGAAAATTTCAGCATTGTAGTAACAACGTTTTATGCCCAAAAACAACTTTGCTTAAATGCTTTAAGCTCAAATCAATTTTGTAACTTCAATGGCAGCATGTAATATAAAATTTCTAGATCTGAAACATGTAAAAAATCAATTTTATATCATCCCCAAATCAGCTTACAAAACTTGACTTAAACCTATGTTTTTGACATCAAAACTTGCCGGGTTTACTAAGACATGTCATGGCTTTCATCCTTGTTGATTAAAACCATTTTAATCTACCTTTTAAACAATTTTAAACATGATTAAAGTCATTATATAGCTGCTGTCCAGATTTAACAAAATTAAAGAAAATAATTTTTCTTTTAAATCCTTAGGAACCGAAATCATGAGAAAATAAATACACAACACAATAACTTGTATATCACCAAGAATTGACATGCACAAAGCTCATGTAAACAACAGAACCTTGGCTCTGATACCACTGTTGGGTTATGCTACTCTCGGGCTCATGCTTAAACATAATAATCAAAGTGCAGCGGAAGTAAACAAAGAAGCACCAAGAGTACAACAGAATCTTAGGCTTGTGTTTAGCATAGGTTCATAGCATTTAAAACATAATAAATCACCCATATGATTTAGAAGTTACCTACTTAAGATATCGTAACCTCAAGTTACAGATCCAATTCGTAAATTGCTATGGAGTCCAAGACCCAATTCGAACAAGATCACAAGAAGCACAATTGTCCTTCCTCTAGAGCTAGTCCACATGAACAGCTGATGGATCCTTCTCTAAGGTATGGCAATTCACTTGTGCTAGCAAGTTGATTCTAAGATCACAATTAAAAGATCTATCTATTGTGTTTTTCTTCCTACATCAATCTCACTCAACAAGGTGAAGAAGCGGCAAGAAAACACCAAGAGGAAGAGGAATTACGGCAAGCATAATTTCTGCAGGGAGGTGGCGATATCACTATTTTGCTAGGTTATGGTTCTCTTCCTGAAACCAAACTTTTTCTCAAGAAAAATCAGAATATCTCAAGTAGAATTACAAGCTTAGGTTGCGGCTATAGCCTCTATATCTGATATATAAGTAGGCGCAAACCCTGATCCCCTCTCCCTAAGCTTGGCCGACCCCTGTAGCTTGTTGCACAAGATTTTCATTAATCCACTTGGACTTAAACTATTTAATTCTAAGATGGATCAATAGGCCCATTGTATTATCTAATAATATCAATGGTCCATTAACCTTAATGCCTTAAGTTGGGCCAACCATCCTTAGTGCACAGTCCTAAATTAGAATAGTCACTTTGGACCCATTCTAATTTATCATGCTTATTTATTGGATATATTAATTTCCAAAGAAAGTAATTTAATTCTCAATTAAATTTCTTTCTCCTCATGAACAATTCATGTTATTAATCTATTAATACCATTTCATGACATTAATCCAAACATAGCATAGTCATTCGAGATACACCTTGCACATCATCATGTCAAAGTCGACTACACTAGTTTATATAAGACTTCTCGATTCCTCTTATCTCATTAAGACATTGTCTTTGGATTTATAAAATCTCAATTATGTCTTAATCTTTCTTAATTGAACTTCTTCAATTAAGTCCTCAATATAGATATTTTATTCCATTAAGTTATACCTTAATAGAATACCATGTTTAATCCATGCATATCTGTTCTTATGTGTGTGACCCTCTAGGTTCCCAATATGTTGGCAATGAACATAAGTTAATCTCATTAACTTGTTTTCATAGATCATGAGCGGGATCTACCAACCCATCATGACCACCCAAATGTTGTGAAATTAGTATGACCTTTTAGAACCTTTCAACAACCAGCCTGTCAGTGTAATACAGTCCTTTCACTATATATCTCGGATAGCGCATGAGCATGGTGCAGTGTCTAATCATGATCAATCCATATTAGTTCTTCGCAACTTATGATTAATCTTATGGATTTAGAGAAACAACTTTCTCCTAAATCCATCATGCTTTGGCCGAAGACTAAATCAAGTTAATCATAGTCAAGAACATATGAGATATGTCTTCAATATCACAGGGAGTGGTGAATCCTCTCTAGATCACTCATTCATCTTTGTATGGTTCATGTCATACCTAATAACACCCTACTATAAGCATCCTCGTGTTTGGGACCCGTTCGTGATGAAATCTAAGTATGACACTCTCCATACAAGATGACCTGGTATCACAAGTTTGAGGACTAATTTACATGACTGGTACTAAGGGAACATTATCATAGACACTGGAATGATATTAGAAAATGAAGTTCTCTTGGTAGGCCATGTTCAATGAACTTGTTCAACAGACAAGCACCTATATGTTATCCCAAGTATCCCATACTTCAACCTGTATGAGATCGGTTGCTTACTTCATAAGTAAAAAGGCTTAACATATACTAGTCTTTGAGCATTGCCAATGCCCCGTCTTGGCAATATGATAACCAGGAATAGTTTGAGAAAGAAGGCTTTGATGCATAAGGATCTCATAATTCTAACTCTTTATAATTCCTTTGCAAGGCCATTATGTTCCATGGGCTTCATCCGATTAGTACTTAATAACTCCTTATCATTGTACTAACATGAAGGAAAACCTTGTATCACTATCTTCATAGTGAAGGGTATGCTTTATTAACTGTGTATCCCAAACTCAATCTGATTGGCTCTAGGGCATACACCAACAATCTCCCACTTGCACTAAGCCAATCACTAACGCATCCAATGCCGAATTCTTTCGATTAGCAATTGTGTCTCTACAAGGACATAGCTTAAGTGCATCGAGAATATGCTTTGTCATATTCGTGATAATCTCATTATCAAGGTTAATAATTCTGATCACAACGAGACCTAGATTCCATTCAAATAGCTCAGTTGTTTCTATAACAACTATTGGAATCTACTTATTAGCAAGTAGCTAATGATCCAAATATAACTCCTTTTTGCAAGCCAAAACAAAAGCGTTAATCTTAAAAACCTTTAATAAAAACGTGTAATCCTTTCATTTCCAACTAATTGCATTTTTCAAAAATGGTAATTTTATTTCTTTTCGCCATGATTTTTTTTTGGAGAAGATTTTTCCTCGCATTTGCCCTCAAGTATAGAGAGTGATCCTTGATCAAGGTTCAAAGAAAGAAAGAATTCCTAAGGCTCAAAGGGGTGACTAAGGACAATTTATTCTTAGTGACAAGAATATGAAAGATGGCCATTTATCATATCAAGCACGAATATTCTCATTGAAATGCAATCCTTAGTGTCGCAATCAAAAAGATAACAAGTCTTATTGCAAGACTTTATTATTCGTTAAGCGTGACATTAAAAAAAACTGAGGAAAAGTCGACTTAATTCCTCTAGAAAAACGAAGGTTTTGAAAATAACCTTAAAAAAGACATGGAGTCGCCACCAATATTTTTTGGCTAGGTGTGATCGGCCACCTATTAAAACCGGTTTTATAAAACATTTAAAATTAATTAAAACATTTTTTTAAAACCAATTTCAAGACTACGTTTTAAACCAGAGATATCAAAGAAGCGGGTTCAGGACTCGGTTACGTGTGGGGAAGGATTAGCACCCCCACAGCGCCCGTATAAAATGGTACCTTATTAGTCGTGTCTTATCTCATGTTTCGGTAAAAAGCCGATTTTTAATTTGGTATTTCAAGTTAATTCCCAATTTAAAGAAAAATAATTCCATTTTTAATTAAAAATGATCCGGAATTTATTAATTCAAAATTTTTCTATATTCCCCAACAAACGTGGCAAAATATAGAAATTTTTATTAGTTTGAAAAATTTTCCGAATCATTCTTATTTTAAAGAAGATATTCCGTTATTAATGATAATTGATGATATCCTCCCCAGCAAACCCGGTAGAGAACTCATGAATTATTTTAACTCGGGAATATCTTTATTTTTATTGAAAATCATTACCTTTTTCAAAACATTTAAAAAAAATATGAATATGTGTGACATAAATAAAATGACATAGCAAAGTCTAGATAATATAATGCAACCTAAATGGTATGATATAATTTAAATGTCTTAGCATATTCTAAATGAAATGAAATATCCTAAGTCATATGATATATTTTAAATGAAATGAAATGACCTAGGTAACATGATATATTCTATATGAAATGTAATATCCTAAGTCATGATATATTCTAAATGAAATAAAATATCTTAAGTGACATAATATATTCTAAATGAAATGAAATGACCTAGGTAAGATAATATATTCTACATGAAATGAAATGACCTAGGTAACATAATATATTCTATATGAAATGAAATGACCTAAGTCACATGATATACTCTAAATGGAATAAAATGATATAAAAGACATGACAAATATAAATGATATGGCATATAATCTAAATGATATGAAATGACATGAATTATAAAATAATGCTAACATATATTATGCATGAAAATAAAAATAAAAATAATAATGCATGAACATAGTATATGCTAAATAATATGACAAAAATAACTAAATAAAAAGAATAGGATATCATGAAATATTCAAAACCATATAAAAATTTATATAATATAAAAAATTTAAATCAAAAACGATAACACCATCATGAAAATTAACATAGCAAAAATCACATATTATATAGAATGCATAAATATGGAAAATGCAATGCATGAGAATGTATTTTTTCCTTTAATTAAGAAAATCCGTATATCTAAAAAGATATCTGGCTACCTTAGGAAAATATATCAAATTAAATATTCTAAAACCAAAATACTTTGTGATTGTTCGAAAACAATTTTGAAAAGCTTAGATTAAAAATAAAAACTTAGCTAAACCCTTTTTAAAAGGCTCTAATTTCCTAAGTTTAAAATCCCGGAATTGACCACCCTTAACCCGAGATTTAAAATATCATTTTTAGAGTTAAAAAAGGCTTATAACTACCCTAAGTCAGTAGCCAAACTTTCTAATCAACCCCCTCTAAGTAACTTAACCAAAACAGAAAAATGAATTTCTTTCAAATTCAATTCTGCCTCTACTGTCCAGTTTTAAAGCACGATTTTTTACCCTATTTTTAAAAAATCAAAAAAATCTAAAACAAATAATGGAGACTCAAGACATGTAAAATTATACGAGAAAAAATCAGCTTAATTTTCTAATTAAAGATGACTGCCCAAAAAAATTGGGAAAGTACAAGTACTGGGTGAAAAAACTGTTTAGCCAAAACACATTTTTTTGCCTTTGATAAAATCATTTAAAAATCAAAGTAAAAATGTTAGAGACTCTCCTAAAGACTCACAAACAGTAGCTAACACTTTTGAAAAGTTAGGCAAAAATTGGCTAAGTAAAAAAAATCACAAAGGTAGAATAATCAATTTGACAACTCTTTAATTTTCCACAAGTATGCTCAAAATGAGCATGACTTTGAACCATTGATTGGTCTAAGTCATAAATCATGTGGAAAGGACATGAAATGCATGAAAATACATAAAATATGATGCATGAAATGCATGATTTGAAACCTAAATGACATGAAAAATGCATGGCATCAATAAATATGACTTAGACCTAAATGAACTTGCATGGCATTTAATGCAACTTAGGTCTAAAATGCATGAATATGCATGGCAAAGCAAACCAATCCTAAACCTAAAGAATGCATGGCAATAACTCAAACATATAGCATGCTTAAACAAAATACACAACCAAATATCATGAAAATGCAAACCTATCAACTAGCATAACAAAAATGCACACACAAAGCATACAATATGAGGGGTGGCCGAATGATCCCATAAAAATGAGCATGGCATTTTGACAAACACTTAATATACTAACATGCATAGCTAAAGAATAACACTCAAATCATGCAAATATAAAGTAAATGCATGAAAACCAATAGGCATTTTCACAAACACATGGATTAACAAAATGTAAAACATAAACAAACTTAAACATTTTGAAAACAGAAAATAAAAAATGCAAGAAAAGTAAAATAAACATGATAACAAGATAATAGACTCAAAAATAGAAACAAGCAAGCAACCAAATTAAAACAAGCTTCATGTTTATGTATTTGAAGAAGATTTAAAGCATCAAAACTTGTTAAACATCACTAAAATCATGAAATAAAGAAGCAAAACAGCAACTACCAAAACACAATAGGCCATTCGGCCAACTCAAAAATAAAAGAAAAAAAATTTCAAAAGCTTTTTACAAGAAAGAATCAAGAAGGAACTTAAAGAAGAATATTAAAAACACTTATTTTAAAAAGAAAAATCAAAAGAAACTCACCAAATATCAAATGAAAACAGCAAATCAAGAATGGAAAATCAAAGAAAGTGCAAGAGTATGGTGCTTAAAGCAACCTCTAGAAGCTATATTGCAAGCTTTTTCTCTTCTAACTTTATTTTCTTTTCTAAACTTTTCTTTTTGCCTTTCAACAATGGAGAGAAAATCAGCCCAAAACAAGAGTGAATAGCTGAAAATGAAAAGAGAGAGACCCCCCTTGTAGTGGCCGAATGGCTTGTTAGATAGCTAGGATGTTGTCATTTTTTTTCCAACCAATTTTGATCCAAAGGCTATTGATCCAAGATGTTTAAAATATGAAATTATCACCCTTATATTAGGTAATCAGCTATCCACAATTACAGTTGTTCAAGAATCTTAAGCCATTATGTTGACATTCTCCCTCTTCATGCCTTGATCCATGTGGCTTAATTACAAAGGCTTGATCAAAAAAATAACTACCTTCCTCTTCATTGTTGGCCTTTTGATTAAAAATCAGAAAATATTTGCCCACCATTGGACCTTGGCTGGCTGACCCCTCATCTTCTAGCCCAATCTCCAATTTTCAAAAGGCAAGAAAAGCCCTTTTCGATTTCTTGGGTAAAATGACCTTTTTCCCCCCGAACATAATTAAATAGCCAAATTCAAATTTTCTTTTTTAAATACTTCTAAAATAATAAAAAAATTGAATTCTAGAGATTTTCAAAATTTTTCGAGCCCTGATGCACCCAAAAGAGTGTATCTTATTTAACCTTGCACTAAAAAGATCAATTGTAAGTATAGTAGTTAGCAAGGGTCGAGTCCTCAGGGATTGGGTTTTAGTTTATAAGTTAATAGTTTATAACTTACGTTCAAAGAAAACAATAAAAGAAAAGGGGTTTTTGAAGCCAGATTTAAACTAAAGTAAATAATAAGAATAAGATGCAAGGCGGTATAACCAGCCAATAAAAATATATATACTAAATTAGGCGGTATAACCAGCCAATAAAAATATATATACTAAATTAGGCGGTATAACCAGCCAATAAAAATAAAACAAAGTTAATATACAAATTAGGCGGTATAACCAGCCAATAAAAATAAATATAAAAAATAAGCAAACTAAAAGTAAGAAAACAAGTAAGTAAGAAGAATCAAATATGAAAAATATGGTTAAGGTTTCATTCTCCACCACTAGACATCATTAAGAATCAATTTCAGATCTATCAATATCAACCAACTATCAAAGTTAACAACCGTAGATAACAACAAGCTCTGTTACCCCAATCTTTCCTTAGTTTGTCGTTAAATAGAACAAGCTCTCTATTTAATCTCTAACCATTAAACAACCTAGAATAAGCTCTCTAAATTCAATTTAATGGCAGCTTTATGATGAGAAAGATAGGTTGATCTAAGCAACAAACACATAAGCTCGGATTGTTCAACTTAGGTTATGTTCCACTTTGCAATTATTGAAAACTTGACCATAATCATTAATCACAAATTGCCACTTATGAATAGGAAATCAAGACAATTACACGGATCAAGACTCCTAAACTAGCAATAGATAATTATCAAGATCTATCTAGTTGTACACCTAAATAAATCAAGACAACATCATGAACAATTCTTGTAGAATAACATAAGCAACTTTGATAGAAAATTAATGATAGATAGAATCTCAAAATCAATCACAAAACATGTCTAGGGCTTTGAAATCACCCTTAACCAAATAGAAGTTTAGCCTAGCATAGGCATTGTAAACATAAACATAAAATTAAAGAAAATCTAAGAAGAAAATAAAAGAAAGAAAGAAGAAGAGGAAGAATATTAATTATCCAACCTCTTGCTCTCTCTAAAGAAAAAGAAAACTAGAGAAAATAAAGAAGAAGAAAACTTAGAGAATTTTATTAAAATGGCTAATATCCTACCTATGTACAATATGATCCCTTACAATCATCCAAGGCCCTCTATTTATACACATTTTGGAGGGCTAAATGACAAGAGACAAGCTTTACAAATTTCAAAGGTAGGTATATGACGATTTTGATCAGCCAACTTGATGGTCGATTTCGTCAATATTGGAGGCCTGCTCTGATCACATGGTCTTCTAGAAAAAGGTTCCCCTATCAGTTACGGAACCATAGCCGTTGGAATCAGCTCATTTGCTGATGTGGTTAAGCAGATATGGGCAAAATACGAAAACATGTCAGCACAGACGTCATTACACATCAGCCACCTTGATGGTCGATTTCTTCAATATTGGAGGCCTGATCTGATCACATGGTCTTCTAGACAAAGGTTCCCCTATCAGTTACGGAACCATATCCGTTGGAATCAGCTCATTTGCTGATGTGGATAAGAAGATATGGGCATAATACGAAAACATGTCAGCACAGACGTCATTGCACATCAGCCAACTTGATGGTCGATTTCGCTAGGGAAAACGACTCCGTTTTAAGAAGTGTAAAACATGAAAAAGATAGATATGCCTCTTAGCTTTGCACGGCTACAAATTTCAGCCTTATTGCTTCAGTGAAACTCGAGATATAGCTGATATGGCAAAAGGTGTCGGAACTGAAACTGAACTGGATTTGCCCTTAATTCTAGTAATCTGAAATCACTCAAAGAAACTTGTGAAAAACACCAAAATACATAAAAATATAAAAGATCATAAACACAATTAGACTAAACAATAATAACTCGTATTTGACACAAAACATTAATAAAACATAACTAAAAACTATATAATTATACGAGTTATCAAGCCCATTTGCTATTTATTTGGATTTTTTCTTCCAAAATTGCCCTTACGTGCTCCCAAACTTTATCATTTTTTAAATGAGCTCCAAGTCCAGATTTTTCTTCACCAATCTCTTCCAAATAATTTAAAAGTATGATCTGGAAGTTTTCATAATTTTTGGAACTCATTTGGTATTTTTTCAGGATTTATCTGCTTGAATTACTACACAATGGGCCTGGGATTTGGCCATTTTGCAAACGAACTCCGAATCCGGATTTTATTTCTCCAATATCTTCCAAATAATTTAAGAATGAGATCTACAAATTTTCAAAATTTTTGGGGTTCATTTGCTATTTTTTCGGAATTTATTTTCTTGAATTTCTACATAAGGGACTCGGGATTTGGACATTTTGTAAACGAACTCCGAATCTGGATTTTCTTTCACCAATCTCTTCCAAATAATTTAAGAATAAGATCTGAAAATTTTCAGAATTTTTGGGATTCATTTGCTATTTTTTCGGGATTTATCTTCTTGAATATTCTGCATAGGGGACCCGGGATTTGACCATTTTGCAAACGAACTCCAAATCCGGATTTTCTTTCTCCAATCTCTTCGAAATGATTTAAGAATAAGATCTGAAATTTTTCAAAATTTTTGGAGTTCATTTACTATTTCCCCAAAATTTCCAATTTTGCCATTTTGCCTCTGAAACCCGGTTTTGCTCAAAACAAGTCTGATTTTCAAATTTTCTTCAAACTGAGCCTTGGGCTATCCTTGTTTAATCACTCCTCATACATTAGGGGCTTTAGTCTTACCAAATCGGGCCATTTCTGTAATTCTTCCAAATTTCACCGAAATCCACCAAAAACCCTAATTCTCGGTTTTCTTTCGGATTGACTTTTCTTTCAGTTTTTCTTCCAAGTAGCTTCTCCATTACCCGTAGTCAATGCTTATCTTTCATTTGAAACTTTCAATTTTGACCAATTTGATCGTTTAAGCACTTTTTCCCAAATTTCTCGGACTAGGGTTTTCTTTCTAGTCAATCTCCGTAACCTAACTTTCGAACTCCACATCTTTCAATGTAGACCTCGAATTTCTAAATTTCTTTCTCCATTTTTCAATTGAAGTTCAAATCTTGATTTTGAAAGTAGGTTGACTTTTTTAGTAATTGACATTTTGAGGTTGACTTTTTCAAGTTTGACTTTTTATGCTTGCCTTCTTAGACTAAGTCTCGGAGTACCACCTGCAGGATGAAAAAAATCTTTTTACATTCTGAAACATCAATTTAGGGAGAAAACATACCTGTTTTAGTGGTTCGGACAAAATTAGGTATCTACAGCTGCCCGTCTTTGGCTATTGCTGAGAATCAGGAATCAGGCAAAGATAAACAAATACTAATTTTGTCTAGTTAGTGAAATCACATGTGAAGGGAAGGGAAAGGGGTTTCATTTTTCATTTTTTCATTTTTTTTTTGAAAAAAGCTGTAAATAGAAGATATTGTCCTTAAATTGAGTTCCCTGACTAATCAAGGTTCGACCCGTCTTAAGGAAACGTGTTCGATTTGCAAAGTGATGATTTGGGCAGAACCAAAAATTGAAAAGTTATCTAGGCAAAATCGTAGATAATTTTCAAGGTGATGACTTGGGCGAAACCAGAAATCGAAAAGTTATCTAGGCGAAACCATAGATAATTTTCAAGGTGATGACTTGGGCGAAACCAGAAGTCGAAAAGTTATCTAGGCGAAACCGTAGATAATTTTCAAGGTGATGACTTGGGTGAAACCAGAAGTCGAAAAGTTATCTAGGCGAAACCGTAGATAATTTTCAAGGTGATAACTTGGGCGAAACCAGAAGTCGAAAAGTTATCTAGGCCAAACCGTAGATAATTTTCAAGGTGATGACTTGGACGAAACCAGAAGTCGAACAGTTATCTAGGCGAAATCGTAGATAATTTTCAAGGTGATGACTTGGGCGAAACCAGAAGTCGAAATGTTATCTAGGCGAAAACATAGATAATTTTCAAGGTGATGACTTGGGCGAAGCAAGAAGTCGAAAAAGACCTGGGTGAAACCAGAGGTACTTTCTGAATATGGCACCCGGAGGTCTTATCCATGATTTTTATTTATTGATGCCCGGAGGTCTTTAAGAATGGTGCCCGGAGGTCTTAAAAATGGTGCCCGGAGGCCTTACCCGTGATTTTAAAATACCTTGACGACGGTCTCAAGGCTTGACTCTTTTGATAAACAGAATGAATTCGATTTAAAACAAAAGGAAATACCTCGATGATGATCTCAAGGCTCGACTCATTTGATAAAACATAATGAATTCGATTTAAAACAAAAGGAAATACCTCGATGGTGGTCTCAAGGCTCGACTCATTTGATAAAATGGAATGAATTCGATTTAAAACAAAAGGAAATACCTTGACGATGGTCTCAAGGCTCGACTCATTTGATAAAACAGAATGAATTCGATTTAAAATAAAAGGAAATACCTAGACGGTGGTCTCAAGGCTCGACTCATTTGATAAAACAAAATGAATTCGATTTAAAACAAAAGGAAATACCTCGACGGTGGTCTCAAGGCTCGACTCATTTGATAAAACAGAATGAATTCGATTTAAAACAAAAGAAAATACCTCGACGGTGGTCTCAAGGCTCGACACATTTGATAAAATGAATTCGATTTAAAAGAAAAGGAAATACCTTGACGGTGGTCTCAAGGCTTGACTCATTTGATAAAACAAAATGAATTCGATTTAAAACAAGAGGAAATACCTCGACGGTGGTCTCAAGGCTCGACTCATTTGATAAAACAGAATGAATTAGGTTTAAAACAAAAGGAAATACCTCGACGATGGTCTCGGGGCTCGATTTATTTGATAAAACAGAACGAGTTCACTTTGGGGAAGTCCAAGTTTCCTTGGTTTCTGCAATGTTAGCTAAACGCAATGATGAGAATGACATGCTTTGCAAATGCTTGTATGTTTCCTAAGAATGAATGCAATCAAATGATTATGTCATGATTTCCAATCCATGTTTTTTTTAGGTTCACAGATTATCCGACTTCATGATGGAGTCTTCAATTGTTCACTGATGCCCCACTTAAGGAATCCTTCACTCAAGATAACTTGTCAAACAGTCTCAGTTTTTGACTTTCGCTAAAATTCACAGATTTTCTGACTTCGTGATGGAGTCTCCAACATGTTCACTGTTTTCTTTTCTTGGTGAACTTTCCAAACCTTTCCCAAGATTTAAATCTATTCCTTAGTAATACTCTGAAATCCTCTTATTAAAGATTTTTTTTTACTACTAATCATCATTCAATTTAATAACAATCATGATGCATCTCAAAAATGTATGAAAGAAATTATGAATCAAGCAAAAAATGTCATGAAAAGGATAACAAGAATTTATTGCAACAAATGTTTCTTTTTTTTTTTTTTTTAAATTGTAAAAGTGAATATCAAGGATATAAGAAACAAATGTAATGTTATAGGTTGTAGATGCCCCGGATGCGGAATATCTTGGACCCCTCCTTTTTCAAACCATCTGAAATTTCTCTTGAATGAGCAATTTACTTGGGTAACCTCTCGGCTTCTGTAGTTACGTCAGACTGAGTTGTTCCCCTTTCCTCTGATTTTCAGATACTTTCTCTCCCTTTACACGGAGCATTGACTCGAACTTTAATCAGTACCTGAGCCGCCCTTTGCGGGTTTTCAACTCAAGTGTCCTCAATTCGGTATTAAGTCGCCCTTTGCGGGTTTTCGGCTTAAATCTCTCCTTTTACATTCTTTTCTTCATTTTCATCATTTTTTTTTGTATTCTACCATGCATCTGAGAATTCTAAATGTTTCCAAGGTAAAAATATCAATTCAAAAGATGGGATGAATTCTGAGAATAACCTTCCAAATTAAATATCCATGCTTGATCAAAATGGACTTTCTAAAGCACGTAATGTAGGCCAAGGTTCGGGTTTAGAAAGAAAGGATAAAATAGGCCCAAAATGTGTTTAAAGGTGATTGGATCAAGGATAATTTCTTGAGGAGAACTCAATCTTGAAACATTTGTCCCTTTTTTGGACTTTTTTTTTTCTTTTTTCCTTTGTTGGCTTTCATTTGCCATATTTTTCGATGGCTTTCCTTTTACCATGATTTTTGATTATTTGTCCTCACATTTGCCCTCCAGTATAGAGGGTGATCCTTGATCAAGGGTTAAAGAAAGAAATAATTCCTAAGGCTCAAAAGGGTGAATAAGGATAATTTTTTCTTAGTGAAAGGAATATGAAAGATGGCCATTCATCATATCAAGCATGAATATTCTCATTAAAAAGCAATCCACAGGGGAGATAGATATATAGAATTTCCATTTTTACTCTTGGAATCATTCGAATTTCCATGTGCACAACATCACACTTTTTTTAAAAAAAAAAACCAATTTCAAGCATAATACTTCTTCAGTTCATTAGCATTCACGGGATTTCTGAAATCCTCCCCGTCCATCCGAGTTAAAATTAATGCTCCTCCAGAAAAGCTCCTTTTACCACATAGGGTCCTTTCCAATTTGGAGCCCATTTTCCTCGCGGGTCCTTCATTATAGGGAGAATTTTTCTCAGTACCAACTCCCCCTCTTGGAACTGCCTAGGATGAACTTTCTTGTTGTGGACTCGAATCATACTTTTCTGATACAACTGCCCGTGACAAATTGCTTTCAATCTTTTCTCCTTGATGAGATTCAACTGTTCATAACGAGCTCTAACCCATTCTGCTTCTTCTAGGCCAACTTCCATTAAAACCCGTAATGAAGGGATTTCAACTTCAATAGGTAGCACTGCTTCCAACACTTCTCTCATCATCTTATTGTTCAAATTGAGAGCATTATCTGAAATAATTTTTGTTGGCAATCCATAATGGCATATGATTTCTTTCTTAACAAATCTGCATACCATCGACTTTGTTACATTCGCATAGGAAGCAACTTCTACCCACTTTGTGAAATAATCTATGTCCACCAAGATGAAACGATGTTCATTTGAAGCTTTCGGGGTAATAGGCCCAATCATATCCATTCCTCACATTGAAAAGGGCCATGGTGCAGTCATGACATGCAATGGCGATGGCAGCATATGAATCTTATCTGCATATATCTGGCATTTATGGCACTTCCGGGAATAATTGATACAATCTCTTTCCATTGTCAACCAATAATACCTTGCCCCCATAATCTGCTTAGCAAGCATGTGACCATTAGCATGAGTGCGACATATCCCTTCATGGAACTCTTCTATAATTCTCCAAGCTTTGGCAGATCTGACACATCTCAATAAGACTTGGTCTTTTCCTTTCTTGTAGAGAATCTCACTGTCTAGAATAAAACCAATTGCTAGCCTTCTCAGAGTCCTTTTCTCATTTTCTGTTGCTTGTTCTGGATACTGTTGACTCTTGATGTACTGCAAGATGTCGTTATACCAAGGGAGGCCATCTGTTTCTTCTTCAATACTCAGGCAGTGGGCAGGAGACTCGTATATACTCATCTTTATTGGCACAACTTCAGCCCCTTCATTCACCTTAAACATTGATGACAAAGTAGCCAGAGCATCTGCCATTCGGTTTTCTTCTCGAGGGAAGTAATTGAAATTCACTTCTACAAATTCCTTCAATAAACTCAGTATGAGTTCCAGTATAGGATTAGATTTCTATCTCGGGTTTCCCATTCTCCCTGTAGTTTGTATATCACTAGGGCTGAGTCTCCGAAAACTTCCAATACTTTGATCTTTCTGTCCACTGCAGCATGAAGGCCCATAGTACACGCTTCATACTCAGCAGTATTGTTTGTACAATCAAAATCCAATCTAGCCGTGAAAGGATAATAATCTTGTTCTGGAGATATGAGCACTGCACCGATTCCATGCCCCATGGCATTAGATGCGCCATCAAAGTACATTTTCCATACTTTCTTTTTTAGGGGAATCTCATCTGCTTGTGAAACATGCATCAAATCTTCATCCGAAAAGTGAAAGTTCAACGGCTTATAATCTTTCGCTGCCCAACTTACTAAGAATTCAGCCACTGCACTGCCCTTGATAGCTTTTTGACTTACATATATAAGGTCATACTTTGACAATAAAACCTGCCATCTTGCTGTTCTCCCTGATAAAGAAGGTGCTTCCAACATGTACTTGATTGGATCTAGCTTGGCAATCAACCACGTTGTGTGGTACAACATGTACTGCCTGAGTCTTCGAGCAGTCCAAGCTAAGGCACAACACAACTTTTCTACCGACGAATATTTCAACTCATAATCTGTGAACTTCTTGCTGAGGTAGTAAACTGCCTGTTCTTTCTTTCCAGTCTCATCAAGCTACCCCAAAACCCAACCCATGGATCTCTCAAATACTGATAAATACAGTATCATTGGTTTATCCGAAACAGGTGGCATTATTACTGGTGGGTTGGATAGATAATGTTTAACCTTTTCAAATGCAATCTGACAACCTTCATCCCATTCTCCTGGACCAGGTTTTCGAAGTAACTTAAATATTGGATCACATTTGTTGGTTAACTGAGAAATAAACCGAGCAATGTAATTCAATCTCCCCAGAAAGCCTCTTACTTCCTTTTGAGTATGAGGTGGTGCCAAATTCTGAATGGCCTTCATTTTATCCGGGTCAATCTCAATTCCTCTTTTGCTGACGACAAAACCCAGCAATTTTCCCGAGGTGACTCCAAAAGTGTATTTTGCCAGATTTTGCTTGAGTTGAAACTTCCTTAGTCGTTGAAGAGCTTCTTAAGATTCACAATATGCTCATCTTCTCCTTGTGATTTTGCAATCATATCATCAATATAGACCTCAATTCCCTTATGCATCATATCATGAAACAAGGTCACCATGGCTCTCTGATATGTTGCCCCAGCATTCTTCAACCCAAATGGCATTACCTTGTAGCAGAAGGTTCCCCACATTGTAACAAATGTGGTTTTCTCCATATCTTCCGGTGCCATCTTAATCTGATTGTATCCTGAGAATCCATCCATGAAAGAAAATAAAGAACTCTTTGCCATATTATGCACCAAAGTATCGATATGGGGCAAAGGGAAATTATCTTTAGGGCTAGCCTTGTTAAAATCTCGGTAATGAACGCATATCCATACCTTGCCATCATTCTTTGGTACTGCACAATTTTTGCCACCCATTCTAGATATTTTGCCACCTCTAAAGATCCAGCATCAAATTGCTACTTCACCTCCTCTTTTATCTTTAACAGTATGTCCGACCTCATTCTTCTCAACTTTTGCTGAATTGGCTTGCATTCTGGCCTTAAAGAGAGTTTATGAACCACAATCTCTGGATCCAACCCTGGCATGTCTTGGTAAGACCATGCAAATACATCCACATATTCTTGGAGCAAGGCTATCAATTCACCCTTTATTGATGATGACAATGAACTCCCGATTTTGACTTCCTATATCTCTTCACCATTTCCCAGATTTATCATTTCCAACAATTCCTTATGGGAAAGTACTTGTTTCTCCTCTTGTTCTATTTTCCTTAATAGATCCAGAGGTAGACCATAATCCTCAGTATCTTCTTTAGCCTCAAAATCACCTGTGCAAATGGGTCTTTCAAAATCAATTTAAGAATTGCTGACAGGAAGGTCCTCATATTCCGCATCCGTACACCTGTAAATAGGTGGAGAAGAAACAATATAGGAAAATATGTATAATGAACACAAAATAAATAGCAAAAATGAAAGAATATGGACATATTAATATGAATAAAATGCATCGTGCTTGTTATTTATTGAATGAAAATGTTTAAACAAAAAGCCCATTACAAAATAAAAAAGTCTTAATATCTCTGGGTAAAGATAATTAAGATTGTTTTTTAAAGTATTACGTTGGAAAAACTTAAAAACTATGGGCAACTCAGTCGCACTCCAATTGGTCAGTCGATATCCTGGTGGACAAGGTCGCACCATCCAGTTCGCATTGTCACTTTCCATCCCTTCTTTTCCAGTCATGCAAATTACCATATCCTAAACCTGCCCGCCTTTATTCACATGGAATTTTTCAAAAGCTTGCTCGACCATTATGAGTACATCCTCTGAATTCTTTTCTCCGAATAGAAAACCAGCAGAGCGAAAGTTGTGAAGGATTGGTGGGAAAGTCATGGGTTCCCATTCAATATCCATACCAGCGAAACGGGCCATCCTCCTTTGTCGGTTTCTTTCAACTTGTTTCCTCGTATCATGGGCCTTCGGAAGATACCCTAAGCCAAATCGGTCTTTCTTTCCCACTACTTCCATTGCTCGGGCCATCCCTTGAAGATATTTTCCAAGAACTTTTCCAGCCCTGCAGCCCTTTCCCACTGTGGTTCTTACTCCCAGCCTTGTGTTCTTGGACAACCTTGGTTTTGGAATTTTTATTCCTTCTGCAACGAAAATCGTATTTACGAATTCAAAAGACCGAAAATAATATTCTACGGCATCTTCATTGGGTTCAACATAAGGAGATTCGGTAGATGCAGAGGCTATTATGTCTTCTTCTCCTGATACAGTGAAAATAATTTCTACTGAATGTATCCACGGCCTCCCCAACAAGCAATTATAGGATGGATTAATATCCATGACCTGAAAATTCACCGTATAGGTGCATGGGCCTATCTCTAGAAGAACCTCAATAGTTCCCATTACCTCTCTCCTGATACCATCGAAAGCCCTGAATACTGTGCAACTCGGTAACATATAAGACATATCAACTGGCAACTTAGACAGGGTTGCCAAGGGCATTACATTTAATGAAGTACCATTATCCAGAATCACCCTTGGTAGTATATGCCCCTTGAAAGTGGTTTTTATGTGAAGAGCCATTGTGGACCCAATACCATTGGGTGGTATTTCATCATAACTGAAATATATATATGATCGTCTACCGCAATGTTTCCCACCATCCTGTCTAAATTTTCTACCAATACGTTGTTAGCCACATATACCTGATTCAACACTCTCAATAGGGCATTTCTGTGTGGCTTCGAGTTTAATAGCAAAGATAAGATGGAGATTCTTGCTGGCTGACGCTGTAATTGCTCTACCACACTATACTCGCTATGTTTTATGAACTTTAAAAACTCGCAGGCCTCCTTCTCGTTCACCGGCTCTTTTATCCTGTTTGCCGGGGCTGATCCTCTCTCTGCTTCTTTTGACAAATCCATCTCAATATGGATTGGTTCAGCTACTTTCTTCCCTTTGTCCAGTCCTTCATACTTTCCTATTGATCCCTGTTCAACAACCTCAGGGGCATAACACCTTCCACTTCGTGTTAAGTGCCCCACACCTATAATATCTTGCTGCCTTGATGACCCGGGCATAACCATGCTGTAATCATATTTCTATAGTGCAATTTTGTTTTCCTTGTATGAAAATAAAGAAGGCAAATCTATGATTAGCTTGGGCGTAATTTCCTCAACAACTGGAGTAGTCTTCTCTGGTTCATCATAATAGATGATCACATGTCTTCCTATTTCATAGCCAGATGTATTCTCAATAACCTCTACTTCTTCCTCTGTCTCCTCGTAAAATTGGGCCTCTCCATAATCCATCATCTTTTGGACTTTAGCCAGAAAGTTCCCATAGTCCTGTATGATATGACCTCTACATTTATGGAACGACGCCAATTCTGCACCCTATTTGCAACCATTTTTAAACTGTCTGTATTCCTCGCCATTCCTGCCTTAACCATCTCAACCCATACTATTAACATTGGAGTCTTTACTTCTCTGGCATCCCTTTTTACCCTTCTGACTTCCCTTGTCCATACTGTATTTACCCGATTCTCAGCATGATCGGGCAATGGGTTTCTCGCTACATTCGGCCCGACCCAAACTTCACAACTCCGGTATTGGTTAAACTTTGGACTTTGTTTTTGAAGGCAATGCAATCCTCAATCAAATGCCCCTGAATTCCTGAATGATATGCGTAGTTGGTATTTTCATTGTACCACCTTGTGTATGGTGGGGTCAAAGGTTTAAGATATATGGGCGCGACAAGTTGGCCTTGCAGTAATTTGGGATATAGCTCACCATAGGTGGTAAGAATGGGATCAAACTGGGGTTTTGATCGTTCCTTGGTGAACGATAGTCATTGCACGCGGACCTTGAGTATTTGGGATAGTGTTTCGAGGAAGAGTTATCTGTGGGGATATACCAGTTGGAAACGATTGTTGTGGTATATTGGTATAAGGGAATGGATTTTGGGTAAGGTGGTTCACATTGGGATAGTAAGGATTATACCTCGGATAAGGTGTGTAGGGTGTAGGAGGTGCATAAGATGTAGTAGGAGTATAGGGCCTGTGAGGTGTGTATGGTTTAAGAGATGCATAAGGGTATTGATTGAAACTGATTGCATGTGTCTCCTCCTTCTTCGTTGCAGGGAAAACCCTCTTCGGGGTAGCAGACTTACCCCTTCCATTTTCCTGTTCTTAATGGCAGCCTTTTTCATCTCCCCGAATATCACCATATCTGCAAAGTCCTTGGTGGCACTCCCCACCAATTTATCATAATAAGGTGCTTTCAGTGTATTGATGAAAAGCACTGTAGTTTCCTTGTTGGTCAAAGGAGGTTGTACTTGTGTAGCCAGGTCTTTCCATCTTTGAGAATATTCTTTAAAGCTTTCAGTAGCTTCCTTTTCCATGTTTTGCAGAGTTAGACGGTCAGGCACCATGTCCGTCACATGCTTGTATTGTTCCATGAAAGCTTTGGCTAGATCCATCCAAGAATGGATTTTAGTACGGGTAAGCTGGTTATACCACCGAGTTGTGGACCCTATCAAGCTATCTTGAAAATAGTGGATAAGCAATTTTTTGTCTTCATCATGTTCGGTCATCTTTCGGTAATACATGGTCAGATGTGCTGATGGGTTAGTAGTTCCGTTATATTTTTCAAAGTCTGGTGCTTTGAACTTTGGAGGAATCACTAGACCGTGCATTAAACTCATCTCTTTGGAATCCAAACTGCCAAATAGCTTCACTCCTTCAACTGCCCTCAATCTTTCCTCCAGTAGCTGATATTTTTTTGGGATTCTGCCGTTTCAACCCTCTTCAGCTCAGTCATCTTTGCCCTTTCCTTTTCAGCCAATTCCTCAAAGTCTGGAATGTCTACAACAATTGGATCAACCCTAATATTACCCATTTTAGGACCAAAATTCTGTGCATCAGCCGCTGGTTGTATGTAAATATAGGATGTTGCCCCAGTCGGAAGTTCATTTCCCACAGGCTGGGATGTCTGGCCATTCTTCTGTACCACCTCTGATCGGTCTTCATGGTTTACTGCCCCTATTCCTATAACTGAATTTTCTCCTGGCCATTTCTGCCTCATCATGGTATTCATCATCTCCATGAGTTTGGTCATTTGTTCCCGTGACTCATCTTGAGACTTAGCCAACTGTTCTTGCAGTTCTCTTTGAATTCTTTCTATCCTTTCAATTCTAGCAAGCTGATAATTCTCCATAGCTCTTGCTTGAGATCTAGTATTGTAGTGGTGTCGAAAGTTTGGTTCTTTCTGAGTGCGACCAATTGTACCTTTAGTTTTAAAAACCATGGGTTATAAATTATTGACACATTTTTTATTTTATTTTATAAAAATGAATGAATGAATAAATGACGAAATGTTAATGAATGAACAAATAAGTAAATGACTAAGTGTATGAATATGAATGAATAATTATAAAGAATAAATAAAGGACTAAGTGTATGAATAATCTATAAAGAATAAATGAATGAATGATTATAAATATAAATGAATGAACAAACAAAATATATAAAGGAAAGAACAAATGAATGATGAATGCATTTAAAAATATTGGCCCCAGGATAATTCCAACCAAACGGTCTTTCATTGATTTCCTGGAACTAAATACATCAAAGAAAAAAAATATCACTGCTTAAGACGATCTGATAATTTGTCTATCCTAATTTAAAAATGCTATTACAAAACACCGGTCCTATAGTAACTCTCTCGGGTCTTGGACCTTTTTTACTGTCCTCTTTTGATTGCCTTGCTCTTCAATCTGACCCCTACTTGTTCACGGCCCTTTGACATGTCAGCAGAAGCATCACTGTGTAAGCTTTCCTTAGCTTGTTTTTTCAGTTGATTGGCTTAGGCTTCCTCATGCTTTGCACTCTCTTTCCAATAGTTCTTCTCTTTCTTGAGGTTTTTGACCTCTTGCTCCCATTCCCCACAAGTCTTGAGGGTCCCCTCAAATCTGAGCTCGAAGCGGTACCTCTTGTTCTCCAAGTGTAATTCCTGAAGATCGCTTTTAGCAGTGTCCTTTTCTCTCTTGATCTTTTCTTTTTCTCTTTCTCGAGATGATTCCCTAATTTTCATATCCTCAAGATCTTCTTTCAATCGGGCAATTTCCTTGCTTATTTGGGCCTTTTCTTTTTCGAATTCCGCCCTTGCAATTTCTAACTCTGATGGCGCTTCCTTAGGTGGTGGACTCATGAACTAAACCTCTTTTCCATCTGATGTCAACAACCTATCATTAACCCTCAATTCCCTCCATACCAGGTAATCAGGTGTGACGATGTCGGCATATCTAGCTACCTCCACCCGATGAGTTTCCTTCCATGCTACTACAATATCACGTATCTTTCCCTAGTATCCATCTTCTCCATAAGAAAATTCCAAATTACTAAGGTCATAGGTCATAGGAGTAAATTGACGGGACTCCGATTGTCTTAGTACCAGCAGTGGTGCATAGCTCACTCTTCCCCATACTCCCAATAATGGAACCGAAGCTTTATCTCCGCATTTGTACAATGTCGGCAGAGGAGCTATCCATGGATCTCTCCAAATTATCATCTCAGCCCTAATATTTCAGAATATGTTGATCCATTATTCCTCAGTCCTATTTTCAAGCCAATCCCTCTTAAGAAATTCACGAATTGGTGCAAAAGACTTCCAATACGAGCGAAGAGGGAAATTCTCCTGTTTACAAAAATGGCTCTGAACCCATATGTAAAGAAGCTGTATACAACCTATATAATGCCCTTTTCCTTCCCGTCTATAGAAATTCAGATATTGGATTGTTTCTGCTATAATTGCCGGGGCTGGGTTTATCCTCTGCTCAAGCCTCTCAAAAACATCAAATACCGCCACATCCACATACCCTAATGTCTTTGGGAAAATAACTAAACCATAGATAGCCAAAGCAAAAATATTCCTAACTGTCTCCTTACTTGAATGGCTATAGATTAAGGTCCGTAAAATATCCCATGATATACAGTAGCTTACCCCTTTTCGGACAACATGGCTTTCGACTCAATTTCTTTCCACTCCCAGAATCTTAGACACATTTTTCTTGAAACCCGATAAGCAGGATTCCAGAATTGCACCACAGCCCGGATAACCTCACTACTGACCTTAACCTGAACTAACAGTGCTATGTCCCCATAAGTCTGAGTGAAGGCTTCTTTTTTCTGATATGTTCCATTGATTCCATATATCCATCAATTCTCGAAGATCATTTTGCCTTATGGTAAGATCAACCTCGACTGGCAATACTGACACATATCCCATTTTCAAACAATCCCCATTATCCTGCTGACCATTCTCGGACTATTTGCTAACCTCTAAATGCTTCGCGACCACTGAGACATTCTAACCTTCCATGGAAGCCCTTTTGGTTGAATATTATCCCGAGACCAATAACCTTCCAGGTGCAAAAAATGATGACAAGAAGGAAAAAAAAAGAAAATGAATTAGTAACGGGAATAAATTCGAATAATACAAAAAACATATAATTCAAAACAATAATTATCCCTGAGGATGCCAACAAAGTTTTGGCATTATAACACCCTTGGGATGACACACCAACACTTCTTACGGGCATTGTGATGTACGTTCATCATTGTCCAATTTTCAAATTAAACTTATTAAGAGAAAGTAGAATAGAAGGTAAAAGGATTGGAAATATTCCTCCACGTGTTCTTAACTTTGGGATATCTAATTGGAAATCCGGCATGGCTTCCCCTAGGTTTACTATATGAAGGTGAATTAGTTCTAAAAGCCCCAAATTGTTCCTCACTGTCGCCGATGAAGGCTAGTAAGGCACCCCGACAAAAGCGGGTTCAATTCGTTAGAGTCTATTTCCCTAGTCCATACGGTTTGTTAATCACGTAGGCTTAGGTAATTTAGTACTCTAGAAGTGTTTCACTAGCACATGCGGATTGTTAATCACAAAGGCTTAGTTACTTTGCTCCCACCTAAAAGGACGAAACCCGGGTATAGGACTCATGATATGCAAATGCACGTGTAGTGTGTGAGGAGAAATAACAAACCTTTCACCACCTATTCTACATCCCTTATTCTAAATGCCCCAACAAGATTAAACAACATAAGTCATCAATTAATCAATAAATGAATATATGCACCAAAATAACTAGAGAACAATTATAATATGTATGCACATGAATATGGACATATTTAAAAACATTTTATTATTTTTGAAATTATCCTTATTTTTTTAAAAAAATATGGGAATTAAAATTAAATACCAATGAAACCAACAAAACCGAGACTTTGATAACACACGACTAATTCTAGGCCTGACTCTCTATATATCGCAGTGGAGTCGCCAAGTTACGCAACCTAAAAAATAACAAGTCTCCTAGCAAGACTTTATTATTCGTTAAGCGTGACATTAAAAAAAATCGAGAAAAAATCGACTTAATTATTTTAGAAAAACAAAGGTTTTGAAAATAACCTTGAAAAAGACATGGAGTCGCCACCAATCTTTTCTGGCTAAGTGTGATCGGCCACCTATTAAAACCGGTTTTATAAAACACTTTAAAATTAATTAAAACATTTTTTTAAAACCAATTTCAAGTCTGTGTTTTAAACTAGAGAAATGAAAGAAGCGGGTTCGGGACTCGGTTACGTGTGGGGAAGGATTAGCACCCCCACAACGCTCGTATAAAATGGTACCTTATTAATCATGTGATATCTCAAGTTTCGGTAAAAAGTCGATTTTTAATTGGTATTTCAAGTTAATTCCCAATTTAAAGAAAAATAATTCCATTTTTAATTGAAAATGATCCGGAATTTATTAATTTAACCATTTTCCTATATTCCCCAACAAACGTGGCAAAATATAGAAATTTTTATTAGTTTGAAAAACTTTTCGAATCATTCTTATTTTAAAGAAGATATTCCGTTATTAATGATAATTGATGATATCCTCCCCAACAAACCCGACAGAGAACTCATGAATTATTTTAACTCGGGAATATCTTTATTTGATTGAAAATTATTACCTTTTTCAAAACATTTAAAAAAAATATGAATATGTGTGACATAAATAAAATGACATAGCAAAGTCTAGATAATATAATGCAACCTAAATGTTATGATATAATTTAAATGTCTTAGCATATTCTAAATGAAATAAAATGACCTAGGTAACATGATATATTCTATATGAAATGTAATATCCTAAGTGATATGATATATTTTAAATGAAATAAAATATCTTAAGTGACATAATATATTCTAAATGAAATGAAATGACCTAGGTAACATAATATATTCTACATGAAATGAAATGACCTAGGTAACATAATATATTCTATATGAAATGAAATGACCTAAGTCACATGATATATTCTAAATGGAATAAAATGATTTAAAAGACATGGAAAATATAAATGATATGGCATATAATCTAAATGATATGAAATGACATGAAATATAAAATAATGCTAAAATATAATATGCATGAAAATAAAAATAAAAATAATAATGCATGAACATAGTATATGCTAAATAATATGACAAAAATAACTAAATAAAAAGCATAGGATATCATGAAATATTCAAAATCATATAACAATTAATATAATATCAACAATTTAAATCAAAGACAATAACACCATCATGAAAATTAACATAGCAAAAATCGCATATTATATAGTATGCATGAATATGGAAAATGCAATGCATGAGAATGTATTTTTTTCCTTTATTTAAGAAAATCCGTATATCTAAAAAGATATCCGGCTACCTTAGGAAAATATATCAAATTAAATATTCTAAAACCAAAATACTTTGTGATTGTTTGAAAACAATTTTGAAAAGCTTAGATTAAAAATAAAAACTTAGCTAAACCCTTTTTAAAAGGCTCTAATTTCCTAAGTTTAAAATCCCGGACTTAACCACCCTTAACCCGAGATTTAAAAAATCATTTTTAGAGTTTAAAAAGGCTGAGAAACTATCCTAAGTCAGTGGCTAAACTTCCTAATCAGCCCCCTCTAAGTAACTTAACCAAAACAGAAAAATGATTTTCCTTCAAATTCAATTCTGCCTCTACTGTCCAGTTTTACGGCACGATTTTTTACCCTATTTTTAAATATAAAAAAAAATCTAAAACAAATACTAGAGACTCAAGACATGTAAGACTACACGGAAAAAAATTGACTTAATTTTTTGATTAAAGATGACTGCCCATAAAAATCGGGAAAGTACAAGTACTGGGTGAAAAAACTGTTTTGCCAAAACACATTTTTTTGCCTTTGATAAATCATTTAAAAGTCAAAGTAAAAATGTTAGAAACTCTCCTAAAGACTCACAAACAGTAGCTAGCACTTTTGAAAAGTTAGGCAAAAATTGGCTAAGTAAAAAAAATATCACAAATGTAGAATAATCAATTTGACAACTCTTTAATTTTCCACAAGTATGCTCAAAATGAGCATGACTTTGAACCATTGATTGGTCTAAGTTATAAATCATGTGGCAAGGACATGAAATGCATGAAAATACAACAAATATGATGCATGAAATGTATGATTTAAAAACTAAATGACATGAAAAATACTTGGCATCAATAAATATGACTTAGACCTAAATGAACTTGCATGGCATTTAATGCAACTTAGGTCTAAAATGCATGAATATGCATGGCAAAGCAAACCAATCCTAAACCTAAAGAATGCATGGAAATGACACAAACATATAGCATGATTAAACAAAATACACAACCAAATATCATGAAAATGCAAACCTATCAACTAGCATAACAAAAATGCACACACAAAGCAAACAATATGAGCATGGCATTTTCACAAACACTTAATATACTAACATGCATAGCTAAAGGATAATACTCAAATCATGCAAATATAAAGTAAAGGCATGAAAACCAATAGGCATTTTCACAAACACATGGATTAACAAAATGTAAAACATAAACAAACTTAAACATTTTGAAACCAGAAAATAAAAAATGCAAGACAAGTAAAATAAACATGATAGCAAGATAATAGACTCAAAAATGGAAATAAGCAAGCAACCAAATTAAAACAAGCTTCATGTTTATGGATTTGAAGAAGATCTAAAGCATCAAAACTTGTTAAACATCACTAGAATCATGAAATAAAGAAGCAAAACAGCAACTACCAAAATACAATAGGCCATTCGGCCAACTCAAAAATAAGAGAAAAAAAATTTCAAAAGCTTTTTACAAGAAAGAATCAAGAAGGAACTTAAAGAAGAATATTAAAAACACTTATTTTAAAAAGAAAAATCAAAAGAAACTAACCAAATATCAAATGAAAACAGCAAATCAAGAATGGAAAATCAAAGAAAGTGCAAGAGTATGGTGCTTAAAGCAACCTCTAGAAGCTATATTGCAAGCTTTTTCTCTTCTAACTTTCTTTTATTTTCTTAACTTTTCTTTTTGCCTTTCAACAAAGGAGAGAAAATCAGCCCAAAAAAAGAGTGAATAGCTGAAAATGAAAAGAGAGAGACCCCCCTTGTAGTGGCCGAATGGCTTGTTAGATAGCTAGGATGTTGTCATTTTTTTTTCCCAACCAATTTTGATCCAAAGGCTATTGATCCAAGATGTTTAAAATGTAAAATTATCACCCTTAGATTAGGTAATCAGCTATCCACAATTACAACTGTTCAAGAATCTTAAGCCATTATGTTGACATTCTCCCTCTTCATGCATTGGTCCGTGTGGCTTAATTACAAAGGCTTGATCAAAAAAATAACTACCTTCCTCTTCATTGTTGGCCTTTTGATTAAAAATCAGAAAATATTTGCCCACCATTGGGCCTTGGCCGGCTGACCCCTTATCTTCCAACCCAATCTCTATTTTTTCAAAAGGCAAGAAAAGCCCTTTTCGATTTTTTGGGTATAATGACCTTTTTGCCCCCCGAACATAAATAAAAAACAAACGGACTCCAAATTCAAATTTTATTTTTCAATACTTCAAAAATAATAAAAAATTGAATTCTCGAGATTTTCAAAATTTTCCATGCCCATTTGCAATTTATTTGGATTTTTTCTTCCAAAATTACCCTTTCGTGCTCCCAAACTTTACCATTTTTTAAACGAGCTCCAAATCCAGATTTTTCTTCACCAATATCTTCCAAATAATTTAAAAGTATGATTCGGAAGTTTTCATAATTTTTGAAACTCATTTTGTATTTTTTCGAGTTTTATCTGCTTGAATTACTACATATTGGGCCCGGGATTTGGCCATTTTGTAAACGAACTCCGAATATGGATTTTCTTTTGCCAATCTCTTCCAAATAATTTAAGAATGAGATCTGCCAATTTTTAGAATTGTTGGGGTTCATTTGTTATTTTTCCGGGATTTATCTTCTTTAATTTCTGTAGAGGGGACCTGAGATTTGGCCATTTTGCAAATGAACTCCAAATCCAGATTTTCTTTTGCCAATCTCTTACAAATAATTTAAGAATGAGAACTGCAAATTTTCAGAATTTTTGGGATTCATTTGCTATTTTTTCGGGATTTATCTTCTTGAATATTTCGGGATTTGACCATTTTGGAAACGAACTTCGAATCTGGATTTTCTTTCTCCAATCTCTTCAAAATGATTTAAGAATGAGATCTAAAATTTTTCAGAATTTTTGGAGTTCAGTTGCTATTTTTCTCAAATTTTCCAATTTTGCCTTTTTGCCTCCGAAACCTGATTTTGCTCATAACAAGTTCGATTTTCAAATTTTCTTCAAACTGAGCCTTGGGATATCATTGTTTAATAACTTCTCATCCATTAGGGCTTTAGTCTTACCGAATCGGGCTATTTCTGTAATTCTTCCAAATTTCACCGAAATCCACCAAAAACCCTAATTCTCGATTTTCTTTTGGATTGACTTTTCTTTCACTTTTTCTTCCAAGTAGCTTCTCCATTACCCGTAGTCAGTGCTTATCTTTCATTTGAAACCTTCAAATTTGACCAATTTGATCGTTTAAGCACTTTTCCTTAAATTTCCCGGACTAGGATTTCCTTTCTACTGAATCTCCATAACCCAACTTCCAAACTCCATATCTTTCAATGTACACCTCGGATTATCAAAATTCTTTCGCAATTGAACTTTAAATCTTGATTGAGGGTTGACTTTTTTAGCAGTTGACTTTTTGGGGTTGACTTTTTGAGGTTGACTTTTTCAAGTTTGACTTTTTATGCTCGCCTTCTTAGACTAAGTCTCGGAGTACCACCTGCAGGATGAAAAAAATCTTTTTACATTTTGAAACATCAATTTAGGAAGAAAACATACCTGTTTTAGTGGTCCGAACAAAATTAGGTGTCTACACTGAGGGGAAATAGTTATATAGAATTTTCATTTTTACATTTGGAATCATTCGAATTCTCAATTGTACAGTATCACACTTTTTCCTTTTTTTTTCTTTTCTTTTTTTTCTTCAAGCATAGTATTTCTTCAATTCGTCGGTGTTCTCGGGATTTCTCAAGTCATCACCGTCCATCCGAGTTAAGATCAATGCTCCTCTAGAAAAAGCTCTCTTTACCACATAGGGCCCTTCCCAATTCAGAGCCCATTTCCCTCGAGGATCCTTCACAATGGGGAGATTTTTTCTTAGTACCAATTCTCCCTCTCGGAATTGTCTAGGGCGAACCTTCTTGTTGTGGGCTCGGATTATTCTTTTTTGATACATCTGCCCATGACAAATTGCCTTTAGCCTTTTCTCCTTGATGAGATTCAGCTCTTTATAGCGAGCTCTAACAAATTTTGCCTCTTCTAGGCCAACTTCCATCAAAACACGAAGTGAAGGGATTTCAACCTCAATAGGCAACACTGCCTCCATCCCTTATACCAGAGAAAATGGCGTGGCACCCGTAGATGTGCGAACCGAAATACGATATGCGTGGAGAGCAAAAAGCAAGATCTCATGCCAATCTTTGTACACATCGATCATCTTTTCAACAATCTTCTTGATGTTCTTATTGGTTGCTGCTACTGCCCCATTCATTTTCGAACTATAAGGCACCAAATTATGATGCTTGATCTTGAATTGGGTACATACTTCTCTCATCATCTTATTATTCAGGTTGAGAGCATTATCTGAAATTATTCATTTCAGAAGTCCATATCGGTACACAATCTCTTTCTTGACAAATCTACATACCAGTGACTTTGTTAGATTGGCATAAGAAGCTGCTTCTACCCACTTTGTTAAGTAATATATGGCCACCAGAACGAAAAGATGCTCGTTTGAGGCTTTCGGGGTAATAGGCCCAATCATGTCCATTCCCCACACCGAAATGGCCATGGTGCAGTCATGACGTGCAGTGGCGATGGCGGCACATGAATCTTGTTTTCATATATTTGGGATTTATGGCACTTCCGGGAATAGTTAATGTAATCCCATTCCGTGGTTAACCAATAGTACCCTGCTCTCATAATCTGTTTAGCCAGCATGTGGCCGTTGGCGTGAGTGCATCATATCCCTTCGTGGACCTCTTCAAGGATTCTCTGAGCTTCAGTAGAAACAACACATCTCAATAAAACCTGATCTCTCCCTTTCTTGTAGAGGATTTTACCGTCTAAGACAAAACCCATTGCCATTCTCCTCAGGGTTCTCTTATCATTTTTCGTTTCTTGCTCAGGGTACTGTTGATTCTTGATGTATTGCAAGATGTCATAATACCAAGGGTGACCATCGACTTCTTCTTTGATACTCAAGCAGTGGACAGAAGACTCGTATATGCTCATCTTGATTGGCACAACCTCGACTGCTTCATTTACTTTAAACATCGATGATAAAGTGGCTAAAGCATCAACCATCCTGTTCTCTTCCGGAGGCAAGTAACTGAAATTCACTTCTTTGAACTCCTCAATCAAGCTCAGCATGAGTTCTCGATATCGGATTAACTTTGTATCTCGAGTTTCCCACTCTCCCCGCAATTGGTATATCACTAGCTGAATCTCCAAAAACTTCTAACGTCTTTATCTTTCTTTCGATTGTGGCACGGAAGCCCATGGTACACGCCTCATATTCTGCGGTATTGTTAGTACAATTGAAAACCAATCTGGAAGTGAAAGGATAATAATCCTCATATGTGGATATGAGTACTGCACAAATCCCGTGCCCTATGGCATTCGATGCACCGTTAAAGTACATTTTCCATGATTTCTTCTCAGAGGGATTCTCATCTTCTTGTGAAACATACATCAGATCTTCATCGCGGAAATCAAAATTCAAAGGCTCATGATCCTCTAAAGCTCGACTTGCTAGGAACTCAACCATCATGCTCCCCTTGATAGCCTTTTGACTCACATACACAATGTCATATTCAGAAAGCAAAACTTGCCATCTCGCCATTCTTCCTGACAAAGAAGGCATCTCAAATATGTACTTGATGGGATCCAACTTTGCAATCAAACATGTGGTGTGATATGTATTGTCTGAGCCTCCGGACAGTCCAAGCCAATGCACAACAAAGCTTTTCTATTGAAGGATACTTCAGCTCATACTCTGTGAACTTTTTGCTAAGGTAGTAGATTACCTGTTCTTTCCTTCCAGTCTCGTCATGTTGCCCCAACACACAACCCATAGATCTCTCAAATACTGATAAATACAATATCAACGGTTTCCCCAGAACAAGCGGCATCAATACTGGCGGGTTTGATAAATAATGCTTGACTTTATCAAAGGCTAACTGACACCCTTCATCCCATACTCCTAGATCGCGCTTTCGAAGTAGCTTGAAAATCTGGTCACACTTGTTGGGTAAGTTGAGATATGAACCGAGCGATGTGATTCAGTCTTCCCAAAAAACTCCTTACCTCCTTTTAAGTACAAGGTTGTGGCAGATTCTGGATAGCTTTTACTTTATCTGGGTCAATCTCGATTCTCTGTTGCTAACAACAAAGCCTAGCAGCTTCCCTGAAGTGACTCCGAAGGTGTATTTTGTTGATTGAGTTTGAGCTGGAACTTTCTTATTCTTTCAAGGAGCATTTTAAGATTCACAATATGTTCATCCTCTCCTTGCGACTTTGTGATCATATCATCAACATAGACTTCAATCTCTTTATGCATCATATCATGGAATAAAGTCACCATGGCTCTTTGGTAGGTTGCCCCGACATTCTTTAATCCAAACGGCATCACTTTATAGCAGAAGGTTCCCCACATAGTCATAAATGTGGTTTTCTCCATGTCTTCTGGTGCCATCTTAATTTGATTGTACCCTGAGAACCCATCCATGAAAGAGAACACAGAGTTCTTTACAGTATTTTCCACTAGGGTATCAATGTGAGGTAGTGGGAAATTGTCTTTAGGGCTTGCCCTATTCAAATCCCGATAATTGACACACATCCATACTTTGCCATCCTTTTTCGAAACTAGGACAATATTTGCTACCCATTGTGGGTACTTTTCCACCTCTAAGAAACCAGTATCAAACTGCTTCTTCACTTCTTCTTTTATTTTTAGCAGCATTTCAGGCCTCATCCTTCTCAATTTTTGCTGAATCGGCTTGCAATCTGTCTTGAAAGGGAGTTTACGAACAACAATATCAGGATCCAACCCTGGCATGTCTTGGTACGACCATGCAAACACGTCGGTGTATTCTCGGAGCAAATTTATCAACTCATGCCTTGTTGATGGTGAAATAGAAGTCCCAATCTTGACCTCTTTCATCTATTCCTCGCCCACTAAACTTATAGTTTCCAACGACTCTTTGTGGGGCAATACTTGTTTCTCTTCTTGCTCTATTATTCTCTACAGATCCGGAGGCAAATCACAATCCTCGACATCTTCGTCAACCTTAGAATCACCCGCGCAAATGGGTCTTTCAAAATTAATTTCATAATTACTGTCGAGATGGTCCTCATATTCTATATCTGGGCATCTAGAAATAAGCGGGATAGAAACAATATAGCAAGGTGTATAAGCAAGAAATAGTAATAAAAGAATGAAAGTAAAAAATATGGACAAATTGAATGACTGAAAATGCATTGTGATTGTTATTTATTAGATGATAAAAGATAAACATAGGCCCATACAAAAGATTCTAAAAGCCCTAGGGCAGAGGCATTCAAGATTTTTTGTTTTTGTTTTGTGCATTAGTTTGAAGTGGATTTAAAGATTACATGCAGCTCAGTAACACTCCAATTTGTTAGCACAAAACCTGGTGGATAGGGCTTACCATCCAATTAACATCTGTATTTCCCACTTTTTCTTTTTCCACCATGTCAATCACCATTTCCTCCAACGGTGTCTTCTTATTCCAAAAAATTTCTCAAAAGCTCTGTCTATCATTGTCGCAACCTAAAAAAATAACAAGTCTCATCGCAAGACTTTATTATTCGTTAAGCGTGACATTAAAAAAAAAACCCAAGGAAAAGTCGACTTAATTCCTCTTGAAAAATGAAGGTTTTGAAAATGACCTTGAAAAAGACATGGAGTCGCCACCAATCTTTTTTAGCTAGGTGTGATCGGCCACCTATTAAAAACGATTTTATAAAATATTTTAAAATTAATTAAAATATTTTTAAAACCAATTTCAAGTCTGCGTTTTAAACCAGAGAAATCAAAAGAAGCGGGTTCGGGACTCAGTTATGTATGGGGAAGGATTAGCACCCCACGGCGCCCGTATAAAACGGTACCTTATTAATCATGTGTTATTTCAAGTCTCGATAAAAAGTCGGTTTTAAATTTAGTATTTCAAGTTAATTCTCAATTTAAAGAAAAATAATTCCATTTTTAATTGAAAATGATCGAGAATTTATAAATTCAAAATTTTCCTATATTCCCCAACAAACGTGGCAAAATATAGAAATTTTTATTAGTTTGAAAATTTCCCGAATCATTCTCATTTTAAAGAAGATAATCTGTTATTAATGATAATTGATGATATCATCCCCAGTAAACCCGGCAGAGAACTCATGAATTATTTTAACTCGGGAATATCTTTATTTTACTGAAAATCATTACCTTTTTCAAGACATTTAAAAAATATATGAATATGAATGTGTGTGACATAAATAAAATGACATAGTAAAGTCTAAATAATATAATGCAACCTAAATGGTATGACATAATTTAAATGTCTTAGCATATTCTAAATGAAATGAAATATCCTAAGTTATATGATATATTCTAAATGAAATAAAATATCCTAAGTGACATAATATATTCTGTATGAAATGAAATGATTTAAATGACATGGCAAATATAAATGATATGTCATATAATATAAATGACATGAAACATAAAATAATACTATCATATAATATGCATGAAAATAAAAATAAAAATAATAATGCATGAACATAGTATATGCTAAATAATATGACAAAAATAACTAAATAAAAAGCATAGACTATCATGAAGTATTCAAAACCATATAAAAATTAGTATAATATCAAAAATTTTAATAATAAATAATAACAACACCATGGAAATTATCATAGCAAAAATCACATATTATATAGTATGCATGAATATGGAAAATGCAATGCATGAGAAAGTATTTTTTTCCTTTAATTAAGAAAATCACTTTATCTAAAAAGATATCCGGCTACCTTAGGAATATATATCAAATTAAATATTCTAAAACCAAAATACTTTGTGATTGTTTGAAAACAATTTTGAAAAGCTTAGATTAAAAATAAAAACTTAGCTAAACCTTTTTTTAAATGGCTCTAATTTCCTAAGTTTAAAATCCCGGACTTGACCACCCTTAATCCGAAACTTAAAAAATCATTTTTAGAGTTTAAAAAGGCTTAGAAACTACCCTAAGTCAGTAGCTAAACTTCCTAATGAACCTTCTCTAAGTAACTTAACCAAAACAAAAAAAATGATTTTCCTTCAAATTCAATTCTACCTCCACTGTCCAGTTTTAAAGCACGATTTTTTATCCTATTTTTAAAAATTAAAAAAAAATCTAAAAAAATATTGGAGACTCAGGACACGTAAAACTACACGGGAAAAATTGGCTTAATTTTCTGATTGAAGATGACTGCCCAGAAAAATCGAGAAAGTACGAGTACTAGGTGAAAAAACTGTTTTGCCAAAACACATTCTTTTGCCTTTGATAAAGTCATTTAAAAATTAAAATAAAAATATTAGAGACTCTCTAAATGACTCAAAAACAGTAGCTAGCACTTTTGAAAAGTTGGGCAAAAAATTGGCTAAGTAAAAAAAATCACAAAGGTAGAATAATCAATTTGACAACTCTTTAATTTTCCACAAGTATGCTCAAGTGAGCATGACTTTGAACCATTGATTGGCCTAAGTCATAAGTCAAGTGGCAAGGACATGAAATGCATGAAAAATACAGAAAATATGATGCATGAAATGCATGATTTAAAACCTAGATGACATGAAAAATGCATGGCATCAATAAAATGACCTAGACCTAAATGAGCTTGCATGGCATTTAATGCAACCTAGGTCTAAAATGCATGAATATGCATGGCAAAACAAACCAATCCTAAACCTACAATATACATGGCAATAACAGAAACATATGGCATGCTTAAACAAAATACTCAACCAAATATCATGAAAATGCAAACCTATCAACTAACATAACAAAAATGCACACACAAAGCAAACAATATTAGGGTGGCCGAATAGTCCCATGCTTAAAATGAGCATGGCATTTTCACAAACACATGATATACTAACATGTTTAGCTAAATAATAACACTCAAATCATGAAAATATAAAGTAAAGGCATGAAAACCAATAGAAATTTTCACAAACACATGGATTACAAAATATAAAACATAAACAAACTTAAACATTTTGAAAACAGAAAATCAAAAATGCAAGACAAGTAAAATAAACATGATAACAAGATAATAGACTCAAAAATAGAAACAAGCAAGCAACCAAATTAAAACAAGCTTCATATTTATGTATTAAAAGAAGATTTAAAGCATCAAAACTTGTTAAATATCAATAATAACATGAAATAAAAAATGCAAACAGCAACTACCCATAGGCCATTCGGCCATCTCAAAAACAAGAGGAAAAAAAAATTTCAAAAGCTTTTTACAAGAAAGAATCAAGAAGGAACTTAACGAAGAATATTAAAAACACTTATTTAAAAAGAGAAATCAAATGAAACTCACCAAAATAGTAATCAAAATAGCAAATCGAGAATGGAAAATCAAAGAAAGTGCAAGAGTATGGTGCTTAAAGCAACTTCTAGAAGCTGTCATTCAAGCTTTTTCTCTTCTAACTTGCTTTTCTTTTCTAAACTTTTCTTTTTGCCTTTCAACAATGGAGAGAAAAATCAGAAAAAACGAAGAGAGAGCAGAGAGTGAATAGCTGAAAATGAAAAGGAGAGTGCCTCCTCCTTGTAGTGGCCAAATGGCCATCTCTAGGCTTGGATGTTGTCATTTTTCATTTAACCAATTTTCATCCAAAGGCTATTGATCCAAGATGTTTAAAATATGAAATTATCACCCTTAGATTAGGCCATTAGCTATCCACAATTACAGCTATTCAAGAATCTTAAGCCATTATGTTGACACTCTCCCTCTTCATGCATTGGTCCATGTGGCTTATTTGCAAAGGCTTGATAAAAAAATAACTAACTTACTCTTTATTGTTGGCCTTTTGATTTAAAAATCAGAAAATGTCTACCCATTCTTGGGCCTTGGCCGGCCAACCCCTTTTCTTCCAGCCCATGTTTTATTTTTTTTAAAAGGCAAGAAAAGCCCTTTTCGGTTTCTTGGGTAAAATGACCTTTTTGCCCTCCGAACATAAATAAATGGAAAATGGACTCTAAATTCAAATATTCTTTTTTCAATACTTTAAAAATAATAAAAAAATTGAATTCTGCAAGTTTTTAAAATTTTTCGAGTCCATTTGCTATTTCTTTGGATTTTTTCTTCCAAAATTGCCCTTTTATGCTCCCAAACTTTACCATTTATTAAACGAGATTCAAATCCATATTTTTCTTCACCAATCTCTTCCAAATAATTTAAAAGTATGATCTGAAAGTTTTCATAATTTTGGAAATCATTTGGTATTTTTTCAGGATTTATCTACTTGAAATACTACATTGGGGACCCGGGATTTGACCATTTCACAAACGAACTCCGAATCCAGATTTTATTTTGTCAATCTCTTCCAAATAATTTAAAAATGAGATTTGCAAATTTTTTAGAATTTTTGGAGTTCATTTGCTATTTTTTCAAGATTTATGTTCTTGAATTTCTACATAGGGGATCCGGGATTTGGCCATTTTGCAAACGAACTACGAATCAAGATTTTCTTGCGCCAATCTCTTCAAAATGATTTAAGAATGAGATTTGAAATTTTTTACAATTTTTGGAGTTCATTTGCTATTTTTCCCAAATTTTCCAATTTTGCCCTTTTGCCTCCGAAACCCGGTTTTGCTCAAAACAAGTCCGATTTTCATATTTTCTTCAAATTGAGCCTTGGGCTATCCTTTTTTAATCACTCCTCATCCATTAAAAGCTTTAGTCTTACCGAGTCGGGCCATTTCTGTAATTTTTCTCAATTTCACCGAAATCCACCAAAAACCTTAATTCTCAGTTTTCTTCCGGATTGACTTTTCTTTCAGTTTTTCTTTCAAGTGGCTTCTCCATTACCCATAGTCAGTGCTTATCTTTCATTTGAAATCTTCAATTTTGACCAATTTGATCGTTTAAGCACTTTTCCCTAAATTTCTCGAACTAGGGTTTCCTTTCTATTGAATCTTCGTAACCCAACTTCCGAACTCCATATCTTTCAATGTAGACCTCGGATTATCAAAATTCTTTCACCATTTTTCAATTGAACTTCAAATCTTGATTTTGAAAGTGGGTTGACTTTTTTAGTAGTTGACTTTTTGGGGTTGAATTTTTCGAGTTTGACTTTTTATGCTCGCCTTCTTAGACTAAGTCTTGGAGTACCACCTGCAGGATGAAAAAAAGTCTTTTTACATTCTGAAACATCAATTTAGGAAGAAAACATACCTGTTTTAGTGGTCTGAACAAAATTAGGTGTCTACAGCTGCCCCTCTTTGGCTATTGCTGAGAATCAGAAATTAGGCAAAGATAAACAAACCCTAATTTTGTTCGGTTAGTGAAATCCAATGTGAAGAGAAGGTTTTTTTTTGTTGAAAAAAAGCTGTAAATTGAAGATGTTGTCCTTAAATTGAATTCCCTAACTAATCAAGGCTCGACCCGTCTTAAGGAAACGAGTTCGATTTACAAGAGAAGAAAAGACCTAGATGATGGTCTCGAGGGCTTAACCTGTCTTGTGCTAAGATATGTTTAGACATTCTGGGTATCTCCTCCAGAAGCTTCGGCTATCACCACCAAAGACTTGCTCAAGCAAATGTAAAACTCTGGATATCTCCACCAGAGGCTTTGGCTATCACCACCAAAGACTTGTTCAAGCAAATGTAAAACTCTGCATATCTCCACCAGAGGCTTTGGTTATCACCACCAAAGACTTGTTCAAGCAAATGTAAAAACTGTGGAAACTTATGCTTGGAGGTCTTAAAAATGGTGCCTATAGGTCTTAAAAATGGTGCCCGGAGGCCTTATCCATGATTTGAAAAAATACGCTGTATGCGACTTTAACAATAATGCCCGGAGGTCTTAAGAATGGTGCACGAAGGCCTTACCCGTGATTTTAAAAAGAAAATACGCTGTATGCGACTTTAAAATTGATGCCCGGAGGTCTTAAGAATTGTGCCCGGAGGCCTTACCCGTGATTTGAAAATACCTTGACGACAGTCTCAAGGCTCGACTCATTTGATAAACAGAATGAATTCGATTTAAAACAAAAGGAAATACCTCAACGGTGGTCTCAAGGCTCGATTCATTTGATAAAACAGAATGAATTCGATTTAAAAAAAAAAAGGAAATACCTCGACGGTGGTCTCAAGGCTCGACTCATTTGATAAAACAAAATGAATTCGATCTAAAACAAAAGTAAATACCTCAACGGTGGTCTCAAGGCTCGACTCATTTGATAAAACAGAATGAATTCGATTTAAAACAAAAGGAAGTACCTCGACGGTGGTCTCAAGGCTCGACTCATTTGATAAAACAGAATGAATTCGATTTAAAACAAAAGAAAATACCTCGACGGTGGTCTCAAGTCTCGACTCATTTGATAAAATAGAATGAATTCGATTTATAACAAAAGGAAATACTAAGAATGATTATGGGTTTGGTTCATTTGGAAAAAATAAATTTAACTTGAAAATGAAAGGAACATACCTCGACGGCGGTCTCAAGGCTTGACTTATTTGAGAAGCAAAATGAGTTCGATTTGGAAAGGAAACGTACCTCGACGGTGATCTCGGGGCTTAACTCGTTTGAAAAACAAAACGAGTTCACTTTGGGGAAGTCCAAGTTTTCCTGATTTCTGCAATGTTAGCTAAATGCAATGATGAGAATGACTTGCTTTGCAAATAATTGTATGTTTCCTAAGAATGAATGCAATCAAATGATTATGTCATGATTTCTAATCCATGGTTTCTTTGATGTTCACAGATTATCCGACTTCATGACGGAGTCTTCAATTGTTCACCGATGCCCCACTTAAGGAATCCTTCCCTCAAGATAGCTTGTCAAACAGTCTCAGTTTCTGACTTTCGTTGACATTCACAGATTTTCTGACTTCGTGATGGAGTCTCCAACACGTTCACTATTTTATTTTCTTGGTGAACTTTCCAAACCTTTCCCAAGATTTAAATCTATTGCTTAGTAATACTCTGAAATCCTTTTATTTAAAGATTTTTTTTATTACTAATCATCATTCAATTTAATAATAATCATAATGCATCTCAAAAATGTATGAAAGAAAATATGAATCAAGCAAAAATGTGATAAAAAGATGACAAGAATTTATTGCAAGAAATATTTTAAAATAGTAAAAATAAATATCAAGGATATAAGAAACAAATGTAAAGTTATAGGTTGTAGATGCCCTGGATGCGGAATATCTTGGACCCCTCCTTTTCAAACCTTCTGAAATTTCTCTTGAACCAACAATTTACTTGGGTAACCTCTCGGCTTCCGTAGTTACATCAGACTGAGTTGTTCCCCTTTCTTCTGATTTTCAGATACTTTCTCCCCCTTTACACGGAGTATTGATTCGAACTTTGATTAATACCTAAGCCGCCCTTTGCAAGTTTTCTACTCAAGTGTCCTCCATTCGGTAATAAGTCGCCCTTTGCGTGTTTTCGGCTTAAACCTCTCCTTTTACATTCTTTTTCATTTCCATTTTTTTTGTATTCTACCATGCATCTGAGAATTCTAAATGCTTCCAAGGTAAAAATATCAATTCAAAAGATGAGATGAATTATGAGAATAACCTTTCAAATTAAATATCTATGCTTGATCAAAATGGGCTTTTAAAGCACGTAATGTAGGCCAAGGTTTAGGTTTAGAAAGAAAGAAAGGATAAAATAGGCTCAAAATGTGTCTAAGGGTGACTGAATCAAGGATCATTTTCTGAGGAAAACTCATTCTTGAAACATTTGTCCTTTTTTTGGACTTTCTTTTCTTCTTTTTTGCTTTGTTGGCTTTCATTTGCCACATTTTTCGATGGCTTTCTTTTTTCCATGATTTTTTTTATTATTTTTCCTCGCATTTGCCCTCTAGTGTAGAGAGTGATCCTTGATCAAGGTTTAAAGAAAGGAAAAATTCCTAAGGCTCAAAAGGGTGACTAAGGATAATTTCTTCTTAGTGAAAGGAATATGAAAGATGGCCATTCATCATATCAAGCATGAATATTCTCATTAAAAAGCAATCCACAGGGGAGATAGATATATAGAATTTCCATTTTACACTTGGAATCATTCGAACTTCCATGTGCACAGCATCACAATTTTTTTTTTAGGCATAATACTTCTTCAGATCATCAGCATTCACAGGATTTCTGAAATCTTCTCCGTCCATCCGAGCTAAAATCAATGCTCCTCCAGAAAAATCTCTTTTTACCACATAGGGTCCTTCCCAATTCGGAGCCCACTCTCCTTGCGGGTCCTTCACTATAGGGAGAATTTTTCTCAGTACCAACTCCCCCTCTCATAACTTTCTAGGACGAACTTTCTTCTTGTGGGCTCGAATCATCCTTTTCTGATACAACATCCCATGACAAATTGCTTTCAATCTTTTCTCCTCGATGAGATTCAACTGTTCATAACGAGCTCTAACCTATTTTGCTTCTTTTAGGCCAACATCCATCAAAACCCATAATGAAGGGATTTCAACTTCAATAGGTAGCACTGCTTCCATCCCGTATACTAAGGAAAATGGCGTTGCCCCTGTAGATGTGCGAACTGAAGTACGATATGCATGAAGAGCAAAAGGCAAGATCTTATGCCAATCCTTGTACACATCAGTCATCTTCTCAAAAATCTTCTTGATGTTCTTGTTAGCTGCTTCTACTGCCCCATTCATCTTCAGACGGTAAGGTGCTGAATTATGATGTGTGATTTTGAACTGAGTACACACTTCTCTCATCATATTATTGTTCAAATTGAGAGCATTATCTGAAATAATTCTTGCTGGCAATCCATAATGGCATATGATTTATTTTTTAACAAATCTGCATACCACCGACTTTGTTACATTCGGATAGGAAGCAGCTTCTACCCACTTTGTGAAATAATCTATGGCCACCAAGATGAAACGATGTCCATTTGAAGCTTTCGGGGTAATAGGTCCAATCATATCCATTCCACACATTGAAAAGGGCCGTGGTGCAGTCATGACATGCAATGGCGATGGCGGCGCATGAATCTTATATGCATATATCTGGCATTTATGGCACTTCCGAGAATAACTGATACAATCTCCTTCCATTGTCAACCAATAATACCCTGCCCTTATAATCTTCTTAGCAAGCATGTGACCATTAGTATGAGTGCCACATATCCCTTCATGGACCTCTTCTATAATTCTCGGAGCTTCGGCAGATCCGACACATCTCAACAAGACTTGGTCTTTTCCTTTCTTGTAGAGAATCTCATTGTCCAGAACAAAACCCATTGCTAGCCTTCTCAGAGTCCTCTTGTCATTTTTTGTTGCTTGTTCTGGATACTGTTGACTCTTGATGTACTGCAAGATGTCGTTATACCAAGGGAAGCCATCTGCTTCTTCTTCAATACTCAGACAGTGGGCAGGAGACTCACATATACTCATCTTTATTGGCACCACTTCAGCCCCTTCATTCACTTTAAACATTGACGACAAAGTAGCCAGAGCATCTGCCATTCGATTTTATTCTCGAGGAAAGTAATTGAAATTCACTTTTTCAAATTCCTCCAATAAACTTTTGGGTATCGGATTAGCTTTGTATCTCGGGTCCTATTCTCTTCGTAGCTGGTATATTACTAAGGCTGAGTCTCCGAAAACTTCCAATACTTTGATATTTTTGTCCACTACAGCACGAAGGCCCATAGTACACGCTTCATACTGATGCACCCAAAAGAGTGTATCTTATTTAACCTTGCACTAAAAAGATAAATTGTAAGTATAGTAGTTAGCAAGGGTCGAGTCCTCAGGGATTGGGTTTTAGTTTATAAGTTAATAGTTTAAAACTTAAATTCAAGAACAATAAAAGAAAAGGGGTTTTTGAAGCCAGATTTAAACTAAAGTAAATAATAAGAATAAGATGCAAGGCGGTATAACCAGCCAATAAAAATATATATACTAAATTAGGCGGTATAACCAGCCAATATATATACTAAATTAGGCGGTATAACCAGCCAATAAAAATAAAACAAAGTTAATATACAAATTAGGCGGTATAACCAGCCAATAAAAATAAATATACTTTTAAAAATAAGCAAACTAGAAAAGTAAGAAAACAAGTAAGTAAGAAGAATCAAATATGAAAAATATGGTTAAGGTTTCATTCTCCACCACTAGACATCATTAAGAATCAATTTCAGATCTATCAATATCAACCAACTATCAAAGTTAACAACCGTAGATAACAACAAGCTCTGTTATCCCAATCTTTCCTTAGTTTGTCGTTAAATAGAACAAGCTCTCTATTTAATCTCTAACCATTAAACAACCTAGAATAAGCTCTCTAAATTCAATTTAATGGCAGCTTTATGATGAGAAAGATAGGTTGATCTAAGCAACAAACACATAAGCTCGGATTGTTCAACTTAGGTTATGTTCCACTTTGCAATTATTGAAAACTTGACCATAATCATTAATCACAAATTGCCACTTATGAATAGGAAATCAAGACAATTACACGGATCAAGACTCCTAAACTAGCAATAGATAATTATCAAGATCTATCTAGTTGTACACCTAAATAAATCAAGACAACATCATGAACAATTCTTGTAGAAGAACATAAGCAACTTTGATAGAAAATTAATGATAGATAGAATCTAAAAATCAATCACAAAACATGTCTAGGGCTTTGAAATCACCCTTAACCAAATAGAAGTTTAGCCTAGCATAGGCATTATAAACATAAAATTAAATAGAATCTAAGAAGAAAATAAAAGAAAGAAAGAAGAAGAAGAAGAATATTAATTATCCAACCTCTTGCTCTTTCTAAAGAAAAAGAAAACTAGAGAAAAGAAAGAAGAAGAAAACTTAGAGAATTTTATTACAATGGCTAATATCCTACCTATCTACAATATGATCCCTTACAATCATCCAAGGCCCTCTATTTATACACATTTTGGAGGGCTAAATGACAAGAGACAAGCTTTACAAATTTCAAAGGTAGGTATAATAGGTGGGTGCATTTTTCTAACAATTTTCGTCATACATGACAATTTTGATCAGCCAACTTGATGGTCGATTTTGTCAATTTTGGAGGCCTTATCTGATCACATAGTCTTCTAGAAAAATGTTACCCTATCAGTTACGGATCCATAGCCGTTGGAATCAGCTCATTTGCTGATGTGGATAAGTAGATATGGGCAAAATACGAAAACAGGTCAGCACAGACGTCATTGCACATCAGCCAACTTGATGGTCGATTTCGCTAGGGAAAACGACTCCGTTTCAAGAAGTGTAAAACATGAAAAAGATAGATATGCCTCTTAGATTTGCACGGCTACAAATTTCAGCCTTATTGCTTCAGTGAAACTTGAGATATAGCTGATATTGCAAAAGGTGTCGGAACTGGAACTGAACTGGATTTGCCCTTAATTCTAGTAATCTGAAATCACTCAAAGAAACTTGTGAAAAACACCAAAATACATAAAAATATAAAAGATCATAAACACAATTAGACTAAACAATAATAACTCGTATTTGACACAAAACAATAATAAAACATAACTAAAAACTATATAATTATACGAGTTATCACACCCCCACACTTAGATTGTTGCTAGTCCCTAGCAACGACTCAATAAAAATAAAATAAGAAAATCTAATTTAATCCATTTTCGTAGGAAATCACGGTGGCACTTAGCATGTGACACAAGCCTTTAAACCCCTAGGTGTCCCTAGTGGACGAGTTTAGTCTCGTGAGGGTTTACTAGAACGATACCCACAAACATTGAAAAACTAAAATATAAATAAACTACATATACTAAAAATATTTACTCCTAATCCTTTCAATACAAATTAGAGACAATCTTTGAACAAGTCTTATAAACTAATCAATAGCTTAAAGAATTTCACAAAAAATCAAGCTTGAATGTAAATTGTTTGAGTTAAGCCAATATTAGCATAACATATCTCAATCAAAATAGTGCATGTTCAAATTTAATCTCAACTTCTCACATGGGATACCCTCATGATTTTCACTCTTTAAAGTAGTGGTGAAGTGTTTACACTCAATCAATCTCATGAAAACAGTTCTACCATATTCTTGCTTGTCCACCTATTCTCCACTATTTAAATCATACAACTTCATGAATCAAGAGGTCTTTAATCGAGGTTGTAATGGGGCCAAGGGGTTTGTAATGTGGTTGAAGAACAAAAGGATAAAGATATCACAAAGGTTCCAAAGAGTTCATAAAGTTTAGAGACATAAAAAGATCATACAAAGAAACTTCTCAAAACTCTTTACAAGTACATAGTCACCTAGGCCGGATATTCATGTTGGGCCTTTTCTTCATTCTGAACAACTTTGTAACATCTTTTTCTTTTTCCCAAAATTCAAGAGATGATTCATATTTTTTTTTTGAATGTATTTGCCAGTATTCCATTTCTTTTTTTTTTACTTTTCTTTTCTTTCCCCCCCACACTTATTTCTTGTTTCTAACCCAAATTTTCAATAGATCTTCCTTGTCTTTGCAACTTGTCTCAAAACATGCTAATTCATCTTTGGAACAAAGGTAAAGATATAAGTATATTTAGGTTAGGGACAAGTTATGGTTACCAAAGAGATAGCTTATTCAATGTAGGCTCAAATTGGTTCACTAAGGGTGTGTTCTCTTGGAACATCAATAAGGGATGGCTGTTTGGCCCTGGCTAAAAATCCTAATGCCTCTATCATATTCATGTTGTCACATGCATCAATATAGTCTCAAATGGTTTAAAGCAAGTTCTAGAGAATCATGTAATCATAAGAGCACTCAAGAAAGAAATTAGATTGATATGTATAATGCATCAATCATATAGGCTCAAAAACTCACAAGGATGATTATACAAGTCAGATTAAGTCTAAACATGCTTCTTTCTCAATCAACATATCATATTAACATTGGCTCATAAAAAAAAATGATATCAAGCTCAATTCTCATGAAAATCTTCTCACTAATAACTCTGTTTTAGACTTATGCAATTCATATCTCATCATTGTATTAAAAAGGAACTAAAACACACTAAAAAATAATAATAATAATAAAGACTCATAAAAAAAAAAAAAAAAATAGTAGACAAAAATAAAAGAAATCCTAAATCATTCCCCCCCACACTTAATTCTTACATTGTCCTCAATGTAAGTCTATTAACCCAAATGAAAGAATCATGTGTAAGAGAAAAGAACTAATAACATAAGAATAGGAACAGCTAAGACTCAAAACAAAACAAACTCATGCAACCTAAATAATCTTAAAATACTAAACAAAAATTAACAAGTAAACATAAAAAGATTAAAATCAAACTGACAAGGTGTGTCTCAAGTCTCCCTTACTCAGACCTTGTTCAGAATGAATACTTCTAAATTGCTTAAAACATAACATTTTTTTTTTTGAAAAGAAGAAATCAAACTGACAAGGTATGTCTCAAGTCTCCCTTACTCAGACCTTGTTCAGAATGAATACTTCTAAATGGCTTAAAACACAACAAATTTTTTTTTTTTTTTTTTTAAATTAGCAAAATATGTCCCTTACCCCCTACTAAAATATGACATTGTCCCCAATGTCAAATTTTAAAGGTAGAATTTAGGAGATATTACCTGCAGAGGTTGCTAACCACTTATTATAACTGAGACACAACAAGCAAAATGTTAGATAATGTCACAAAGACAAAGTGCAATCCACTCCTTGCTCATCCATATCTCTTTTTCTTTTTCCGAGCGTTTGCGAAACAACCGTAGCAGATAAACACTCATAAGCTTGGAGCTTTTTGAGTAAATCTTCAATGGTTGTAGCAGAAATTATGGTTCTCCTTGCCTCTGAAAACATGAATCCATTTTCCACAGCATTATCTAAATATGAAAGCAAATTACTAAAATAACCATTAATATTAAGAAATCCAATGGGTTTCTTATTTGTGACCAAAGATGACCAAGAAGCCACGCAAGCTATTTTCCAATGTACCCAGATGATAACTCGTATAATTATATAGTTTTTAGTTATGTTTTATTATTGTTTTGTGTCAAATACGAGTTATTATTGTTTAGTCTAATTGTGTTTATGATCTTTTATATTTTTATGTAATTTGGTGTTTTTCACAAGTTTCTTTGAGTGATTTCAGATTACTAGAATTAAGGGCAAATCCAGTTCAGTTCCAGGTTCCGACACCTTTTGCCATATCAGCTATATCTCGAGTTTCACTGAAGCAATAAGGCTGAACTTTGTATCCCTGCAAAGCTAAGAGGCATATCTATCTTTTTCATGTTTTACACTTCTTGAAACGGAGTCGTTTCCCTAGCGAAATCGACCATCAAGTTGGCTGATGTGCAATGACGTCTGTTCTGCACCGTTTTGGTATTTTGACCATATCTTCCGATCCACGTGCGCAAATGATCTGATTCAAACGGCTATGGATCCGTAACTGATAGGGGTATATTTTTCTAGAAGACCATTTTATCAGATCGAGCCTCCAACATTGACAAAATCGACCATCAATCTGGCTGATCAGAATTGTCATACAATATGACGAAAATTGTTAGAAAAATGCACCCACCTATTATACCTACCTTTGAAATTTGTAAAGCTTGTCTCTTGTCATTTAGCCCTCCAAAATGTGTATAAATAGAGGGCCTTGGATGAGTATTGGGATACATTATACATTGGTAGGATATTAGCCTTTGTAGTAAAATTCTCTAAGTTTTCTTCTTCTTTCCTTTCTCTAGTTTTCTTTTTTATTTACTTATGCTTCTTACATTTCTTTTCATTTTATTCATATCTAGTATGTGTTGCTAATCATATTGTTGAGGTGATGAGGTGAAGCTCTTGGTAAATGCTAAGGTTAGTCTCTTAAACATGAGCTAAAATGAATCATCATTTATAAACACTAGTATAGATAATATTTTCTTTTGGTTTAAAATCATACTTGCAAAGTAGAGATCTTGATTCATTATTGACAATGAAAATGGCACAGTAAATGCTTGGTTTCATAACTTTGATTTGTTGTAGACATATACCTTGGCATAAGGAATGCTTGGACTCTTTTTATGAGTTTTGAGGACACCAAATGAACATAATATCATATGCTATGGACGTTGGACTGAATTGCTAAACCTTCCGATTGGAACCTCCCTTATGTGTGGATTTCAATTGTGTAATAAAACAAGATTAATCTTAGCATAACACCAAGAGTGGATTCTCTAACCTCAACATCCTTTCTTATTGTTTTTTATATCTTGTTTAATTGTTTTTATGTTATTTTGTTTATTTTGTTCTCTAATATCTTGTTTATCTTATTTTGTTGTTGATTCCCTAATATCTTGTTTACTTTCTTTGTCTTATATATTTATAAACTTATACTTATTAATACGCTTCCCTGTGGTTCGACCTCGGACACCCGAGAATTTATTACTTGAACATAACCTGCACTTGGGTTTACAACTCTTAATTGAGTCTCCATCAAGTTTTTGGCGCCGTTGCCGGGGAAGCAATACTAAGTATATAAGTTTATAAGTATATTTATTTTTTTTGGCTGGTTATACCGCCTAATTTGTTTATATTTATTTTTATTGGCTGGTTATACCGCCTAATTTGTTTATATTTATTTTTATTGGCTGGTTATACCGCCTAATTTTGTATATTAACTTTGTTTTATGCTTGTTTGGCGACGTGATTTTAGATCTCGTCGTTTAGTTAGATTTTATTGTGAAACTTTTTCAGGTAATCTTTCTAATACAACTCCTACCATGGCTGACAATGAAAGTGTTCATGCTGAAGATGAGAACAGACAAGTACGCACCATGCGTGACTACTTGCAACCAACTCGAAGCTCATCACCCTCTTGTTTTATTTTTCCTCTCAATGCAAACAACTTTCGTTTTAAACCAGGTATGATAGCTTTGCTTCCAAATTTCTATGGGTTGGAATCGAAAGTGCTTACTCGTTTCTAAAAGACTTCGAAGATGTATGTGTCACCTTTAATGACCAACAATGTACAAATGAAATTGTCAAGCTAAAATTATTTCCTTTTTCTTTAAAAGATAAAGCAAAAATTTGGCTTCATAATTTAAAACCAAGGTCAATTGGCACATGGCAAGAATTACAAACTGAGTTTCTAAAGAAATTTTTCCCAGCACATAAAACTACTGCTTTGAAAAGACAGATTCAAAATTTCAATCAAAATCAAAATGAAGCATTTTTTCAGTGCTGGGATCGTTTTAAAGATTTGTTAAGTTCTTGTCCACATCATGGTTTTGAAAAATGGCGTCTTATTAGTTTCTTTTATGAAAGTTTAACTCCCGAAACTAAACAATTTGTTGAAACAATGTGTAACGGTGAGTTTCTAGAAAAAGAACCTGAAGAAGCCTTTGACTACTTAGACCATTTGGCAGATAACTCTCAAGCCTGGCACACAGATAATTCCTCTGAAAGTTCCAATAGATCTAATGTTGTTTCTAACAGAGGAAAATATCATTTTAGTCAAGAAGATGAGATAAAAGCTAAAGTAGCTAAATTGGCTAGAAAGATTGAAGCCATGGAACTTAGAGAAGTAAAAGAAGTCAAAACGGTTAAAAATGAAGAAAGTTGTGGAATTTGTGAAATCATGGGACACCCCACTTCTGAATGTCCAAACATTCCCATTCTTAAAGAAGCGTTGCATGATCAAGTAAATTCCATAAACACATTTAAAAAACCTTTTCCTTCTCCTTACTCTGAAACGTATAACCCTGAATGGAGAAATCATCCCAACTTCAGTTGGCGGAATAATAATCATGTTCAGGTACCACAATCTCAAAAGCCGGGCAACACTTTTTCCTATCAACCTTCACGTGTACAAACCTTGGAAGAGACATTGCAAGCATTCATGCAAACACAAGCAAATGTGAATAGCCGGACTTCACAGGACATCAATGAGATCAAAAACACCTTGTCCACATTGACAGCTTCATTACGCACTCAAGAAAAAGGTAAGTTTCCTGCTCAACCTCAGCCTAACCCTTCTACTCAATGTCTTGTTTCTTGCTCCAATGAAACTCAACAGGAAAATGCCAGTTCTATCACAACTCTTCGAAGTGGAAAGGCAATTGACAAAAAGATTCCATCAAAAGACCAAGATCCTCTTTCCCCTCCGAAAAGTAATGGTAAGGATGATGGTAAGTCTGAACTTCTTGAAAATTTGGACAAAGAAAAAGGTATGCATCCTGCTCCTTTTCCTCAAAGGTTGCAAACAATAAAGAATTTGAATCAAAATGCAGAAATTTATGAACTTTTCAAACAAGTTAAGATTAACATTCCTTTATTGGATGCAATCAAACAAGTTCCATCTTATGCTAAATTTTTGAAGGACATGTGCACAGTTAAAAGGAAACATAATGTACAAAAGAAAGCATTTTTGACGGAAAGTGTGAGCTCAATCATTCAGCACCTTACTCCACCAAAATTCAAAGATCCTGGATGTCCAACAATCTCATGCATCATTGGAAACACTAGAATAGAACGTGCATTGCTTGATCTTGGTGCTAGTGTTAATCTTTTGCCTTTTTCTGTTTATCAACAGTTAGGTTTAGGTGAACTCAAGGAAACACCTGTTACACTTCAACTAGCTGATCGTTCTGTAAAAATTCCTCGAGGGATAGTTGAAGATGTTTTGGTTCAAATTGATAATTTTTACTTCCCTGTTGATTTTATTGTTTTGGACACACATCCTGTTTCAAATCCAAATGTTCAAATTCCTGTTATATTAGGCCGTCCATTTCTTGCAACTTCTAATGCTCTGATAAATTGCAGGAATGGTATGTTGAACATTTCTTTTGGAAATATGACTTTAGAATTAAATGTGTTCAACATTTGCAAGCAACCTGGTGATAATTCAGAAGTACATGAAGTGGATTTCATTGAAGAACTTGTTCATGAACATCTCACCACTACCACATTCCATGATCCTTTAGAAGCTTATTTAATTGAATATGAGTTTGATAATGCTTCAGAAATTTCACACACTGATTCTTTGTTAAAATCTTTTCAGGATAAGCATTGTTGGAAACAAAAGTTTGAGGAACTACCATCACTTACAAATGTCACTGTACCATCAACTATTGAACCACCCAAGCTGGAGTTAAAACCATTGCCATCCGAGCTAAAATATTCCTTTTTGGGTGAGAGTGAAACTTTTCCAGTCATAATTTCTTCACATCTTGATGAACTACAAGAAGGTAAGTTGTTACAACTTTTGAAGATGCACAAAAATGCATTAGGATGGACCTTAGCTGACATAAAGGGAATAAGCCCATTAATCTGCACACATAATATTTATTTAGAGGAAAATGCTAAACCCTCTAGACAAATGCAACGAAGGCTTAATCCTAATATGAAAGAAGTAGTGAGAAATGAAGTCATTAAACTTCTAGATAATGGAATCATTTATCCTATCTCTGATAGCAAATGGGTAAGTCCTACTCAAGTCGTACCTAAGAAATCTAGAGTTACTGTAGTTAAAAATGAAAACAATGAATTAATTCCAGCTAGGACTGTTACTGGTTGGCGCATGTGCATTGACTATAGGAAACTTAACTCAGTGACGAGGAAAGATCATTTCCCTTTGCCTTTCATGGATCAAATCTTAGAAAGAGTTGCAGGGCATGAGTTTTATTGTTTTCTAGATGGATATTCTGGGTATAATCAAATTGCCATTGCACTTGAGGACCAAGAGAAAACCACTTTTACATGTCCTTTTGGTACTTTTGCATATCGTAGAATGCCATTTGGATTATGTAACGCCCCTGCCACATTTCAAAGATGCATGCTTAGCATTTTTAGTGACATGATTGAACGTAATCTTGAGATTTTCATGGATGATTTTTCTGTTTCTGGTGATTCATTTGATGATTGCTTAGCCAATTTGAAAAATGTATTGATTAGGTGTGAAGAAAAAAATCTTGTTCTTAATTGGGAAAAATGTCATTTCATGGTCACTAAAGGTATTGTACTAGGTCACATTGTTTCTGCAAAAGGGATTGAGGTAGACAAGTCAAAACTTGAATTGATTGCTAATCTACCCACACCAAAGACAGTAAAGGACATTAGGTCATTCTTGGGACATGCAGGTTTTTATAGAAGATTCATAAAAGATTTTAGCACAATATCTAAACCTCTATGTAATCTTTTAATGAAAGACATTGCATTTGAATGGACTAAAGATTGTGAAGATGCTTTTGAAAAACTCAAAAATATGCTCACTACTGCTCCTATTATGAGATCTCCTGATTGGTCCTTACCATTTGAAATAATGTGTGATGCTAGTGACTATGCTGTTGGTGCTGTGTTAGGACAAAGGAAAGATAATAAACCACATGTAATTTACTATGCAAGTAAAACTTTAAATAGAGCCCAAATGAATTATTCCACTACAGAAAAGGAATTACTTGCAGTTGTTTTTGCATTGGATAAATTCAGATCTTACCTTGTTGGATCATCAATTGTTGTCTTTAGTGATCATGCAGCTTTAAAATATCTTCTCTCTAAGAAGGATGCAAAACCTAGGTTGCTGAGGTGGATCCTTTTGCTGCAAGAATTTGACATCACCATTCGAGATAAAAAAGGAGTAGAAAATGTGGTGGCTGATCATTTATCAAGACTTGTTTGTGATGAATCTTTTGGAACCTCACCAATAAATGATACTTTTCCTGATGAACAACTTCTAATTGTCTCCACGACACCTTGGTTTGCTGACATTGCTAATTTTCTTGCTACAGGAAAAATTCCTTCTCAATGGAGCACACAAGATAAAAGGAAGTTTCTGAATGAGGTAAAGAAGTTCTATTGGGATGACCCTTACTTGTTCAAATATTGTCCTGATCAGATTTTTCGAAGATGCATTCCCGACAATGAGGTAAGTAGTGTAATTAAGTTTTGTCATTCCGAGGCATGTGGTGGTCATTTTTCATCAAAGAAAACTGCTGCAAAAATTTTACAGTGTGGATTTTACTGGCCAACTTTGTTCAAAGATGCACATAATTTTTGCAAGTCATGTGAAAGTTGTCAAAAATTAGGTTCCATTTCGAAAAGAAACATGATGCCTTTGAACCCAATTCTTGTAATTGAAATTTTTGACTGTTGGGGTATTGATTTCATGGGACCATTTCCACCATCTTTTGGTTTCTTATACATTTTAGTTGCAATAGATTATGTTTCAAAGTGGATAGAGGCAATTCCATGTCGAAATAATGATCACAAAACAGTGATTAAATTTTTAAAAGAAAATATTTTGAGTCGATTTGGAATTCCTCGATCTATCATAAGCGATGGGGGAACACATTTTTGCAACAAGGTTTTTGAAACATTAATGAAGAAATATGCCATTACACACAAAGTTGCAACCCCTTATCACCCGCAGACAAATGGACAGGTAGAATTAGCAAATAGGGAGATTAAACAAATTTTGGAAAAGACAGTTAATCCAAATCGCAAAGATTGGTCTCTTAGACTTAACGATGCATTATGGGCCTATCGAACAGCTTTTAAAACAGCATTGGGCATGTCTCCTTATAGGCTAGTTTATGGAAAACCTTGTCATTTACCTGTGGAACTTGAGCATAAAGCATATTGGGCCATTAAAATGTTCAACTCAAACCTTGATGACGCTTCTAATTTACGAAAATTACAAATAAATGAACTTGAGGAACTCAGAAATGATGCATATGAGAATTCTAAAATTCATAAAGAAAGAACTAAAGCCTTTCATGACAAGTTAATTTCAAGAAAAACATTTAATGTTGGGCAAAAAGTTCTACTTTATAATTCTAGACTTCACATATTTCCTGGTAAGTTGAGATCAAGATGGACTGGCCCATTTGTGGTTAAGCATGTGTATCATTATGGAGCAGTTGACATTGAGAATCCTCAAAATGGTAACGTATTCAAGGTAAATGGACAAAGACTCAAACTCTTTTTGGAAAATCATGTTACTCAAGAAGAGGTTGTTTTTCTTTCTGATCCTTGTTTTGAAAATAACTAGATGTAAATATAATTTTTTTTTACCCGGGTTAAATGGCGGATAACAGTACTCCGTGATTATTTAAGTCGGTTCCATCAGCTACCCACAAAACTGATATTGTATATAAATTTCTCTTTCATTTTATTTTATTTCATTTTTTTTCAGGATGGATGATATTCTCAAAAGATTGCAGAAACGATTTCCTCCTTTTCCTCGGAATATTTTACTGAAGCTTTACCAAGTTCGATTAGAAAGATTAAGAATGCTTATGAACAAAGGGATTCCTGAAGACATACGTTGGATAATTGAAGCCAAGGTACGTGAAGATGAATATCTTCCTGTTTTGCATTTACCAGGTACAGGTAGAAGCACTTATGCAAAGAAGCGACGAGCAAAGCGCATGAGTTCAAATTGCCACAAGTGTGCACGATGGACGTGTAACGGTAAATGTCGTTCTATTGGGATTCCGTCCTCTAATCGAGATGATAAAATTGAATTCATTAAGGATGGACTGAGTAAGGAGAATTTGGGTAATATCCAACTTTCTCTTGAGACGCATCCTAGTGGAGACGTACAAAGAGAAATTCTTGATTTATGGCCGCAATTCCAAAGGGAATGGCAACATCTTGGGAATCTGATGTTAAAAGACCCTGTTTGCCAGCTTGTAAGAAAACTGGATGGGAAGCATATCCTCGACTCATAGAAGGCGTTTAAGCCGTTTCTGGACGTAAAACCAGAGGAAGATGTGAGCCACAATCACAACTACAATAAATGACTTCTCAGCTTTTGGTTTGATTTGCAATAATTTTATTTCGGTTTAGTTTACGTGTTGTTCGATTTGTGTAATTATTCTCTTTTTTTTTTTTTTTGCATTGGTCTTTTACGGTTGATTTTTCTTCTCTTTTTGATTTTCTTCCTGAAATCACGCAAAAATCTTTTGTTAGGTTAACATTTTCTTCTGACAGGTCAAATACACTTTCGGCGACATTATTACTCTTGTCTGATTCACTACTCAGTCCTCTATATATTACACCATGTACTCATTCTCTTTCAGGCACTCGAAAAAGAAAAAAAATGGAAAGCACTTCGTCCCAGCGCATTAAAAAAATTTGTGTCTTTGGAGGTGCTTATCCAGGGAAAAATAACATATTCGCTGATGAAGCCATAAGAGTTGGAGTAATACTTGCCCAACAAAAGATCCACTTGATTTATGGAGGCGGTAGTACGGGTTTAATGGGAGCAGTCGCTACAGCAGCACACGCCGGAGGAAGTCCAGTTCTAGGAATCGTGCCAAAACTATTCACAGATTTTTGTGGACCTACCGTGGGTAAGGAAATACAAGTCTGGAGTATCCCTGAACGGATAACAATCATGTACCATTCTGCCGATGCATTCATTGCCTTACCAGGAGGTCTGGGTACATTGGAAGAAATAGCTTGCGTGGCTTCTTGGTCATCTTTGGTCACAAATAAGAAACCCATTGGTTTGCTTAATATTAATGGTTATTTTAGTAATTTACTTTCATATTTAGATAATGCTGTGGATAATGGATTCATGTTTTCAGAGGCAAGGAGAACCATAATTTCTGCTACAACCATTGAAGATTTACTCAAAAAGCTACAAGCTTATGAGTGTTTATCTGCTACGGTTGTTTCGCAAACGCTCGGAAAAAGAAAAAGAGATATGGACGAGCAAGGAGTGGATTGCACTTTGTCTTTGTGACATTATCTAACATTTTGCTTGTTGTGTCTCAGTTATAATAAGTGGTTAGCAACCTCTGCAGGTAATATCTCCTAAATTCTACCTTTAAAATTTGACATTGGGGACAATGTCATATTTTAGTAGGGGGTAAGGGACATATTTTGCTAAAAAAAAAAAAAAAATTTGTTGTGTTTTAAGACATTTAGAAGTATTCATTCTGAACAAGGTCTGAGTAAGGGAGACTTGAGACATACCTTGTCAGTTTGATTTAATCTTCTTCTTCAAAAAAACAAAAAAAAAAACAAAAAAAAACAAAAAAAAAAAAAAAAACAAAAAACAAAAAAAAACAAAAAAAAAAAAAAAAAAAAGCATGTTTAGACTTAGTGTGTTTTTTTTTTTAGTTACTTTCAATACAATGATGAGATATGAATTGCATAAGTCTAAAACAGATTTATTAGTGAGAAGAGTTTCATGAGAATTGAGCTTGATGTCAACCTTTTTATGAGCCAATGTTAATATGATATGTTGATTGAGAAAGAAGCATGTTTAGACTTAATCTGACTTGTATAATCATCTTTGTGAGTTTTTGAGCCTATAATGATTGATGCATTATACAAATCAATCTAATTTCTTTCTTGAGTGCTCTTATGATTACATGATTCTCTAGAACTTGCTTTAAACCGTTTGAGACTATATTGATACATGTGACAATATGAATATGATAGAGGCATTAGGATTATAACCAGAGCCAAACAGCCATCCATTATTAATGTTCTACGAGAACATCCCCACTAGTGAGCCAATTTGAGCCTACATTAAATATGATGTTTTATTGGTAACCACAACTTACACCTAGCCTAAATATGCTTATATCCTTACCCTTGTTCTAAAGATGAATTTTATATTTTGAGACATATTGCAAAAAAACAAGGGATATTTTTATTTGAAAATTTGGGTTAGAAACAAAAGATAAGTGTGGGGGAAGAAAAGAAAAGAAAAAGTCAAGAGAAAAAGAAAGGGATCATTGTCAAATACATTCCCATATTAAAAAAAAAAAAAAAAAAAAAAAAAATCTTCTCCTGAACTTCTAGAAAAAGATGTTACAAAGTTGGTTAGAATGATGCAAAGGCTCAACATGAATATTTAGCCTATGTTATTATGTGCTTTATAAGAGTTTTGAGAAGTTTTATTTGTATGATCTTATTATGTCTCTAAAATCTATGAACTCTTTGGAACCTTTGTGATATCTTTATCCTTTTGTTCTTTAACCACATTATAACCCTTTGGCCCCATTACAACCTTGAATAAAGACCTCTTGATTTATGAAGTTGTATGATCTAAATAGTGGAGAATAGGTGGACAAGCAAGCATATGGTAGAAGTGTTTTCATGAGATTGATTGAGTGTAAACACTTTACCACTACTTTAAAGAGTGAAAATCAAGAGAGTATCCCATGTGAGAAGTTGAGATTAAGTTTGAATATACACTATTTTGATTGAAATATGTTATGTTATTATTGGCTTAACTCAAACTATTTACATTCAAGCAAGATTTTTTGTGAATTTCTTTAAGCTATTGATTAGTTTTTAAGACTTGTCCAATGATTATCTCTAATTTATATTGGAAGGATTAGTTATAATTATTATTTTTAGTTTTTCTTATGTCTTCAATGTTTGTGGGTATCGTCCTAGTAAACCCTCACGAGACTAAACTCGTCCACTAGGGACACCTAGGGGTTTAAAGGCTTGTGTCACATGCTAAGTGCCACCGTGATTTCCTACGAAAATGGATTAGATTAGATTTTCTTATTATTATTATTTTTTTATTGAGTCGTTGCTAGGGACTAGCAACAATCTAAGTATGGGGGTGTGATAACTCGTATAATTATATAGTTTTTAGTTATGTTTTATTATTGTTTTGTGTCAAATACGAGTTATTATTGTTTAGTCTAATTGTGTTTATGATCTTTTATATTTTTATGTAATTTGGTGTTTTTCACAAGTTTCTTTGAGTGATTTCAGATTACTAGAATTAAGGGCAAATCCAGTTCAGTTCCAGTTCCGACACCTTTTGCCATATCAGCTATATCTCGAGTTTCACTGAAGCAATAAGGCTGAACTTTGTATCCCTGCAAAGCTAAGAGGCATATCTATCTTTTTCATGTTTTACACTTCTTGAAACGGAGTCGTTTTCCCTAGCGAAATCGACCATCAAGTTGGCTGATGTGCAATGACGTCTGTTCTGCACCGTTTTGGTATTTTGACCATATCTTCCGATCCACGTGCGCAAATGATCTGATTCAAACGGCTATGGATCCGTAACTGATAGGGGTATATTTTTCTAGAAGACCATTTTATCAGATCGAGCCTCCAACATTGACAAAATCGACCATCAATCTGGCTGATCAGAATTGTCATACAATATGACGAAAATTGTTAGAAAAATGCACCCACCTATTATACCTACCTTTGAAATTTGTAAAGCTTGTCTCTTGTCATTTAGCCCTCCAAAATGTGTATAAATAGAGGGCCTTGGATGAGTATTGGGATACATTATACATTGGTAGGATATTAGCCTTTGTAGTAAAATTCTCTAAGTTTTCTTCTTCTTTCCTTTCTCTAGTTTTCTTTTTTATTTACTTATGCTTCTTACATTTCTTTTCATTTTATTCATATCTAGTATGTGTTGCTAATCATATTGTTGAGGTGATGAGGTGAAGCTCTTGGTAAATGCTAAGGTTAGTCTCTTAAACATGAGCTAAAATGAATCATCATTTATAAACACTAGTATAGATAATATTTTCTTTTGGTTTAAAATCATACTTGCAAAGTAGAGATCTTGATTCATTATTGACAATGAAAATGGCACAGTAAATGCTTGGTTTCATAACTTTGATTTGTTGTAGACATATACCTTGGCATAAGGAATGCTTGGACTCTTTTTATGAGTTTTGAGGACACCAAATGAACATAATATCATATGCTATGGACGTTGGACTGAATTGCTAAACCTTCCGATTGGAACCTCCCTTATGTGTGGATTTCAATTGTGTAATAAAACAAGATTAATCTTAGCATAACACCAAGAGTGGATTCTCTAACCTCAACATCCTTTCTTATTGTTTTTTATATCTTGTTTAATTGTTTTTATGTTATTTTGTTTATTTTGTTCTCTAATATCTTGTTTATCTTATTTTGTTGTTGATTCCCTAATATCTTGTTTACTTTCTTTGTCTTATATATTTATAAACTTATACTTATTAATACGCTTCCCTGTGGTTCGACCTCGGACACCCGAGAATTTATTACTTGAACATAACCTGCACTTGGGTTTACAACTCTTAATTGAGTCTCCATCACCAGACCTCCTGGTAAAGCAATGAATGCATCGGCAGAATGGTACATGATTGTCATCCGTTCAGGGATACTCCAGACTTGTATTTCCTTACCCACGGTAGGTCCGCAAAAACTTGTGAATAGTTTTGGCACGATTCCTAGAACTGGACTTCCTCCGGCGTGTGCTGCTGTAGCGACTGCTCCCATTAAACCCGTACTACCGCCTCCATAAATCAAGTGGATCTTTTGTTGGGCAAGTATTACTCCAACTCTTATGGCTTCATCAGCGAATATATTATTTTTCCCTGGATAAGCACCTCCAAAGACACAAATTTTTTTAATGCGCTGGGATGAAGTACTTTCCATTTTTTTTTCGAGTGCCTGAAAGAGAATGAGTACATGGTGTAATATATAGAGGACTGAGTAGTGAATCAGACAAGAGTAATAATGTCGCCGAAAGTGTATCTGACCTGTCAGAAGAAAATGTTAACCTAACAAAAGATTTTTGCGTGATTTCAGGAAGAAAATCAAAAAGAGAAGAAAAAATCAACCGTAAAAGACAAATAAAAAAAACGAGAATAATTACACAAATCGAACAACACGTAAATTAAAACAAAATAAAGTTATTGCAAATCAAACCAAAAGCTGAGAAGTCATTTATTGTAGTTGTGATTGTGGCTCACATCTTCCTCTGGTTTTACGTCCAGAAACGGCTTAAACGCCTTCTATGAGTCGAGGATATGCTTCCCATCCAGTTTTCTTACAAGCTGGCAAACAGGGTCTTTTAACATCAGATTCCCAAGATGTTGCCATTCCCTTTGGAATTGCGGCCATAAATCAAGAATTTCTCTTTGTACGTCTCCACTAGGATGCGTCTCAAGAGAAAGTTGGATATTACCCAAATTCTCCTTACTCAGTCCATCCTTAATGAATTCAATTTTATCATCTCGATTAGAGGACGGAATCCCAATAGAACGACATTTACCGTTACACGTCCATCGTGCACATTTGTGGCAATTTGAACTCATGCGCTTTGCTCGTCGCTTCTTTGCAAAAGTGCTTCTACCTGTACCTGGTAAATGCAAAACAGGAAGATATTCATCTTCACGTACCTTGGCTTCAATTATCCAACGTATGTCGTCAGGAATCCCTTTGTGCATAAGCATTCTTAATCTTTCAAGTCGAACTTGGTAAAGCTTCAGTAAAATATTTCGAGGAAAAGGAGGAAATCGTTTCTGCAATCTTGTGAGAATATCATCCATCCTGAAAAAAAATGAAAAAAAAATTGAAAGAGAAATTGGAAGAGAAATTTATATACAATATCAGTTTTGTGGGTAGCTGATGGAACCGATTTAAATAATCACGGAGTACCGTTATCCGCCATTTAACCGGGGTTAAAAAAAATTATATTTACATCTAGTTATTTTCAAAACAAGGATCAGAAAGAAAAACAACATAAAAAGACTCAAAAACAAAACACTCTAAATAAAATCCTAAATTCTTCCCCCCACACATAATTCTTACATTGTCATTAATGTAATGCTATTATCCCCCAATGCAAGAATTATATGTAAGAGAAAAGAACTATTAAACAAAAGAAACTTATGCAGCCTAAATGAACTTAAAAACAGTAAACACAATTAACAAAGAAACATAAGAAATAAAAATAAAAACAATAAAAATAATAAAAGAAAAAGGAAAAGAAAGAGAAAGAGAAAGCAAATCTGAATATGGAAGGTTGGCACTTTCATCTTTAATTGGGCTGCCTTCCCAATTAACACTTGAGTTAGTGTTTTGAATCTAACCAACACCCCTTCTTGGCTTTTTAGGCTTGTCAGGTTCATACATGAAATTTCCCAAATTTATGCGTTTGAGAGGAAGCTTTCTTTGCACAACAGTGGATGCATTCTCCATTACAAGTATTATTGCATCATCCTTTGTGGTGCATATCTCATCGAGGAATGGAGCATATTTTGATACTTGTTGAATGACATCCACAAACAAGTTGTTTAAGGTTTCCGACATGTGTTGTTCATGTTCTTCCTCCTTGAACTTTGCAAATCTACTAGGAAAAGGTGGAGAAGAAACATTAGTAAAAAGTGAAACCTTAAACGTTACCTCAGGTGCCGAAATACTCTTATTTGGATCTTTGGCTTCATTATCCTCAAGAATAGAATCCATCTCTAATTTTGTCTCATCCTCATCTTGTTCCTCATTTCTCAAGGTCACAATAGTAGCATTCTCCTTTGGGTTAATCATCGTTTGGGCTGGGAGTTCTTCAGATCTTTGTGCTACCCATCCCACCATACTACTAGTCAATTGGATCATTTGTTTTTCCAAACTCTGGATGCTTGCCCTTGTTTCCTGTTGAAATTGCAAAGAATCAGTAACAAGAGAATACACAAGATCTTCTAAAGAAGTACCTGAGTTTTTAGTCATATGTGGTGGTTGAAAAAGATCTGGTTCTTGAGACCATGATTGATTGAAGCTAGATGGATGAGTGTAATTGGCATAAGGATCTACTTCTTGGTAATTTTTCGAGTAGCCATAATTAGTATGATCCCACCATCCCTCATGGTAAGTGTTTGAGTATTGATCATACTGTTGGTCTTGGAACACTTGATGGCCTTGACATCCTCCCATGGCCAATTGTTGAACTGGGGAGGTGAGATTGGCTTGTTGATTCTCCATGTTCATGTATGCCACCAACTCTTCAAGTGTTAGATTGCTCAATTCCATTGTTTTTTTTTTTATTAAATTTGAAAAGAAAAACTTGTATGTACAAGAAAATAAAACTAATTAGAACTGAAAATAAGAATAAACCAAGTAACAAATAAACTAAAGAAAACAATCCCCGGCAACGGCGCCAAAAATTTGATGCACCCAAAAGAGTGTATCTTATTTAACCTTGCACTAAAAAGATAAATTGTAAGTATAGTAGTTAGCAAGGGTCGAGTCCTCAGGGATTGGGTTTTAGTTTATAAGTTAATAGTTTAAAACTTAAATTTAAGAACAATAAAAGAAAAGGGGTTTTTGAAGCCAGATTTAAACTAAAGTAAATAATAAGAATAAGATGCAAGGCGGTATAACCAGCCAATAAAAATATATATACTAAATTAGGCGGTATAACCAGCCAATATATATACTAAATTAGGCGGTATAACCAGCCAATAAAAATAAAACAAAGTTAATATACAAATTAGGCGGTATAACCAGCCAATAAAAATAAATATACTTTTAAAAATAAGCAAACTAGAAAAGTAAGAAAACAAGTAAGTAAGAAGAATCAAATATGAAAAATATGGTTAAGGTTTCATTCTCCACTACTAGACATCATTAAGAATCAATTTCAGATCTATCAATATCAACCAACTATCAAGGTTAACAACCGTAGATAACAACAAGCTCTGTTATCCCAATCTTTCCTTAGTTTGTCGTTAAATAGAACAAGCTCTCTATTTAATCTCTAACCATTAAACAACCTAGAATAAGCTCTCTAAATTCAATTTAATGGCAGCTTTATGATGAGAAAGATAGGTTGATCTAAGCAACAAACACATAAGCTCGGATTGTTCAACTTAGGTTATGTTCCACTTTGCAATTATTGAAAACTTGACCATAATCATTAATCACAAATTGCCACTTATGAATAGGAAATCAAGACAATTACACGGATCAAGACTCCTAAACTAGCAATAGATAATTATCAAGATCTATCTAGTTGTACACCTAAATAAATCAAGACAACATCATGAACAATTCTTGTAGAAGAACATAAGCAACTTTGATAGAAAATTAATGATAGATAGAATCTAAAAATCAATCACAAAACATGTCTAGGGCTTCGAAATCACCCTTAACCAAATAGAAGTTTAGCCTAGCATAGGCATTATAAACATAAAATTAAATAGAATCTAAGAAGAAAATAAAAGAAAGAAAGAAGAAGAAGAAGAATATTAATTATCCAACCTCTTGCTCTTTCTAAAGAAAAAGAAAACTAGAGAAAAGAAAGAAGAAGAAAACTTAGAGAATTTTATTACAATGGCTAATATCCTACCTATCTACAATATGATCCCTTACAATAATCCAAGGCCCTCTATTTATACACATTTTGGAGGGCTAAATGACAAGAGACAAGCTTTACAAATTTCAAAGGTAGGTATAATAGGTGGGTGCATTTTTCTAACAATTTTCGTCATACATGACAATTTTGATCAGCCAACTTGATGGTCGATTTTGTCAATTTTGGAGGCCTTATCTGATCACATAGTCTTCTAGAAAAATGTTACCCTATCAGTTACGGATCCATAGCCGTTGGAATCAGCTCATTTGCTGATGTGGATAAGTAGATATGGGCAAAATACGAAAACAGGTCAGCACAGACGTCATTGCACATCAGCCAACTTGATGGTCGATTTCGCTAGGGAAAACGACTCCGTTTCAAGAAGTGTAAAACATGAAAAAGATAGATATGCCTCTTAGATTTGCACGGCTACAAATTTCAGCCTTATTGCTTCAGTGAAACTCGAGATATAGCTGATATGGCAAAAGGTGTCGGAACTGGAACTGAACTGGATTTGCCCTTAATTCTAGTAATCTGAAATCACTCAAAGAAACTTGTGAAAAACACCAAAATACATAAAAATATAAAAGATCATAAACACAATTAGACTAAACAATAATAACTCGTATTTGACACAAAACAATAATAAAACATAACTAAAAACTATATAATTATACGAGTTATCACATACTCAGCAATATTGTTTGTACAATCAAAATCCAATCTAGTAGTGAAAGGATAATAATCTTCTTCTGGGGATATGAGGACTGCACCGATTCCATGTCCCATGGCATTAGATGCGCCATCAAAATACATTTTCCACACTTTATTCTTCAGGGGAATCTCATCTGCTTGTGAAACATACATCAAAATTTTATCCGGGAAGTCAAAGTTCAATGGCTCATAACCTTCCACTACCTGACTTGCTAAGAATTCAGCCACTGCACTGCCCTTGATAGCCTTTTGACTTACATATACAATGTCGTATTCTGACAATAAAACCTGCCATCTTGCCGACCTCCCTGACAAAGAAGGTGCTCCCAACATGTACTTGATTGGATCTAGATTGGCAATCAACCACGTTGTGTGGTACAACATGTACTGTCTGAGTCTTCAAGCAGTCCAAGCTAAGGCACAGCACAACTTTTCTACCGACGAATATTTTAACTCATAATCTGTGAATTTCTTGTCGAGGTAGTAAACTGCCTGTTCTTTCTTTCCAGTCTCATCAAGCTGCCCCAAAACACAACCCATGGATATCTTAAATACTGATAAATACAGTATCATTGGTTTATCCAAAACTGGTGGCATTAATACTGGTGGGTTGGATAGATAATGTTTAACCTTTTCAAACGCAATTTGACAACCTTCATCCCATTCTCCTGGATCACATTTTCGAAGTAACTTAAATATTGGATCACATTTGTCATTTAACTGAGAAATAAACCGAGCAATGTAATTCAATCTCCCCAGAAAACCTCTTACTTCCTTTTGTGTACGAGGTGGTGGTAAATTCTAAATGGCCTTTACTTTATCCGGGTCAATCTCAATTCCTCTTTTGCTGACGAAAAAACCCAGCAATTTCCCTGAGGTGACTCCAAAAGTGCATTTTGCCGAATCTAGCCTGAGTCTAAACTTTCTTAGTCGTTCAAAGAGCCTCTTAAGATTCACAATATGCTCCTCTTCTCCTTGTGACTTTGTGATCATATCATCAACATAGACCTTAACTCCATTATGCATCATATCATAAAACAAGGTCACCATGGCTCTCTGATATGTTGCCCCAACATTCTTCAACCCAAATGGCATTACCTTGTAGCAGAAGGTTCCCCACATTGTAACAAATGTGGTTTTCTCCATATCTTCCGGTGCCATCTTAATCTGATTGTATCCTTAGAATCCGTCCATTAAAGAAAATAAAGAACTCTTTGCCAAATTATCCACCAAAGTATCGATATGGGGCAAAGGGAAATTATCTTTAGGGCTATCCTTGTTCAAATCTCGGTAATGAATGCACATCCATACCTTGCCATCATTCTTTGGTACTGCAACAATTTTTGCCACCCATTCTGGATATTTTGCCATCACTAAAAATCCAGCATCAAATTGCTGCTTCACCTCCTCTTTTATCTTTAACAGCATGTCTGGCCTCATTCTTCTCAACTTTTACTGAATTGGTTTGTATTCTGGCCTTAAAGGGAGCTTATGAAGCACAATATCTGGACCCAACCCTGGCATGTCTTGGTAAGACCATCCAAATACATCCACATATTTTTGGAGAAAGGCTATCAATTCACCCTTTATTGATGATGACAATGAAGTTCCGCTTTTGACTTCCTTTATCACTTCACCATCTCCCAGATTTATCATTTCCAATAATTCTTTATGAGGAAGTACTTGTTTCTCCTCTTGTTCTATTTTCCTTAATAAATCCGGAGGTAGACCATAATCCTCAGTATCTTGAAACCCGACGTCTTTGTATCCTTCAAATAAATATGGTTGGGAATAACGTTCTCAATATGCAGCAAGGTCGAATATTCCTCTATGGTTGGAGTCATATCCTCTCGGTTGAAGGTACACCGATAAACGGGATTCCCGAATTGCACCACAGCCCAGATCACCTCACCACTGACCTTAACCTGAACTAACAGTGCTATGTCCCCATACGTCTGCGTGAATGCTTCTTTTTCTGATATGTTCCATTGATTCCATATATCCATCAATTCTCGGAGATCATTTTGCCTGATAGTAAGATCAACCTCGACTGGCAATGCTGACACATATCCCATCATCCAACAATCCCCATTATCCTGTTGACCTTTATCAGACTGTTTCCTAACCTCTAAATGCTTCTCGACTACTGAGACACTCTGACCCTCCATGGAAGGCCTTTTGGTTGAATATTATCAGGAGACCAATAACCTTCTATGTGCAAAAAAAAAAAAAATTATGACAAGAATGCAAAAAAAAAAAAAACAACAACAACAAAAAGAAAAAGAAAATGAATTAGTAATGGGAATAAATTCGAATAATACAAAAAAAAATATATAATTCTGATGCACCCAAAAGAGTGTATCTTATTTAACCTTGCACTAAAAAGATAAATTGTAAGTATAGTAGTTAGCAAGGGTCGAGTCCTCAGGGATTGGGTTTTAGTTTATAAGTTAATAGTTTAAAACTTAAATTCAAGAACAATAAAAGAAAAGGGGTTTTTGAAGCCAGATTTAAACTAAAGTAAATAATAAGAATAAGATGCAAGGCGGTATAACCAGCCAATAAAAATATATATACTAAATTAGGCGGTATAACCAGCCAATAAAAATATATATACTAAATTAGGCGGTATAACCAGCCAATAAAAATATATATACTAAATTAGGCGGTATAACCAGCCAATAAAAATAAATATAAAAAATAAGCAAACTAAAAGTAAGAAAACAAATAAGTAAGAAGAATCAAATATGAAAAATATGGTTAAGGTTTCATTCTCCACCACTAGACATCATTAAGAATCAATTTCAGATCTATCAATATCAACCAACTATCAAAGTTAACAACCGTAGATAACAACAAGCTCTGTTACCCCAATCTTTCCTTAGTTTGTCGTTAAATAGAACAAGCTCTCTATTTAATCTCTAACCATTAAACAACCTAGAATAAGCTCTCTAAATTCAATTTAATGGCAGCTTTATGATGAGAAAGATAGGTTGATCTAAGCAACAAACACATAAGCTCGGATTGTTCAACTTAGGTTATGTTCCACTTTGCAATTATTGAAAACTTGACCATAATCATTAATCACAAATTGCCACTTATGAATAGGAAATCAAGACAATTACACGGATCAAGACTCCTAAACTAGCAATAGATAATTATCAAGATCTATCTAGTTGTACACCTAAATAAATCAAGACAACATCATGAACAATTCTTGTAGAAGAACATAAGCAACTTTGATAGAAAATTAATGATAGATAGAATCTGAAAATCAATCACAAAACATGTCTAGGGCTTTGAAATCACCCTTAACCAAATAGAAGTTTAGCCTAGCATAGGCATTGTAAACATAAACATAAAATTAAAGAGAATCTAAGAAGAAAATAAAAGAAAGAAAGAAGAAGAAGAAGAATATTAATTATCCAACCTCTTGCTCTCTCTAAAGAAAAAGAAAACTAGAGAAAAGAAAGAAAACTAGAGAAAAGAAAGAAGAAGAAAACTTAGAGAATTTTATTAAAATGGCTAATATCCTACCTATGTACAATATGATCCCTTACAATCATCCAAGGCCCTCTATTTATACACATTTTGGAGGGCTAAATGACAAGAGACAAGCTTTACAAATTTCAAAGGTAGGTATAATAGGTGGGTGCATTTTTCTAACAATTTTCGTCATACATGACAATTTTGATCAGCCAACTTGATGGTCGATTTTGTCAATTTTGGAGGCCTTATCTGATCACATGGTCTTCTAGAAAAATGTTACCCTATCAGTTACGGATCCATAGCCGTTGGAATCAGCTCATTTGCTGATGTGGATAAGTAGATATGGGCAAAATACGAAAACAGGTCAGCACAGACGTCATTGCACATCAGCCAACTTGATGGTCGATTTCGCTAGGGAAAACGACTCCGTTTCAAGAAGTGTAAAACATGAAAAAGATAGATATGCCTCTTAGCTTTGCACGGATACAAATTTCAGCCTTATTGCTTCAGTGAAACTCGAGATATAGCTGATATGGAAAAAGGTGTCGGAATTGGAACTGAACTGGATTTGCGCTTAATTCTAGTAATCTGAAATCACTCAAAGAAACTTGTGAAAAACACCAAAATACATAAAAATATAAAAGATCATAAACACAATTAGACTAAACAATAATAACTCGTATTTGACACAAAACAATAATAAAACATAACTAAAAACTATATAATTATACGAGTTATCACACCCCCACACTTAGATTGTTGCTAGTCCCTAGCAACGACTCAATAAAAATAAAATAAGAAAATCTAATCTAATCCATTTTCGTAGGAAATCACGGTGGCACTTAGCATGTGACACAAGCCTTTAAACCCCTAGGTGTCCCTAGTGGACGAGTTTAGTCTCGTGAGGGTTTACTAGAACGATACCCACAAACATTGAAAAACTAAAATATAAATAAACTACATATACTAAAAATATTTACTCCTAATCCTTTCAATACAAATTAGAGACAATCTTTGAACAAGTCTTATAAACTAATCAATAGCTTAAAAAATTTCACAAAAAATCATGCTTGAATGTAAATTGTTTGAGTTGAGCCAATATTAACATAACATATCTCAATCAAAATAGTGCATGTTCAAATTTAATCTCAACTTCTCACATGGGATACCCTCATGATTTTCACTCTTTAAAGTAGTGGTGAAGTGTTTACACTCAATCAATCTCATGAAAACAGTTCTACCATATTCTTGCTTGTCCACCTATTCTCCACTATTTAGATCATACAACTTCATGAATCAAGAGGTCTTTAATCAAGGTTGTAATGGGGCCAAGGGGTTTGTAATGTGGTTGAAGAACAAAAGGATAAAGATATCACAAAGGTTCCAAAGAGTTCATAAAGTTTAGAGACATAAAAAGATCATACAAAGAAATTTCTCAAAACTCTTTACAAGTACATAGTCACCTAGGCCGGATATTCATGTTGGGCCTTTTCTTCATTCTAAACAACTTTGTAACATCTTTTTCTTTTTCCACAAATTCAAGAGATGATTCATATATATATTATTTTTTTTTTTACATAGGAATGTATTTGCCCGTATTCCATTTCTTTTTCTCTTGACTTTTCTTTTCTTTTCCCCCCACACTTATTTCTTGTTTCTAACCTAAATTTTCAATAGATCTTCCTTGTCTTTGCAACTTGTCTCAAAACATGCTAATTCATCTTTGGAACAAAGGTAAAGATATAAGTATATTTAGGTTAGGGACAAGTTATGGTTACCAAAGAGATAGCTTATTCAATGTAGGCTCAAATTGGTTCACTAAGGGTGTGTTCTCTTGGAACATCAATAAGGGATGGCTGTTTGGCCCTGGCTAAAAATCCTAATGCCTCTATCATATTCATGTTGTCACATGCATCAATATAGTCTCAAATGGTTTAAAGCAAGTTCTAGAGAATCATGTAATCATAAGAGCACTCAAGAAAGAAATTAGATTGATATGTATAATGCATCAATCATATAGGCTCAAAAACTTACAAGGATGATTATACAAGTCAATATCAAGTCTAAACATGCTTCTTTCTCAATCAACATATCATATTAACATTGTCTCATAAAAAAAATGATATCAAGCTCAATTCTCATGAAAATCTTCTCACTAATAAATCTGTTTTAGACTTATGCAATTCATATCTCATCATTGTATTAAAAAGGAACTAAAACACACTAAAAAATAATAATAATAATAAAGACTCATAAAAAAAAAAAAAAAAATAGTAGACAAAAATAAAAGAAATCCTAAATCATTCCCCCCCACACTTAATTCTTACATTGTCCTCAATGTAAGTCTATTAACTCAAATGAAAGAATCATGTGTAAGAGAAAAGAACTAATAACATAAGAATAGGAACAACTAAGACTCAAAACAAAACAAAACCATGCAACCTAAATAATCCTAAAATACTAAACAAAAATTAACAAGTAAACATAAAAAGATTAAAATCAAACTGACAAGGTATGTCTCAAGTCTCCCTTACTCAGACCTTGTTCAGAATGAATACTTCTAAATTGCTTAAAACATAACATTTTTTTTTTTTTTGAAAAGAAGAAATCAAACTGACAAGGTATGTCTCAAGTCTCCCTTACTCAGACCTTGTTCAGAATGAATACTTCTAAATGGTTTAAAACACAAAATTTTTTTATTTTTTTTTTTAATTAGCAAAATATGTCCCTTACCCCCTACTAAAATATGACATTGTCCCCAATGTCAAATTTTAAAGGTAGAATTTAGGAGATATTACCTGCAGAGGTTGCTAACCACTTATTATAACTGAGACACAACAAGCAAAATGTTAGATAATGTCACAAAGACAAAGTGCAATCCACTCCTTGCTCATCCATATCTCTTTTTCTTTTTCCGAGCGTTTGCGAAACAACCGTAGCAGATAAACACTCATAAGCTTGGAGCTTTTTGAGTAAATCTTCAATGGTTGTAGCAGAAATTATGGTTCTCCTTGCCTCTGAAAACATGAATCCATTATCCACAGCATTATCTAAATATGAAAGCAAATTACTAAAATAACCATTAATATTAAGCAAACCAATGGGTTTCTTATTTGTGACCAAAGATGACCAAGAAGCCACGCAAGCTATTTCTTCCAATGTACCCAGACCTCCTGGTAAAGCAATGAATGCATCGGCAGAATGGTACATGATTGTCATCCGTTCAGGGATACTCCAGACTTGTATTTCCTTACCCACGGTAGGTCCACAAAAACTTGTGAATAGTTTTGGCACGATTCCTAGAACTGGACTTCCTCCGGCGTGTGCTGCTGTAGCGACTGCTCCCATTAAACCCGTACTACCGCCTCCATAAATCAACTGGATCTTTTGTTGGGCAAGTATTACTCCAACTCTTATGGCTTCATCAGCGAATATGTTATTTTTCCCTGGATAAGCACCTCCAAAGACACAAATTTTTTTAATGCGCTGGGACGAAGTACTTTCCATTTTTTTTTGAGTGCCTGAAAGAGAATGAGTACATGGTGTAATATATAGAGGACTGAGTAGTGAATCAGACAAGAGTAATAATGTCGCCGAAAGTGTATCTGACGTGTCAGAAGAAAATGTTAACCTAACAAAAGATTTTTGCGTGATTTCAGGAAGAAAATCAAAAAGAGAAGAAAAAATCAACCGTAAAAGACAAATAAAAAAAATGAGAATAATTACACAAATCGAACAACACGTAAATTAAACCAAAATAAAGTTATTGCAAATCAAACCAAAAGCTGAGAAGTCATTTATTGTAGTTGTGATTGTGGCTCACATCTTCCTCTGGTTTTACGTCCAGAAACGGCTTAAACGCCTTCTATGAGTCGAGGATATGCTTCCCATCCAGTTTTCTTACAAGCTGGCAAACAGGGTCTTTTAACATCAGATTCCCAAGATGTTGCCATTCCCTTTGGAATTGCGGCCATAAATCAAGAATTTCTCTTTGTACGTCTCCACTAGGATGCGTCTCAAGAGAAAGTTGGATATTACCCAAATTCTCCTTACTCAGTCCATCCTTAATGAATTCAATTTTATCATCTCGATTAGAGGACGGAATCTCAATTGAACGACATTTACCGTTACACGTCCATCGTGCACATTTGTGGCAATTCGAACTTGGTAAAGCTTCAGTAAAATATTTCGAGGAAAAGGAGGAAATCGTTTCTGCAATCTTGTGAGAATATCATCCATCCTGAAAAAAAAATGAAAAAAAATTGAAAGAGAAATTGGAAGAGAAATTTATATACAATATCAGTTTTGTGGGTAGCTGATGGAACCGATTTAAATAATCACGGAGTACCGTTATCCGCCATTTAACCGGGGTTAAAAAAATTAAAAATTATATTTACATCTAGTTATTTTCAAAACAAGGATCAGAAAGAAAAACAACATAAAAAGACACAAAAACAAAACACTCTAAATAAAATCCTAAATTCTTCCCCCCACACATAATTCTTACATTGTCATTAATGTAATGCTATTAATCCAAAATGAAAGAATCATGTGTAAGTGAAAAGAACTATTAAACAAAATAAACTTATGCAGCCTAAATGAACTTAAAAACACTAAACACATTTAACAAAGAAACATAAGAAAAAGAAAAAGAAAAAGAGAGCAAATCTGAGGATGGCAGTTTGGCAATGCTTTCACTAATTAGGCTGCCTCCCCCAATTAGCACTTGATTTAGTGTTTTGAACCTAACCAACACCCCTTCTTGGCATTTTAGGCTTGTCAGGCTCATACATGAAATTTCCCAAATTTATGCGTTTGAGAGGAAGCTTTCTTTGCACAACAGTGGATGCATTCTCCATTACAAGTATTATTCCATCATCCTTTGTGGTGCATATGTCATCGAGGAATGGAGCATATTTTGATACTTGTTGAATGACCTCCACAAACAAGTTGTTTAAGGTTTCCGGCATGTGTTGTTCATGTTCTTCCTTTTTGAACTTTGCAAATCTACTAGGAAAAGGTGGAGAAGAAACATTAGTAAAAAGTGAAACCTTAAACGTTACCTCAGGTGCCGAAATACTCTTATTTGGATCTTTGGCTTCATTATCCTCAAGAATAGAATCCATCTCTAATTTTGTTTCATCCTCATCTTGTTCCTCATTCTTCAAGGTCACAATAGTAGCATTCTCCTTTGGGTTAACCATAGTTTGGGCTGGGAGTTCTTCAGATCTTTGTGCTACCCATCCCACCATACTACTAGCCAATTGGCTCATTTGCTTTTCCAAACTCTGGATGCTTGCCCTTGTTTCCTGTTGAAATTGCAAAGAATCAGTAACAAGAGAATAGACAAGATCTTCTAAAGAAGTACCTGAGTTTTGAGTCATATGTGGTGGTTGAAAAAGATCTGGTTCTTGAGACCATGATTGATTGAAGCTAGATGGATGAGTGTAATTGGCATAAGGATCTACTTCTTGGTAATTTTTCGAGTAGCCATAATTAGTATGATCCCACCATCCCTCATGGTAAGTGTTTGAGTAATGATCATACTGTTGGTCTTGGAACACTTGATGGCCTTGACATCCTCCCATGGCCAATTGTTGAACTGGGGAGGTGAGATTGGCTTGTTGATTCTCCATGTTCATGTATGCCACCAACTCTTCAAGTGTTAGATTGCTCAATTCCATCGTTTTTTTTTTATTTTTTTTATTTTTTTTTATTTTTTTTTTCAAAATTTGATAAGAAAAACCCGTATGTACAAGAAAACAAAACTCATTAGAACTGAAAATAAGAATAAACCAAGTAACAAATAAACTAAAGAAAACAATCCCCGGCAACGGCGCCAAAAATTTGATGCACCCAAAAGAGTGTATCTTATTTAACCTTGCACTAAAAAGATAAATTGTAAGTATAGTAGTTAGCAAGGGTCGAGTCCTCAGGGATTGGGTTTTAGTTTATAAGTTAATAGTTTAAAACTTAAATTCAAGAACAATAAAAGAAAAGGGGTTTTTGAAGCCAGATTTAAACTAAAGTAAATAATAAGAATAAGATGCAAGGCGGTATAACCAGCCAATAAAAATATATATACTAAATTAGGCGGTATAACCAGCCAATAAAAATATATATACTAAATTAGGCGGTATAACCAGCCAATAAAAATATATATACTAAATTAGGCGGTATAACCAGCCAATAAAAATAAATATAAAAAATAAGCAAACTAAAAGTAAGAAAACAAATAAGTAAGAAGAATCAAATATGAAAAATATGGTTAAGGTTTCATTCTCCACCACTAGACATCATTAAGAATCAATTTCAGATCTATCAATATCAACCAACTATCAAAGTTAACAACCGTAGATAACAACAAGCTCTGTTACCCCAATCTTTCCTTAGTTTGTCGTTAAATAGAACAAGCTCTCTATTTAATCTCTAACCATTAAACAACCTAGAATAAGCTCTCTAAATTCAATTTAATGGCAGCTTTATGATGAGAAAGATAGGTTGATCTAAGCAACAAACACATAAGCTCGGATTGTTCAACTTAGGTTATGTTCCACTTTGCAATTATTGAAAACTTGACCATAATCATTAATCACAAATTGCCACTTATGAATAGGAAATCAAGACAATTACACGGATCAAGACTCCTAAACTAGCAATAGATAATTATCAAGATCTATCTAGTTGTACACCTAAATAAATCAAGACAACATCATGAACAATTCTTGTAGAAGAACATAAGCAACTTTGATAGAAAATTAATGATAGATAGAATCTGAAAATCAATCACAAAACATGTCTAGGGCTTTGAAATCACCCTTAACCAAATAGAAGTTTAGCCTAGCATAGGCATTGTAAACATAAACATAAAATTAAAGAGAATCTAAGAAGAAAATAAAAGAAAGAAAGAAGAAGAAGAAGAATATTAATTATCCAACCTCTTGCTCTCTCTAAAGAAAAAGAAAACTAGAGAAAAGAAAGAAAACTAGAGAAAAGAAAGAAGAAGAAAACTTAGAGAATTTTATTAAAATGGCTAATATCCTACCTATGTACAATATGATCCCTTACAATCATCCAAGGCCCTCTATTTATACACATTTTGGAGGGCTAAATGACAAGAGACAAGCTTTACAAATTTCAAAGGTAGGTATAATAGGTGGGTGCATTTTTCTAACAATTTTCGTCATACATGACAATTTTGATCAGCCAACTTGATGGTCGATTTTGTCAATTTTGGAGGCCTTATCTGATCACATGGTCTTCTAGAAAAATGTTACCCTATCAGTTACGGATCCATAGCCGTTGGAATCAGCTCATTTGCTGATGTGGATAAGTAGATATGGGCAAAATACGAAAACAGGTCAGCACAGACGTCATTGCACATCAGCCAACTTGATGGTCGATTTCGCTAGGGAAAACGACTCCGTTTCAAGAAGTGTAAAACATGAAAAAGATAGATATGCCTCTTAGCTTTGCACGGATACAAATTTCAGCCTTATTGCTTCAGTGAAACTCGAGATATAGCTGATATGGAAAAAGGTGTCGGAATTGGAACTGAACTGGATTTGCGCTTAATTCTAGTAATCTGAAATCACTCAAAGAAACTTGTGAAAAACACCAAAATACATAAAAATATAAAAGATCATAAACACAATTAGACTAAACAATAATAACTCGTATTTGACACAAAACAATAATAAAACATAACTAAAAACTATATAATTATACGAGTTATCAAATTCAAAATAATAGTTATCCCTGAATTAAATACCAACAAAATTTCGGCATTATAACACCCCTTGGACTAAATACCAACTGTCGCAACCTAAAAAATAACAAGTCTCATCGCAAGACTTTATTATTCATTAAGCGTGACATTAAAAAAAATCGAGGAAAAGTCGACTTAATTCCTCTAAAAAATGAAGGTTTTGAAAATGACCTTGAAAAAGACTTGGAGTGGCCACCAATCTTTTTTAGCTAGGTGTGATTGGCCACCTATTAAAACCGGTTTTATAAAATATTTCAAAAATTAATTAAAAAAATTTTAAAACCAATTTCAAGTCTGCGTTTTAAACTAGAGAAATCAAAGAAACGGGTTCGGGACTAGGTTACGTGCGGGGAAGGATTAGCACCCCCACAACGCCCGTATAAAATGGTACCTTATTAATCGTGTGTTATCTCAAGTCTCGGTAAAAAGTCGGTTTTAAATTTAGTATTTCAAGTTAATTCTCAATTTAAAGAAAAATAATTTCATTTTTAATTAAAAATGATCCGGAATTTATAAATTCAAAATTTTCCTATATTCCCCAATAAACGTCGCAAAATATAGAAATTTTTATTAGTTTTGGAAAACTTTTCGAATCATTCTCTTTTTAAAGAAGATATTCCGTTATTAATGATAATTGATGATATCCTCCCCAGCAAACCTGGTAGAGAACTCATGAATTATTTTAACTCGGGAATATCTTTATTTTATTGAAAATCATTACCTTTTTGAAAACATTTTAAAAGATATGAATATGTATATGCATGACATAAATAAAATGACATAACAAAATCTAAATAATATAATGCACCCTAAATGATACGATATGATTTAAATGTCTTAGCATATTCTAAATGAAATGAAATATTCTAAGTTATATGATATATTCTAAATGAAATGAAATGACCTAGATAACATAATATATTCTATATGAAATGAAATATCCTAAGTCATATGATATATTCTAAGTGAAATGAAATGACCTAGGTAACATAATATATTCTATATGAAATGAAATGTCCTAAGTCATATGATATATTATAAATGAAATAAAATATCCTAAATGACATAAAATGTCCTAAATGAAATGAAATAACCTAGGTAACATAACATATTCTACATGAAATGAAATGACCTAGGTAACATAATATATTCTATATGAAATGAAACAATTTAAATGACATGGCAAATATGAATGATATGGCATATAATTTAAATGACATGGAATATAAAATAATGCTATCATATAATATGCATGAAAATAATAATGCATGAACATAGTATATGATAAAGAATATAAAAAGAACATAACTAAATAAAAAGCATAGGATATCATGAAATATTCAAAATCATATAATAAACAATATAACATAATCATAACAATATCATAGAAATTGTCATAGAAAAAATCACATATTATATAAAATGCATGAATATGGAAAATGCAATGCATGAAAATGTATTTTTTCCTTTAATTAAGGAAATCCGTATATATAAAAAGATATCCGGCTACCTTAGGAAAATATATCAAATTAAATATTCTAAAATCAAAGTACTTTGTGATTGTTTGAAAACAATTTTGAAAAGCTTAGATTAAAAATAAAAACTTAGCTAAACCCTTTTTAAATGGCTCTAATTTCCTAAGTTTAAAATCCCGGACTTGACCACCCTTAACCCGAGACTTAAAAAATCATTTTTAGAGTTTAAAAAGGCTTAGAAACTACCCTAAGTCAGTAGCTGAACTTCCTAATCAGCCCCCTCTAGGTAACTTAACCAAAACTGAAAAATGATTTTCCTTCAAATTCAATTTTGACTCCACTGTCCAGTTTTAAGCCACGATTTTTCATCCTGTTTTAAAAATTCTAAAAACAATACTGGAGACTCAGGACATGTAAAACTACACGATAAAAAATTAGCTTAATTTTCTAATTAAAGATGATTGCCCAAAAAAATCAGGAAAGTACGAGTATTGGGTGAAAAAAACTGTTTTGCCAAAACACATTTTTTGCCTTTGATAAAATCATTTAAAAATCAAAGTAAAAATATTTAAGACTCACAAAATGACTGAAAAACAGTAGCTAGGACTTTTGAAAAGTTAGACAAAAATTGGCTAAGTAAAAAATCACAAAGGTAGAATAATCATTTTGACAACTCTTTAATTTTCCACAAGTATACTCAAGAGAGTATGACTTTGAACCACTAATTGGTCTAAGTCATTAGTCAAGTGGCATGGACATGAAATGCATGAAAAAATACAGTAAATATGATGCATGGAATGCATGGTTTTAAACCTAAATGTCATGAAAAAATACATGGCATCAATATAGTGACCTAGACCTAAATGAACTTGCATGGCATTTAATGCAACCTATGTCTAAAATGCATGGACATGCATGGAAAAATAAATCAAACCTACCATCTAAAATATGCATGGAAATAACACAAACACAAGGCATGCTTAAACCAAAAACTCAACCAAATGTCATGAAAATGCAAACCTATCATCTAATATAACAAAAATGCACATACAAAGCAAAACACATGAAGTGGCCGAATGGCCTCAAGCTCCCAACAAGCATGGCATTTTCACAAACACTTGATATACTTAAACCAAATACTCAATCAAATGTCATGAAAATGCAAACCTATCAACTAACATAGCAAAAATGCACACACAAAGCAAAGGAAGTGAGGAGAGGTGGCCGAATGGCCTCAAGTTCCAAGTGAGCTTGGCATTTTCACAAACACTTGATATACTAACATGCTCAACTAAAAATATAACACTCAAATCATGCAAACACAAAGTAGAGGTATTAAAACTAACAAGCATTTTCACAAACACATGGATTTCAAAACATAAAATATCAACAAATTTAAACATTATGAAAACAGAAAATTAAAAATGCAAGAACATGATAATAAACTTATAAATGGCAACAAACAAGCATCCAAATTAAAACAAGCTTCAAGTATATGTAGTAGATGAATATTTAAAGCATCAAGACTAAAAAAAATAACAAAGATAACATGATAAATCAAAGCAAAACAGCAACTACAGAAAATATAGGCCATTCGGCCATGGTAAGAAAACAAGAAAAAAAATTGTAAGAACTTGTTTAAGAAAAAGATGGAGAAAGAACTTAAAAAGAACATTAAATAAACACTTATTTAAAAAGAAAACTCACCAAAATAATAATCAAAATAGCAAAAACAAGAATTGAAAATCAAGAAAGTGCAAGAGTTGGTGCTAAAAGCAACCTCAAGAAGCTATCTTTCAAGTTTTTTCTCTTCAAACTTTCCTTTCCTTTATTTTCTAAACTTTTCTTTTTGCTTTCAACCAAGGAGAGAAAACTAAGCAAAAACCAAGAGAGAAATCTGAAAATGAAGTCTGAAAAAAAAAATCTGAATCCCCTTAGTGCTGGCCGAAACCCTCTCTTATATAAGCTAGGATGTTGTCATCCTTCCTCCAACCAATTTTCATCCAATGGCTAATGAATTAAGAGGTTTAAAACATGAAATTATCACCCTTAGATTAGGCCATCAGCTGTTCATAATTACAGCTGTTCAAGAATAATGTTGACACTCTCCCTCTTCATGCATTGGCCCATGTGGCTTTTTTGCAATGGCTTGATAAAAAAAAATCACTAACTAACTCTTAATTCTTGGCCTTTTGATTGAAAAATCAGAAGCTTCTTCACTCCTTTGGGCCTTGGCCGACCAGCACACCTCATTTCAGCCCAAGATTGATTTTTTTGAAAGGCAAGAAAAGCCCTTTTCGGTTGCTTGGGTAAAATGACCGTTTTGCCCCCCGGATGCAAATAAATGGAAAACGGACTCCAAATTCAAATTTTCTTTTTTTTAATACTTTCAAAATAATAAAATATTGAATTCTAGAGGTTTTTGAAATTTTTCGACTCTGTTTGCTATATATTTGGATTTTTTCGTCCAAAATGCCCTTTTATGCCCCCATATTTTACCATTTTTTAAACGAGCTCTAAATCAAGATTTTTTTTCACCAATCTCTTCCAAATAATTTAAAAGTGTGATCTAGAAGCTTTCATAATTTTTGGAACTCATTTGGTATTTTTTTCGGGATTTATCTACTTGAATTACTGCATAGGGGGTTCGGGATTTGGCCATTTTGAAAACGAACTCCGAATCATGATTTTATTTTTCCAATCTCTTTCAAATAATTTAAAAATGATATTTTCAAATTTTTAGAATTTTTGGAGTCCATTAGCTATTTTTTCGGGATTTATCTTCTTGAATTACTACATTAGAGACCCGGGATTTGGCCATTTTGCAAACAAACTCCGAATCAAGATTTTATTTCTCCAATATCTTCCAAATAATTTAAAAATGAGATTTGCAAATTTTTAGAAGATTTGGAATTCATTTGCTATTTTTTCGGGATTTATCTTCTTGAATTTCTACATAAGAGACCCGTGATTTGGCTATTTTGTAAACGAACTCTGAATCAAGATTTTCTTCCGCCAATATCTTTCAAATGATTTAAGAATGAGATTTGCAATTTTTCAGAATTTTTGGAGTCCATTTGCTATTTTTCCCAAATTTTCCAATTTTGCCTTTTTGTCTCTAAAACCCGGTTTTACTCAAAACATGTCCGATTTTCAAATTTTCTTCAAACTGAGCCTTGGTCTATCCTTTTTTAATCATTCCTAATCCATTAGGGGCTTTGGTCCTACCTAGTCGGGCCATTTTTGTAATTCTTCCCGATTTCACCGAAATCCACGAAAAACCCTAATTCTCGATTTTCTCTCGGATTGACTTTTCTTTCAGTTTTTCTTTCAATTGGATTCTCCATTACCCGTAGTCAATGCTTATCTTTCATTTGGAACCTTGAATTTTGACCAATTCGATCGTTTAAGCATTTTTCCCCAAATTTCCAAGATTAGGGTTTCCTTTCTACTGAATCTCCATATCCCAACTTCCAAACTCCATATCTTTTGATGTAGACCTCGGATTATCAAAATTCTTTTTCCATTTTTCAATTGAACTTCAAATCTTGATTTTGAAAGTGGGTTGACTTTTTTAGCAGTTGACTTTTTGGGGTTGACTTTTTAAGTTTGACTTTTTATGCTCACCCTCTTAAACTAAGTCTCGGGGTACAACCTGTAGGATGAAAAAAATCTTTTTACATTCTGAAACCTCAATTTAGTAAGAAAACATACCTGTTTTAGTGGTCCGGACAAAATTAGGTGTCTACCCCTTGCTGAGAATCAGGAATCAGGCAAAGATAAACAAACACTAATTTTGTGCGGTTAGTGAAATCACATGTGAAGGAAAGGGAATGGGTTTCTTTTTTATTTTTCATCTTTTTTCATTTTTTTTGAAAAAGCTGTAAATTGAAGATTTTGTCCTTAAATTGAAATCCCTTACTAATCGAGGCTTGACCCGTCTTAAGAAAACGGGTTCGATTTTCAAAAGAAAAAATTGTGCCTGAAGGACTTAAGAATAGTGCCCGAAGGTCTTTAAAACTTGTGCCCGAAGGTCTTTAAAATGGTGCCCGGAGGTCTTTAAAAAAGGTTCTCGAAGGTCTTTAAAACTGGTGCCCAAAGGTCTTTAAAACTGGTGCCCGAAGGTCTTTAAAATGGTGCCCGGGGGTCTTTAGAATGGTGCCCGGAGGTCTTTAAAATTGGTGCCCGGAGGTCTTTAAAATGGTGCCCGGAGGTCTTTAAAATGATGCCTGAAGCCCTTACCCGTGATGAAAAATTATGCCCGACGGTCTTTAAAAAAGGTGCCCGTAGGTCTTTAAAATTGGTGCCCGGAGGTCTTTAAAATTGGTGCCCGGAGGTCTTTAAAATGGTGCCCAGAGGTCTTTAAAATGATGCCAGGAGGGCTTACCTATGATGAAAAATTATGCCCGAAAGTCTTAAGAATGGTGCCCAGAGGCCTTACCCGTGATTTGAAAATACCTTGATGACGGTCTCAAGGCTCGACTCCATTGATAAAACAGAATGAATTCGATTTAAAACAGAAGGAAATACCTCGACGGTGGTCTCAAGGCTCGACTCATTTAGTAAAACAGAATGAATTCGATTTAAAACAAAAAGAAATACATCGACGGAGGTCTCAAGGCTCGACTGATTTGATGAAACATAATGAATTCGATTTAAGACAAAAGGAAATACTAAGAATGATTCTGGGTTTGATTCATTTAGAAAAGAATAAATTTAACTTGTAAATAAAAGGGACATACCTCGACGGCGGTCTCGAGGCTCGACTCGTTTGAAAAACAGAATGAGTTCACTTTGGGGAAGTCCAAGTTTTCCTGATTTCTGCACTGTTAGCTAAATGCAATGATGAGAATGACATGCTTTGCAAATGCTTGTATGTTTCCTAAGAATAAATGCAATCAAATGATTGTGCTATGATTTTTAATCCATGGTTCTTTGAGGTTCACAGATTATCCGACTTCATGACAGAGTCTTCAATTGTTCATTGAGGCCCCACTTAAGGAATTCTTCACTCAAGATATCTTGTCAAACAATCTCAGTTTCTGTCTTTCGCTGAAATTCACAGATTTTCTGACTTCGTGATGGAGTCTCCAACCCATTCACTGTTTTCTTTTACTTGGTGAACTTTTCAAACCTTTCCCAAGATTTAAATCTATTCCTTAGTAATACTTTGAAATCCTTTTATTTAAAGATTTTTTATTACTAATCATCATTCAATTTAATAACAATCATAATGCATCTCAAAAATGAAAGAAAATATGAATCAAGCAAAAATTGTCATGAAAAGGATAACAAGAATTTATGGCAAAAATGTTTTATAATAGTAAACATAAATATCAAGGACATAAGAAACAAATGTAAGGTTATAGGTTGTAGATGCCCCGGATGCGGAATATCTTGGACCCCTCTCTTTTCAAACGATCTGAAATTTCTCTTGAATGAGCAATTTACTTGGGTAACCTCTTAGCTTCCGTAGTTACATCAGACTGAGTTGTTCCCCTTTCCTCTTATTGTCATATACTTTCTCCCCCTTTACACGGAGCATCGATTCAAACTTTGATCCGTACTCGAGCCGTCCTTTGCGGGTTTTCAACTCAAGTGTCCTCCATTCAGTATTAAGTCGCCCTTTGCGGGTTTTCGACTTAAACCTCTCCTTTTACATTCTTTTTCATTTCCATTTTTTTTTGTATTCTACCATGCATATGAGAATTCTAAATGCTTCCAAGGTAAGAATATCAATTCAAAAGATGGGATGAATTCTGAGAATAACCTTTCAAATTAAATATCCATGCTTGATCAAAATGGGCTTTTAAAGCACGTAATGTAGGCCAAGGTTTAGGTTCAGAAGGAAAGGATAAAATAGGCCCAAAATGTGTTTAAGGGTGATTGGATCAAGGATCATCTCCTGAGGAGAATTCATTCTTGAAACATTTGTCCCTTTTTGGACTTTCTTTTCTTCTTTTTTTGCTTTGTTGGTATAGACACCTAATTTTGTCCGGACCACTAAAACATGTATGTTTTCTTCCTAAATTGAGGTTTCAGAATGTAAAAAGATTTTTTTTCATCCTGCAGGTGGTACTTCGAGACTTAGTTTAAGAGGGCGAGCATAAAAAGTCAAACTTGAAAAAAGTCAAATCGAAAAAGTCATCCCCGAAAAAGTCAACCCCAAAAAGTCAACTACTAAAAATATCAACCCACTTTCAAAATCAAGATTTGAAGCTCAATTGGAAAATGGCGAAAGAATTATGATAATCCGAGGTCTACATCGAAAGATATGGAGTTCGGAAAATTGGGATTTGGAGATTCAGTAGAAAGGAAACCTTAATCCGAGAAATTTGGGGAAAAGTGCTTAAATGATCAAATTGGTCGAAATTGAAGGTTCCAAATGAAAGATAAGCACTGACTACGGGTAATGGAGAAGCCACTTGAAAGAAAAACTGAAAGAAAAGTCAATCCGGAAGAAAACCAAGAATTAGGGTTTTTGGTGGATTTTGGTGAAATCGAGAAGAATTACAGAAATGGCCCGACTTGGCAAGACTAAAGCCCCAATGGATGAGGAATGATTAAAAAGGGATAGCCCAAGACTCAGCATGAGGAAAATCTGAAAATCGGACTTGTTTTGAGCAAAATCGGGTTTCGGAGGCAAAATGGAAAAATTAGAAAATTTTGGAAAAATAGGAAATGGACTCCAAAAATTTTAAAAATTTGCAAATCTCATTCTTAAATCATTTGAAAGAGATTGGCGAAAGAAAATCTTGATTCGGAGTTCGTTTGCAAATTGGCCAAATCTCGGGCTTCTTATGTAGTAATTCAAGAAGAAAAATCCCGAAAAAATAGAAAATGAGCTCCAAATCTTCTGAAAATTTGCAATTCTCATTTTTAAATTATTTTAAAGAGATTGGCAAAAGAAAATCTTGATTCAGAGTTCGTTTGCAAAATGGCCAAATCCCGGGCCTCTTATGCAATAATTCAAGAAGATAAATCTCGAAAAAATAGTAAATGAGCTCCAAATCTTCTACACATTTGTAAATATCATTTTTAAATTATTTGAAAGAGATTGGTGAAAGAAAATCTTGATCCGGAGTTCGTTTGCAAAATGGCCAAATCCTGGGCCTCTTATGCAATAATTCAAGAAGATAAATCCCGGAAAAATAGCAAATGGACTCCAAAAATTCTAAAATTTTGCAAATATCATTTTTAAATTATTTGGACGAGATTGGAAAAATAAAATCTTGATTCAGAGTTCGTTTGCAAAATGGCCAAATCCCGAGCCCCTATGCAGTAATTCAAGCAGATAAATCCCGAAAAAATACCAAATGAGCTCCAAAAATTATGAAAACTTCCAGATCACACTTTTAAATTATTTGGAAGATATTGGTGAAGAAAAATCTTGATATGGATCTCGTTTAAAAATTGGTAAAATGTGGGGGCATGAAAGGGCATTTTTGGAAGAAAAAATCCAAATAAATAGAAAACGGACTCGGAAAATTTTGAAAAATTCCAGAATTCAATATTTTATTATTTTTAAAGTATTAAAAAAAGAAAATTTGAATTTGGAGTCCATTTTCCATTTATTTGCATCCGGGGGGCAAAACGATCATTTCACCCAAGCAACCGAAAAGGGCTTCTTTTGGCCTTTCAAAAAAATCAGACTTGGGCTGGAAAAGTGAAGTGCTGGCCTGCCAAGGCCCAAAGGAAGGAGAAAGCTTTTGATTTTTCAATCAAATGGCCAAAAATTAAGAGTTAGTTAGAGATTCTTTTTGATCAAGCCATTGTGATTAAGCCACATAGGCCAAGGGAGAGTGTCAACATTATTCTTGAACAGCTATAATTATGGACAGCTAATATGCTAATCTAAGGGTGATAATTTCATGATTTTCACCTTGAATTACTAGCCATTTGATGGAAATTGGTTAAGATCAAAATGACAACATCCTTGCATGAGAGAGAGGGGGATTCGGCCAGCTTTAAGGGAGGGGGCATAATTCATTTTCCTTCACTTCATTTTTCAGATTTCTATTGGTTTTGCTTAGTTTTTCTCTCCTTGGTTGAAACCAAAAACAAAATGTTTAGAAAAGAAAGGAAAGTTTGAAGAGATAAGGCTTGAAATATAGCTTCTTGAGGTTGCATTTAGCACCAACTTGCACTTTCTTGATTTTCCGTTCTTATTTTTGCTATTTTGATAATCATTGGTGAGTTTTCTTTTTAAATAAGTGTTTTTTTACACTCATTTTAAGTTCTTTCTTCATCTTTTTCTTAAAACAAGTTTTTTTTTTTACATTTTTTTTACTTCCTCACCATGGCCGAATGGCCTACATTTTTATTATTGATGCAGCTTTTTTTCTTAATTTATCATGTTATTCATGTTATTTTATTTAATCTTGATGTTTTAAGTGTTATTCTACTTCATATACTTGAGTCATATTTTAATTTGGTTGCTTTGTTTGTTGCCATTTATGATTTAAATATCATGTTCTTGCACTTTTAATTTTCTGTTTTCATAATGTTTAAATTTGTTGATGTTTTATATTTAGTATAGCAAGTGTTTGTGAAAATGCTTGTGGGTATCTCTACCTTGTGTTTTCATGATTTGAGTGTCATATTTTAGTTGAGCATGTTAGTATATCAAGTGTTTGTGAAAATGCTAGTTATTTTTAGTATCTCTACTTTGTGTTTGCATGATTTGAGTGTTATATTTTAGTTGAGCATGTTAGCATATCAAGTGTTTGTGAAAATGCCATGCTTGTTGGAGCTTGAGGCCATTCGACTACTCCATGTGTTTTACATTGTATGTGCATTTTTGCCATGTTAGTTGGTAGGTTTGCATTTGCATGACATTTGATTGAGTATTTAGTTTAAGTATACCAAGTGTTTGTGAAAATGCCATACTTGTTAGGAACCATAGGCCATTCGGCCACTCCTTGTATTCTAGCATCATGTGTGCATTTTTGCTATGTTAGGTGATAGGTTAGCATTTGCATGATATTTGGTTGAGTTTTTGGTTTAAGCATGCCTTGTGTTTGTGTTATTGCCATGCATATTTTAGATGTTAGGTTAGGTTTATTTTGCCATGCATGTCCATGCATTTTAGACTTAGGCTGCATTAAATGCCATGCAAGTTCATTTAGGTCTAGGTCACTATATTGATGCCATGCATTTTTTCATGACATTTAGGTTTAAACTCAGGCATTCCATGCATTATCCTTGCTGTATTTTTTTCATGCATTTCATGTTAATGCCACTTGACTAATGACTTATAGGCCAATTAATGGTTCAAAGTCATGCTCTCTTGAGCACACTTGTGAAAAATTAAAGTTTGTCAAATTGATTATTCTACCTTTGTGATTTTTTTACTTAGCCAATTTTTATCTAACTTTTAAAAAATCTTAGCTACTGTTTGTGAGTCATTTTGTGAGTTTTAAATATTTTTATTTTGATTTTTTAAATGATTTTATCAAAGGCAAAAATGTATATTGGCAAAACAGTTTTTTCACCCAGTACTCGTACTTTCTCGACTTTTCTGGGCATTCATCTTTAATAAAAAAATTAAGCTGATTTTTTCCCGTGTAGTTTTACATGTCCTGAGTCTCCAGTATTGTTTTTAGAATTTTTTGAATTTTTAAAAATAGGGTAAAACATCGTGGGTTGAAACTGGACAGTGGAGTCAGAATTGAATTTGGAGGAAAATCATTTTTCTGTTTTGGTTAAGTTACTTAGAGGGGGCTGATTAGGAAGGTTAGCTACTGACTTAGGGTAGTTTCTAAGCCTTTTTAAACTCTAAAAATAATTTTTTAAGTCACGGGTTAAGGGTGGTCAAGTCCGGGATTTTAAACTTAGGAAATTAGAGCCATTTAAAAAAAGGTTTAGTCCAGTTTTTATTTTTAATCTAAGCTTTTCAAAATTGTTTTCCAACAATCACAAAGTATTTTGGTTTTAGAATATTTAATTTGATATACGGATTTCCTTAATTAAAGGAAAAAAATACATTTTCATGCATTGCATTTTCCATATTCATGCATTTTATATAATATGTGATTTTTGCTATAATAATTTCTATGATATTGTTATGATTTTGAGTTATGTTATATTGTTTATTATATGATTTGGAATATTTCATGATATCCTATGCTTTTTATTTAGTTATTTTTGTCATATTATTTAGCATAAACTATGTTCATGCATTATTATTTTTATTTTTATTTCCATGCATATTATATGATAGCATTATTTTATGTTCTATGTCATTTAAATTATATGCCATATCATTCATATTTGCCATGTCATTCAAATTATTTCATTTCATATAGAATATATTATGTTAATTAGGTTATTTCATTTCATATAGAATATATTATGTTACTTAGGTCATTTTATGTATAATATATTATGTTACCTAGGTCATTTCATTTAGGATATATATTATGTGATTTAGGATATTTTATTTCATTTAAAATATATCATATGATTTAGGATATTATATTTCATATAGAATATATTATGTTACCTAGGTCATTTCATTTCATTTAGAATATGTCATATAACTTAGGATATTTCATTTCATTCAGAATATGCTAAGGCATTTAAATTATATCATATCATTTAGGTTGCATTATATTATTTAGATTTTGCTATGTCGTTTTATTTATGTCATGCATATACATATTCATTTCTTTTAAATGTTTTCAAAAAAGGTAATGATTTTCAATAAAATAAAGATATTCCTGAGTTAAAATAATTCATGAGTTCTCTGTCGGGTTTGCTGGGGAGGATATCATCAATTAGCATTAATAATTTTTAAAAGAGAATGATTCGGAAAGTTTTATAAAACTAATAAAAATTTCTATATTTTGCCACGTTTGTTGGGGAATATAGGAAAATTTTGAATTTATAAATTCCGGATCATTTTTAATTAAAAATGGAATTATTTTTCTTTAAATTGGGAATTAACTTGAAATACTAAATTTAAAACCAACTTTACACCGAGATTTGAGATAACACACGATTAATAAGGTATCGTTTTATACGGGCGTTGTGGGGGTGCTAATCCTTCCCCACACGTAACCGAGTCCCGAACCCATTTCTTTGATTTCTCTAACTTAAAACGCAGACTTGAAATTGGTTTTAAAAAATGTTTTAATTAATTTTTAAAATATTTTTATAAAACCGATTTTAATAGGTGGCCGATCACACCTAGATAAAAAAGATTGGTGGCGACTCCATGTCTTTTTTAAGGTCATTTTCAAAATCTTCATTTTTCTAGAGGAATTAAGTCGACTTTTCCTCGATTTTTTTTAATGTCACGCTTAACGAATAATAAAGTCTTGCGATGAGACTCGTTATTTTTTAGGTTGCGACAGCTTGGCGACTCCACTGGGGACGATTAGAGAGTTAGGCCTAGAATTAGTCGTGTGTTATCAAAGTCTCGATTTTGTTGGTTTAATTGGTATTTAATTTTAATTCCCACATTTTAAAAAATAAGGATAATTTCAAAAAATAATAAAATATTTTTAAATATGTCCATATTCATGTGCATACACATTATAATTGTTCTCTGGTTATTTTGGTACATATATTCATTTATTGATTAATTGATGATTTATGTTGTTTAATCTTGTTGGGGCATTTAGAATAAGGGATATAGAATAGGTGGTGAAAGGTTTGTTATTTCTCACTACACGTGCGTTTGCATATCATGAATCCTATACCCAGGTTCCGTCCTTTTAGGTGGGAGCAAAGTAACTAAGCCTTCGTGATTAACAATCTGCATGGGCTAGTGAAACACTTTCGGAGTACTAAATTACCTAAGCCTTCGTGATTAACAATCCGCATGGGCTAGGGAAATAGACTCTAACGAATTGAACCCGCTTTTATCGGGATGCCTTACTAGCCTTCATCGGCAACAGTGAGGAACAATTTGGGGCTTTTAGAATTCAATCACCTTCATATAGTAAACCTAGGCGAAGCCATGCCAGATTTCCAATTAGATATCCCGAAGTTAAGAACACATGGAGGAATATTTCCAATCCTTTTACCTTCTATTCTACTTTCCGAATAAGTTTATTTTTTCGAAAAATGATGAATGTTCATCACAATACCCGTAATAAATGTTGATATTTCATCCCCGCGGTCTTATAATGCTGAAATTTTGTTGGCATCCTCAGGGATAATTATTGCTTTGAATTATATGTTTTTTGTATTATTCATATTTATTCCCGTTACTAATTCATTTTCTTTTTGTTGTTTTTTTTGTTTCTTTTTTGTATTCTTGCCATCATTTTTGCACATTTGAAGGTTATTAGTCTCGGGATATTATTCAACCAAAAGGGCTTTCATGGAGGGTCAGAGTGTCTCAGTGGTCGAGAAACATTTAGAGGTTAGGAAGCAGTCCGAGAAAGGTCAGCAGGATAATGGGGATTGTTTGAAGATGGGATATGTGTCAGCATTGCCAGTCGAGGTTGATCTTATTATCAAGCAAAATGATCTCCAAGAATTGATTGATATATGGAATCAGTGGAAATATCGAAAAAAGAAGCCTTCACTCAGACATATGGGGACATAGCACTGTTAGCTCAAGTTAAGGTTAGTGGCGAGGTGATCTGGGCTGTGGTACAATTCTGGAATCCCGCTTATCGGTGTTTTACTTTCAACCGAGAGGATATGACTCCAACCATAGAAGAGTATTCGACCTTGCTGCATATTGAGAATGTTATTCCTGATCGTATTTATTTGAAGGATACAAAGACGCCGGGTTTCAAGAAAAAGGTGTCGAAGATGTGGGAGTGGAAAGAAATTGGGTAGAAAGCCATGTTGTCCGAAAAGGGGTAAGCTACTGTATATCATGGGTCATTTTACGGGCTTTAATCCATAGCCATTCAAGCAAGGAGACAGTTAGGAATATTTATGCTTTGGCTATCTATGGTTTAGTTATCTTCCCGAAAACATTAGGGTATGTGGATGTGACGATATTTGATGTTTTCGAGAGGCTTGAGCAAAGGATAAACCTAGCCCCGACAATCATAGCAGAAACAATCCGATCCCTGAATTTCTGTAGACGGGAAGGCAAAGGTCATTTTCTAGGTTTTATACAGCTCCTCTACATATGGGTTCAGAGCCATTTTTGTAAACAGGAGAATTTCCCTCTTCGCTCATACTGGAAATCTTTTGCACCAATTGGTGAATTTCTTAAGAGGGATTGGCTTGAGAATAGGACTGAAGAGCAATGGATCAACATATTCTGGAATATCAGGGCTGAGATGATAGTTTGGAGAGCTCCATGGATAGCTCCTATACCGACATTGTATAAATGCGGAGATAAAGCTTCTGTTCCATTATTGGGAGTATGGGGAGGAGTGAGCTATGCACCACTGCTAGTACTGAGGCAATCAGAATCTCGTCAGTTTACTCCAATGACCCATGACCTTAGTAATTTGGAATTTGCTTACGGAGAAGATGGATATTCGGGAAAAGTTCGTGAGATTGTGGTGACATGGAAGGAAACTCATCGGGTGGAGGTAGCTAGATATGCCGATATCGTCACACGTGATTACCTGACATGGAGGGAATCGAGGGTTAATGATAGGTTGTTGACACCGGATGGGGAAGAAGTTCGGCATTTGAGTTCGTCTTCCAAGGAAGCGCCATCAGAGTTAGAAATCGCAAGGGCGGAATTTGAAAAAGAAAAGGCCCGGATGAACAAGGAGATTGCCCGACTACAAGAAGAGCTCGAGGACATGAAAGACAGAGAGGTAGCCCGAGAAAAAGAAAAGGAAAAGATCAAGAGAGAGTGGGACACTGTTCAAAGTGATATTCAGGAATTACACTTGGAGAACAAGAGGTACCGTTTCGAGCTCAAATTCGGAGGGACTCTCAAGACTCTAGGGAATGGGAACAAGAAGTCAGAAACCTGAAGAAGGAGAAGAACTATTGGGCAAAAAAAGCAAAACACGAGGAAGCCTGAGCAAATCAACTAGAGAAACAAGCTAGGGAAAGTTTACACGGCGATGCTTCTGCTGACACGTCAAAGGGTCGTGAACAAGTAGGGATCAGATGGAAGAGTAAGGCAATCAAAGGAGGGCGGTGAAGAAGGTCCAAGATCCGAGGGAGTTATTATAGGACCAGTATTTTGTAATAGTTTTTTAGGAGAGACAGACTATCATATTGTTTTAAGCAGGGATCTTTTTTTTGATGTATTTAGTTCCAGGAAATCAATGAAAGATCGTTTGGTTGGAGTTATCCCGGGGCCAATACTTTTAAATGCATTCATCATTCACTAGTTCTTTCTTTTATATATTTTATTTGTTTATTCATTTATATATCATAATCATTCATTCATTTATTCTTTATAAATTGTTCATACACTTAGTCATTTATTTATTGGTCCATTCATTTATTCATATAGGTTCATACACTTAGTCAATTACTTAGTTGTTCATTCATTAACACTGGTTCATTCATTCATTTATTCATTTTTTATAAAATAAAATAAGAAATGTGTCAATAATTTCTAATCCATGATTTTTAAAACTAAAGGTACAATTGGTCGCACTCAGAAAGAACTAGACTTCCAACACCCTTACAATACTCGATCTCGAACAAGAGCCATGGAAAACGATCAGCTTGCCAGAATTGAGAGAATGGAAAGTATCCAGAAAGAACTGCAGGAACAGTTAAATAAGTCTCAAGAGGAGACGCGGGAACAGATGACAAAACTCATGGAGATGATGAGCACTATGATGAAGAAGAAGTGGCCCGGAGAAAATTCAGCTACTGGAGTGGGGGCAGTGAATCAGGAAGATCGACCAAAAGTGGTACAGAGAAACGGCCAAACATCCCAACCTGTGGGAAATGAACTCCCAACTGGGGCAGCATCCTACATCTATATCCAACCAGCATCCGAAGCACAAAATTTCGGTCCTAAAAGGGGTAACATCGCAGTTGATCCAATTGAGGTTGAGGTTCCACATTTCGAAGAAATGGCAGAAAGGGATAGGGCCAAAATGACTGAATTGAAGAGGGTCGAAACCGTTGAATCTCAGAAGAAATTTTAGCTGCTGGAAGAAAGGCTAAGGGCAGTTGAAGGAGCAAAGTTATTTGGCAGTCTGGATGCCGAAGAGATGAGCTTGGTACATGATCTAGTAATTCCCCCAAAGTTCAAAGTACCAGACTTTGAAAAGTATAATGGGACCACCAACCCATCAGCTCATCTGACCATGTACTGCAGAAGGATGACAGGGCATGATGATAATGAGAAACTGCTTATTCATTGCTTCCAAGATAGCTTAACAGGGTTAGCCACCCGATGGTACAATCAACTAAGTCGTACCAAGATTCATTCATGGACGGATTTGGCCAAGGCTTTCATGGAATATTATAAGCATGTTTCCGACATGGTACTGGATAAGCTGTCATTACAGAATATGGAAAAGAGGTTCAATGAGAGCTTTAAAGAGTATTCGCAGAGGTGGAAGGATCTAGCCATACAAGTGCAACCCCCTTTAACTAGCAAAGAAACCACAGTGCTTTTCATCAACACATTGAAAGCACCCTATTATGACAATTTGGTGGGAAGCGCTACCAAGGACTTTGCCGATATGGTAATATCTGGGGAAATGATTGAGTCAGCTATTAAGAATGGGAAGATGGAAGGGGGTGAGTCTGCTACCCCAAAGAGAGTTTTTCTCGCAAAGAAGAAGGAAGAAACACATGCAGTAGGCTTCAGCCAATACCCCTATACACCTCCTACACCATACACACCACCAAGGCCTTATACACCTACCACACCTTATGCACATCCGACACCTTACACACCATATCCGGGGTATAATCCTTATTACCCCAATGTCAACCACCTTACCCAAAATCCATTTCCCTACACCAATATACCACAACAGCCATTTCCAACTGGCATATCCCCTCAAATAACCCTTCCTAGAAATACTGTCCCAAGTACCCAGGGTCCTGCGCGTAATGACCAACGTTCACCAAGGAACGATCAAAAAGCCCAATTTGATCCGATTTCTACCACCTACGGTGAGCTATATCCAAAACTATTGCAGGGTCAACTTGTTGCACCCGTGTACCTAAAACCTTTGACACCTCCATATCCAAGATGGTACAATGCAAACACTAACTTTGCAGGAATCCAAGGACATTCGATTGAAGATTGCATAGCCTTCAAAAAGAAAGTCCAAAGCCTAATCAATTCTTGGGTTGTGAAGTTTGGATCAAAAAATGGGCCGAACGTAGCTGGAAACCCATTGCCCAATCATGCTGGGAATCAGGTAAATGCAATATTGACCGGAGAGGGCAGAAGATTAAAAAGGGATATTAGGGAGGTCAAGACTCCGATGCTGACAGTATGGGTTGAAATGGTCAAGGAAGGATTGGTGGAAGATACAGATAGTCTGAAAATGGTTGAAAAAGGGTGCATAATTGGTGTCCGTTCCATAAGTGTGGAGGCCATGACATACAGAACTGCGGGGACTTTCGGGTTAAAGTCCAAAGGATGATGGATAATGGGGAAGCCCAATTCTATGAGGAGATAGAGAGGGAAATAGAAGTCATTGAAAATACAGGTGGCTATGGGATAGGAAGACCCCTGATCATCTATTATGATGAACCGGAAGAGAAAATTATGCCAGTCATTGAGGGAAATGCGTCCGTCATTGATTTACCTGTTTCTTTTTCATACAAGGAAAACAAGGCTGCACCATGGAAATATGACTGCAGCATGGTTCTGCTTGGGTCTTCAAGCCAGCAAGATATCACAGGTGTGGGGCATTTAACTCGAAGCGGGAGGTGTTATGCTCCGGAGGCTGTTGAACAGGGGTTAGCAGGGAAAGACAGAGGAACAGGTAAAGGGAAAAAGGTAGTCGAGCCAATCCATATTAAGATGGATTTGCCAAAAGAAACAGAGAGGGGATCAGTCCCGGTTAACAGAATGAAAGAACCAATATGTGAGAAGGAAGCCTGTGAGTTCTTAAAATTCATAAAGCACAGTGAGTATAGCGTGGTTGAACAACTGCAGCGTCAACCAGCTAGAATCTCAATCTTATCCTTGCTTTTGAATTCAGAGCCACACAGAAATGCCCTGTTAAGAGTATTAAATCAGGCATACGTGGCTAATAATATATCAGTGGAAAAGCTGGATAGGCTGGTGGGAAACATCGCAGCAGATGACTACATATTTTTCAGCTATGAGGAGATACCACCCAATGGTATTGGATCAACGAAAGCTCTCCATATAACTACCACTTGTAAGGGGCACATATTACCAAGGGTCCTTTTGGATAATGGTTCTTCACTAAATGTGATGCCTTTAGCAACCATATCCAAATTGCCAGTGGATATATCTTATATGATAGCAAGTTGCACAGTGGTCAGGGCTTTTGATGGAACAAGGAGAGAGGTTATAGGAACCATTGAAGTTCCTTTGGAGATAGGCCCGCGTATTTATGCGGTGAACTTCCAGGTCATGGACATTAATCCATCTTATAATTGTTTGTTGGGAAGGCCATGGATACATTCAGCTGGGGCTATACCCTCGTCTCTCCACCAAAAGGTGAATTCTGTGATGGAGGGCCGGTTGATCACAGTGTCAGGAGAGGAAGACATAATAGCCTTCGCATCTACTAAATCTCCTTATGTTGAGCCCAATAAAGAGGCCGTAGAGTGTTCTTTTTGGTCTTTGGAATTCGTAAATGCAGTTTTCGTCGCTGAAGGACAGAAAATTCTGAAACCGAGGCTGTCCAATAACACAAGGCTGGGGGTAAGAACTATCATGGAAAAAGGTTGCAGGGCTAGAAAAGGTCTCGGGAAATATCTTCAGGGGATGGCTCGAGCAATGGAAGCAAAAGGAAAGAAAGATCGGTTTGGCCTAGGATATCTTCCGAAGGCCCATGAGAAAAGGAAACAAGTTGAAAGGAACCAACAAAGGAGGATTGCTCGTCTTACGGGTATGGATATTGAATGGGAGCCTATGACATTCCCATCTATCCTTCACAGCTTTCGCTCAGCCGGTTCTGTGTTCGGAGAAAAGAATTCTGATGATGTGCTCGTAATGATAGAGCAAGCCTTCGAGAGATTCCAGGTGAATAGGGATGAGCAAATGTATGATGTGGAGATCTGCACGACTTAGGAAGACAGAATTGAAAGAGAGAATGCTAACTGGATGGTGCGACCTTGTCCACCAGGATATAGACTAACCAACTGGAGTGCGACTGAGTTGCCCATAGTTTTTAAGTCTATTCCAAAGTAATACTTTTAAAAAAAACAATCTTAATTATCTTTACCCAAAGATATTAAGAGTTTTTTTTTTTTCTGTAATGGGCTTTTTAAACATTTCCATTCAATAAATAACAAGCACAATGCATTTTATCCTTATTGATGTGTCCATATTCTTTCATTTTTGTTATTTATTTTGTTTTCATTATATATTTTCCTATATTGTTTCTTCCCCACCTATTTACAGGTGTGCGGATGCGGAATATGAGGACCTTATTGTCAGTAATTCTGAAATAGATTTTGAAAGACCCATTTGCATGGGTGATTTTGAGGCTAATGAAGATACTGAGGATTATGGTCTACCTCCAGATCTATTGAGGAAAATAGAATAAGTGGAGAAGCAAGTACTTCCTCATAAGGAATTATTGGAAACAATAAATCTGGAAAATGGTGAAGAGATAAAAGAAGTCAAATGTGGAACTTCATTATTACCATCAATAAAAGGTGAATTGATAACTTTGCTCCAGCAGTATGTAGATGTATTTGCATGGTCTTACCAAGACATGCCAGGGTTGGATCCAGATATTGTGATTCATAAGGTCCCTTTAAAGCCAAAATGCAAGCCGGTTCAACAAAAGTTGAGAAGAATGAGGCCAGACATGCTGTTAAAGATAAAAGAGGAGATGAAGAAGCAATTTGATGCTGGATTCTTAGAGGTGGCAAAATATCCAGAATGGGTGGCAAATATAGTTCAAGTACCAAAGACGGATGGCAAAGTGCGAATGTGCGTTGATTACTGAGATATGAACAAGGCCAACCCTAAAGATAATTTCCCTTTGCCCCACATTGATACTCTAGTGGATAATACAGTAAAGAGTTCTTTATTTTCTTTCATGGACGGGTTCTCAGGATACAATCAGATCAAGATGGCACCGGAAGACATGGAGAAAACCACATTTGTTACAATGTGGGGAACCTTTTGCTACAAAGTAATGCCATTTGGATTGAAGAATGCTGGGGTAACATACCAAAGAGCCATGGTAACCTTGTTTCATGATATGATGCATAAGGGAATTGAGGTCTACGTTGATGATATGATCGCAAAGTCACAAGGAGAAGAGGAGCATATTGCGAATCTTAAGAAGCTTTTTAAAGGATTAAGGAAATTTAGACTCAAGCTAAATCCGGCAAAATGCACTTTTAGAGTCACCTCGGGGAAATTGTTGGGTTTTGTCGTTAGAAAAAGAGGAATTGAGATTGACCCGGATAAAGTGAAGGCTATTCAGAATCTGCCACTACCTCATACTCAAAAGGAAGTAAGAGGCTTTCTAGGGAGATTGAATTACATTGCTCGGTTTATTTTACAGTTAACCGACAAATGTGATCCAATATTTAAGTTACTTCGAAAACGTGATCCAGGAGAATGGGATGAAGGTTGTCAGATTGCATTTGAAAAGGTTAAACATTATCTATCCAACCCACCAGTATTAATGCCACCTATTCTAGATAAACCAATGATACTGTATTTATCATTATTTGAAAGATCCATGGGTTGTGTTTTGGGGTAGCTTGATGAAACTGGAAAGAAAGAACAGGCAGTTTACTACCTTAGCAAGAAGTTCACAGATTTTGAGTTGAAATATTCATCGGTAGAGAAGTTGTGTTGCGCCTTAGCTTGGACTGCTCGAAAACTCAGATAGTATATGTTGTATCACACAACGTGGCTGATTGCCAAGCTTGATCCAGTCAAGTACATGTTGGAAGCACCTTCTTTGTCAGGAAGGACGGCAAGATGGCAGGTTTTATTGTCAGAGTACGACATTGTATTTGTAAGTCAAAAAGCTATCAAGGGCAGTGCAGTGGCTGAATTCTTAGCAAGACGGGCAGTGGAAGACTATGAGCCATTGAATTTTGACTTCCCGGATGAAGATTTGATGTATGTGTCGCAAGCAGATGATATTCCCTTGAAGAAGAAAGTATGGAAAATGTACTTTGATGGCGCATATAACGCCATGGGGCATGGAATCGGTGTAGTGCTTATATCCCCAGAAGAAGATTATTATCCTTTCACTGATTGGATTTTGATTGTACAAACAATACTGCCGAGTATGAAGCATGTACTATGGGCCTTCGTGATGCAGTGGACAGAAAGATCAAAGTATTGGAAGTTTTCGGAGACTCAGCCTTAGTGATTTACCAGCTACGAGGAGAATTGGAAACCCGAGATACAAAATTAATCCGATACCGAGAACTCATACTGAGTTTATTGGAGGAGTTTGAAGAAGTGAATTTCAATTACTTTCCTCAAGAAGAAAACCGAATGACAGATGCTCTGGCTACTTTGTCATCAATGTTTAAAGTAAATGAAGGGGCGGAAGTTGTGCCGATCAAGATGAGCATATATGAGTCTCCTGCCCACTGTTTGAGTATCGAAGAAGAAGGAGATGGTCTCCCTTGGTATAACGACATCTTACAGTACATCAAGAGTCAACAATATCCAAAACAGGCAACAGAGAATGACAAGAGGACTCTAAGAAGGCTAGCAATGGGTTTCGTTCTAGATAGTGAGATTCTCTACAAGAAAGGGAAAGATAAAGTCCTATTGAGATGTGTCCGGTCTGCCGAAGCTCGAAGAATCATAGAAGAGGTCCATGAAGGGATATGTGGCACTCATGCTAATGGTCACATGCTTGCTAAACAGATTATGAGGGCAGGTTACTATTGGTTGACAATGGAAGGAGATTGCATTAGTTATTCTCGAAAGTGCCATAAATGTCAGATTTATGTAGATAAGATTCATGTGTCGCCATCGCCATTACATGTGATGACTGCACCTTGGCCTTTTTCAATGTGGGGAATGGATATGATCGGGACTATTACCCCGAAAGCTTCAAATGGACATCGTTTCATCTTGGTGGCCATAGATTATTTCACAAAGTGGGTAGAAGCTGCTTCCTATGCGAATGTAACAAAGTCGGTGGTATGCAGATTCATTAAGAAAGAAATCATATACCGTTACGGGTTGCCAGCAAGAATCATTTCGGATAATGCTCTCAATTTGAACAATAAGATGATGAGAGAAGTGTGTACTCAATTCAATATCACACACCATAATTCGACACCTTACCGTCCAAAGATGAATGACGCAGTAGAAGCAGCTAACAAGAATATCAAGAAGATTGTTGAGAAGATGACCAATGTGTACAAGGATTGGCATGAGATCTTGCCCTTTGCTCTTCACGCATATCGTACTTCGGTCCGCACATCTACAAGGGCAACACCGTTTTCTTTAGTATACGGGATGGAAGCAGTGCTACCTATTGAAGTTGAGATCCCTTCACTTCCGTTTTTGATGGAAGTTGGCCTAGAGGAAGCAGAATGGGTTAGAGCTCGTTATAAACAGTTGAATCTCATCGAGGAGAAAATATTGAAAGCAATTTGTCACGGGTAGTTGTATCAGAAGAGGACGATTCGAGCCCACAACAAGAAGGTTCGTCCTAAACAGTTCCGAGAGGTGGAGTTGGTATTGAGGAAAATTCTCCCTATGGTGAAGGACCCGAGAGGAAAATGGGCTCCGAATTGGGAAGGACCCTATTTGGTAAAAAGAGCTTTTTCTAGAGGATCATTGATTTTAACTAGAATGGACGGGGAAGATTTCAGAAATCCCGTGAATGCTGATGAACTGAAGAAGTATTATGCTTGGAAAAAAAAAGTGTGATGCTGTGCACATGGAAATTCGAATGATACCAAGTGTAAAAATATAAATTCTATATATCTATTTCCCCTGAGAATTGCTTTTCAAAGAGAATAGTCATGCTTGATATGATGAATGGCCATCTTTCATATTCCTTTCACTAAGAAGAAATTATCCTTAGTCACCTCTTTTGAGCCTTAGGAATTATTTCTTTCTTTAAACCTTGATCAAGGATCACCCTATACACTGGAGGGCAAATGCAAGGAAAATAATCAAAAAAATTATGGCAAAAAGAAAGCCATCGAAAATGTAGCAAATGAAAGCCAACAAAGCAAAAAAAAGAAGAAAAGAAAGTCCAAAAAAGGACAAATGTTTCAAGAATGAATTCTCCTCAGAAAATGATCCTTGATCCAATCACCCTTAAACACACTTTGGGCCTATTTTATCCTTTCTTTCTAAACCTAAACCTTAGCCTACATTACGTGCATTAAAAGCCCATTTTGATCAAGCATGGATATTTAATTTGAAAGGTTATTCTCAGAATGCATCCCATCTTTTGAATTGATATTTTTACCTTGGAAGCATTTAGAATTCTCAGATGCCTGGTAGAATACAAAAAAATGGAAAGGAAAAAAGAATGTAAAAGGAGAGGTTTAAGCCGAAAACCCGCAAAGGGCGACTTAATACCGAATGGAGGACACTTGAGTTGAAAACCCACAAAGGGCGGCTCAAGTACTGATCAAAGTTTGAATTAATGCTCCGTGTAAAGGGGGAGAAAGTATCTGACAATCAGAGGAAAGGGGAACAACTCAATCTGATGTAACTACAGAAGCTAAGAGGTTACCCAAGTGAATTTCTCATTCAAGAGAAATTTCAGATGGTTTGAAAAGGGAGGGGTCCAAGATATTTCGCATGCAGGGCATCTACCGCCTATAACCTTACATTTGTTTCTTATATCCTTGATGTTTACTATTATAAAACATTTCTTGCAATAAATTCTTGTTATCCTTTTCATGACAATTTTTGCTTTATTCATATTTTCTTTCATATACTTTTGAAATGCATTATGGTTGTTATTAAATTGAATGATGATTAGTAATAAAAATCTTTAAATAAAGGGATTTCAAATTATTACTAAGGAATAGATTTAATTCTTGGGAAAGGTTCAGAAAGTTCACCAAGAAAAGAAAACAGTAAACATGATGGAAACTCCATCATGAAGTCAGAAAATCTGTGAACTTCAACGAAAGACAGAAACTGAGACTGTTTGACAAGATATCTTGAGTGAAGAATTCCTTAAGTGGGACATCAATGAACAATTGAAGACTCTGTCATGAAGTCAGATAATCTGTGAACCTCAAAGAAACCATGGATTAGAAATCATGGCACAATCATTTGATTGCATTTACTTTTAGGAAATATACAAGCATTTGCAAAGCATGACATTCTCATCATTGCATTTAGCTAACAGTGTAGAAATCAGGGAAACTTGGACTTCCCCAAAGAGAACTCGTTTTGCTTCTCAAAAGATTCAGACTCCAAGACAGCCATCGAGGTATTTCTTTCTGTTTTAATCGAATTCATTTTGTTTATTAGACGAGTCGAGTCTTAAGACCGTCATCAAAGTATTTTCAAACCACCAGTTTTGAAGACCTTCGAGCACCAATTTTAAAGACCTTCGGGCACCAGTTTTAAAGACCTTCGGGCACCAATTGTAAAGACCTTTGGGCACCAATTTTAAAGACCTTCGAGCATCAATTTTAAAGACCTCCGGGCACCAATTTTAAAGAGCTTCGGGCACCAGTTTTAAAGACCTTCAGGCACCAATTTTAAAGACCTTCGGGCACCAATTTCAAAGACCTTTGGGCATCAGTTTTAAAGACCTCCGGGCACCATTTTAAAGACCTTCGGGCACCAATTTTAAAGACCTCTGGGAACCAGTTTTAAAGACCTTCGGGCACCAATTTTAAAGACCTTCGGGCACCAGTTTTAAAGACCTTCGGGTGCCAATTTCAAAGACCTCCGGGCACCAATTTTAAAGACCTTCGGGCATCAGTTTTAAAGACCTCCGGGCACCATTTTAAAGACCTTCGGGCACTATTTTTTTTAAGACCTTCGGACACCATTTTTAAGATATTCGGGCATAATTTTTTCTTTTGAAAATCAAACCCGTTTTCTTAAGACGGGTCAAGCCTTGATTAGTCAGGGAATTCAATTTAAGGACAAATCTTCAAATTACAACTTTTTCCAAAAAAAAAAAAAAAGCAAAATGATAGAAGAATGAAAAAGAAACTTCTTTCCCTTTCCTTCACATGTGATTTCACTGACCGTACAAAATTAGTGTTTGTTTATCTTTGCCTGATTCCTGATTCTCAGCAATAGCCAAAGAGGGGCAGCTGTAGACACCTAATTTTGTCCGGACCACTAAAACAAGTATGTTTTCTTCCTAAATTGAGGTTTCAGAATGTAAAAAAGATTTTTTTTCATCCTGCAGGTGGTACTTCGAGACTTAGTTTAAGAGGGCGAGCATAAAAAGTCAAACTTGAAAAAGTCAACCCCAAAAAAGTCAACCCCAAAAAGTCAACTACTGAAAAAATCAACCCACTTTCAAAATCAAGATTTGAAGCTCAATTGAAAACTGGTGAAAGAATTTTGATAATCCGAGATCTACATCGAAAGATATGGAGTTCAAAAAATTGGGATTTGGAGATTTAGTAGAAAGGAAACCCTAATCCGAGAAATTTGGGGAAAAGTGCTTAAACGATCAAATTGGTCAAAATTGAAGGTTGCAAATGAAAGATAAGCACTGACTACGGGTAATGGAGAAGCCACTTGAAAGAAAAACTGAAAGAAAAGTCAATCAGCAAGAAAATCGAGAATTAGGGTTTTTGGTAGATTTCGGTGAAATCGGGAAGAATTATAGAAATGGCCCGACTTGGTAAGACTAAAGCCCAAATGGATGAGGAATGATTAAAAAGGGATAGCCCAAGGCTCAGCATGAAGAAAATCTAAAAATCGAACTTATTTTGAGCAAAACCGAGTTTCGGAGGCAAAAGGGCAAAATTGGAAAATTTGGGAAAAATAGCAAATGGACTCCGAAAATTCTAAAAAATTTAAAATCTCATTCTTAAATCATTTGAAAGATATTGGCAAAAGAAAATCTTGATTCGGAGTTCGTTTGCAAAATGACCAAATCCCGGGCTTCTCATGTAGTAATTCAAGAAGGAAAATCCCAAAAAAATAGCAAATAAGCTCCAAATATTCTAAAAATTTGTAAATCTCATTTTTAAATTATTTGAAAGAGATTGGCGAAATAAAATCTTGATTCGAAGTTCGTTTGCAAAATGGCCAAATCCCGGGCCTCTTATGCAATAATTCAAGAAGATAAATCCCGAAAAATAGCAAATGAGCACCAAATCTTCTGAAAATTTGCAAATCTTATTTTTAAATTATTTGAAAGAGATTGGCAAAATAAAATCTTGATCCGGAGTTCGTTTGCAAAATGGACAAATCCTAGGCCTCCTATACAATAATTCAAGAAGATAAATCCCGGAAAAATAGAAAATGGACTCCAAAAATTCTAAAATTTTGCAAATATAATTTTTAAATTATTTGGAAGATATTGGCGAAAGAAAATCATTATTCGGAGTTTGTTTGCAAAATGGTCAAATCCCAAGCCCCTATATAGTAATTCAAGCAGATAAATCCCGAAAAGATACCAAATGAGGTCCAAAAATTATGAAAACTTCCAGATCACACTTTTAAATTATTTGGAATAGATTGGTGATGAAAAATTTTGATTTGGAGCTCGTTTAAAAAATGGTAAATGTAGGGGCATGAAAGGGCATTTTTGGATGAAAAAATCCAAATAAATATCAAACGGACTCAAAAAATTTTGAAAACTTCCAGAATTCAATATTTTATTATTTTTAAAGTATTAAAAAAATAAAATGTGAATTTGGAGCCCGTTTACCATTTATTTGCATCCAGGGGGCAAAACGTTCATTTCACCCAAGCAACCGAAAAGGGCTTCTTTTGACCTTTCAAAAAATCAGACTTAGGCTGGAAAAGAGAAGTGCTGGCCTGCCAAGGCCCAAAGGAACGAGGAAGCTTCTGATTTTTCAATAAAATGGCCAAAAATTAAGAGTTAGTTAGAGATTCTTTTTGATCAAGCCATTGTGATTAAAGCCACATAGGCCAAGGGAGAGTGTCAACATTATTCTTGAACAGCTGTAATTATGGACAGCTGATATGCTAATCTAAGGGTGATAATTTCATGATTTTTCACCTTGAATTACTAGCCATTGGATGGAAATTGGTTAGGATCAAAATGACAACATCCTTGCATGAGAGAGAGGGGGATTCGGCCAGCGTTAAGGGAGGGGGCAGAATTCATTTTCCTTCACTTCATTTTTCAGATTTCTCTTGGTTTTGCTTAGTTTTTCTCTCCTTGGTTGAAAGGAAAAAGAAAAAGTTTAGAAAAGAAAGAAAAGTTTGAAGAGATAAAGCTTGAAATATAGCTTCTTGAGGTTGCATTTAGCACCAACTCTTGCACTTTCTTGATTTTCCATTCTTATTTTTGCTATTTTGATTATCATTTGGTGAGTTTTATTTTTAAATAAGTGTTTTTTTTTTTTTTTACATTCATTTTAAGTTCTTTCTTCATCTTTTTCTTAAAACAAGTTTTTTTTATATATTTTTTTTAAAACAAGTTTTTTTTATATTTTTTTTACTTCCTCACCATGGCCGAATGGCCTACATTTTTATTATTGATGCAGTTTTTTTTGCTTTAATTTATCATGTTATTCATGTTATTTTATTTAATCTTGATGTTTTAAGTGTTATTCTACTTCATATACTTGAGTCATATTTTAATTTGGTTGCTTTGTTTGTTGCCATTTATGATTTAAATATCATGTTCTTGCACTTTTAATTTTCTGTTTATATAATGTTTAAATTTGTTGATGTTTTATATTTAGTATATCAAGTGTTTGTGAAAATGCTTGTGGGTATCTCTACCTTGTGTTTGCATGATTTGAGTGTCATATTTTAGTTGAGCATGTTAGTATATCAAGTGTTTGTGAAAATGCTTGTTATTTTTGGTATATCTACTTTGTGTTTGCATGATTTAAGTGTTATATTTTAGTTGAGCATGTTAACATATCAAGTGTTTGTGAAAATTCCATGCTTGTTAGAGCTTGAGGCCATTCGGCTACTCCATGTGTTTTACATTGTATGTGCATTTTTTCCATGTTAGTTGGTAGGTTTGCATTTGCATGACATTTGATTGAGTATTTAGTTTAAGTATACCAAGTGTTTGTGAAAAGCCATACTTGTTAGGAACCATAGGCCATTCGGCCACTCCTTGTAATCTAGCATCATGTGTGCATTTTTGCTATGTTAGGTGATAGGTTAGCATTTTCATGATATTTGGTTGAGTTTTTGGTTAAAGCATGCCTTGTGTTTGTTTTATTGCCATGCATATTTTAGATGTTATGTTAGGTTTATTTTGCCATGCATGTCCATGCATTTTAGACTTAGGTTGCATTAAATGCCATGCAAGTTCATTTAGGTCTAGGTCACTATATTGATGCCATGCATTTTTTCATGACATTTAGGTTTAAACTCATGCATTTCATGCACTATCCTTGCTGTATTTTTTTCATGCATTTCATGTTCATGCCACTTGACTAATGACTTAGGCCAATTAATGGTTCAAAGTCATGCTCTCTTGAGCACATTTGTGGAAAATTAAAGTTTGTCAAATTGATTATTCTACCTTTGTGATTTTTTTACTTAGCCAATTTTTATCTAACTTTTAAAAAGTCTTAGCTACTATTTGTGAGTCATTTTGTGAGTTTTAAATATCTTTATTTTGATTTTTTAAATGATTTTATCAAAGGCAAAAATGTATTTTGGCAAAACAGTTTTTTCACCCAGTACTCGTACTTTCCCGATTTTTCTGGGCATTCATCGTTAATCAAAAAATTAAGCTGGTTTTTTTCCATGTAGTTTTACATGTCCTAAGTCTCCAGTATTTTGTTTAGAAATTTTAGAATTTCTAAAAATAGGTTAAAAAATTGTGGCTTGAAACTGGACAGTAGAATCATAATTGAATTTGGAGGAAAATTATTTTTCTGTTTTCGTTAAGTTACTTAGAAGGGGCTGATTAGGAAGGTTAAGTTTCTAAGCCTTTTTAAACTCTAAAAATAATTTTTTATGTCTCGGATTAAGGGTGGTCAAGTTCAGGATTTTAAACTTAGGAAATTAGAGCCATTTAAAAAAAGGTTTAGTCCAGTTTTTATTTTTAATCTAAGCTTTTCAAAATTGTTTTCCAACAATCACAAAGTATTTTGGTTTTAGAATATTTAATTTGAAATATTTTCCTAAGCTAACCAGATATCTTTTTAGATATACGGATTTTCTTAATTAAAGGAAAAAATACATTTTCATGTATTGCATTTTCCATATTCATGCATTTTATATAATATGTGATTTTTGCTATAATAATTTCTATGATATTGTTATGATTTTGAGTTATGTTATATTGTTTATTATATGATTTGGAATATTTCATGATATCCTATGCTTTTTATTTAGTTATTTTTGTCATATTATTTAGCATATACTATGTTCATGCATTATTATTTTTATTTTTATTTCCATGCATATTATATGATAGCATTATTTTATGTTCTATTTCATTTAAATTATATGCCATATCATTCATATTTGCCATGTCATTCAAATTATTTCATTTCATATAGAATATATTATGTTAATTAGGTTATTTCATTTCATATAGAATATATTATGTTACTTAGGTCATTTTATGTAGAATATATTATGTTACCTAGGTCATTTCATTTAGGATATATATTATGTCATTTAGGATATTTTATTTCATTTAAATTATATCATATGATTTAGGATATTACATTTCATATAGAATATATTATGTTACCTAGGTCATTTCATTTCATTTCATTTAGAATATGTCATATAACTTAGGATATTTCATTTCATTTAGAATATGCTAAGGCATTTAAATTATATCATATCATTTAGGTTGCATTATATTATTTAGATTTTGCTATGTCATTTTATTTATGTCATGCATATACATATTCATTTCTTTTAAATGTTTTCAAAAAAGGTAATAATTTTCAATAAAATAAAGATATTCCGAGTTAAAATAATTCATGAGTTTTCTGCCGGGTTTGCTGGGGAGGATATCATCAATTATCGTTAATAACGAAATATCTTTTTTAAAAAGAGAATGATTCGAAAAGTTTTCCAAAATTAATAAAAATTTCTATATTTTGCCACGTTTGTTGGGGAATATAGGAAAATTTTGAATTTATAAATTCCGGATCATTTTTAATTAAAAATGGAATTATTTTTCTTTAAATTGAGAATTAACTTGAAATACTAAATTTAAAACCAACTTTACACTGAGATTTGAGATAACACACGATTAATAAGGTACCGTTTTATACGGGCGTTGTAGGGGTGCTAATCCTTCCCCACATGTAACCGAGTCTCAAACCTGTTTCTTTGATTTCTATGGTTTAAAACGCAGACTTGAAATTGGTTTTAAAAAATGTTTTAATTAATTTTAAAATATTTTTATAAAATCGATTTTAATAGGTGGCCGATCACATCTAGCTAAAAAAGATTGGTGGAGACTCCATGTCTTTTTTAAGGTCATTTTCAAAATCTTCATTTTTCTAAAGGAATTAAGTCGACTTTTCCTCGTTTTTTTTTTTTAATGTCATGCTTAACGAATAATAAAGTCTTGCGATGAGACTCGTTATTTTTTAGGTTGCGACAGCTGGCTTTCATTTGCCACATTTTTCGATAGCTTTCTTTTTGCCATGATTTTTTTATTATTTTTCCTCGCATTTGCCCCCCAGTATAGAGGGCGATCCTTGATCAAGGTTTAAAGAAAGAAATAATTCCTAAGGCTTAAAGGGGTGACTAAGGATAATTTCTTCTTAGTGAAAGGAATATGAAAGATGGCCATTTATCATATCAAGCATGAATATTTTCTTTGAAAAGCAATTCACAGGGGAAATAGATATATAGAATTTCCATTGTTACACTTGGAATCATTCGAATGGAAACACTTGGAATCATTCGAATTTCCATGTGCACAGCATCACATTTTTTTTTAAGCATAATATTTCTTTAGTTCATTAGCATTCACGGGAATTCTGAAATCCTCCCCGTCCATTTTGGTTAAAATCAATGCTCCTCCAGAAAAAGATCCTTTTACCACATAGGGTCCTTCCCAATTCGGAGCCCATTTTCCTCTCGGGTCCTTCACAATAGGGAGAATTTTCCTCAGTACCAACTCCCCCTCTCGAAACTGTCTGGGACGAACCTTCTTGTTGTAGGCTCGAATCATCCTTTTCTGATACAACTGCCCGTGACAAATTGCTTTCAATCTTTTCTCCTCGATGAGATTCAACTGTTCATGACAAGCTCTAACCCATTCTGCTTCCTCTAGGCCAACTTCCATCAAAACCCGTAGTGAAGGGATCTCAACTTCAATAGGTAGCACTGCTTCCATCCCGTATACCAAAGAAAATGGCATTGCCCCTGTAGATGTGCGGACCGAAGTACGATATGCATGAAGAGCAAAATGCAAGATCTCATGCCAATCTTTGTATACATCGGTCATTTTCTCAACAATCTTCTTGATGTTCTTGTTAGCTGCTTCTACTGCACCATTCATCTTCCGACGGTAAGGTGCCGAATTATGATGTGTGATCTGGAATTGAGTACATACTTCTCTCATCATCTTATTGTTCAAATTGAGAGCATTATCTGAAATAATTCTTGCTGGCAAATTGTAACGGCATATGATTTCTTTCTTAACGAATCTGCATACCACTGACTTTGTTACATTCGCATAGGAAGCAGCTTTTACCCACTTTGTGAAATAATCTATGGCCACAAAGATGAAACGATGTCCATTTGAAGCTTTCGGGGTAATAGGCCCTATCATATCCATTCCCCACATTGAAAAGGGCCATGGTGCAGTCATGACATGTAATGGCGATGGCGACGCATGAATCTTATCTACATATATCTGCCATTTATGGCACTTTCGGGAATAACTGATGCAATCTCCTTCCATCATCAACCAATAATACCCTGCCCTCATAATCTGTTTAACGAGCATGTGACCATTAGCATGAGTGCCACATATCCCTTCATGTACTTCCTCTATAATTCTTCAAGCTTCAGCAGATCCAACACACCTCAACAAGACTTGGTCTTTTCCTTTCTTGTAGAAAATCTCACTGTCTAAAACAAAACCCATTGCCAGCCTTCTCAGAGTCCTCTTGTCATTCTCTGTTGCTTGTTCTAGATACTGTTGACTCTTGATGTACTGCAAGAAGTCATTATACCAAGGAAGGCCATCTGCTTCTTATTCAATACTCAGACGGTGGGCAGGAGACTCATATATACTCATCTTTATTGGCACGACTTTAGCCCCTTCATTCACTTTAAACATTGATGACAAAGTAGCCAGAGCATCTGTCATTCTGTTTTCTTCTCGAGGAAAGTAATTGAAATTCACTTCTACAAATTCCTCCAATAAACTCAGTATGAGTTCTGGGTATCAGATTAGCTTTGTATCTCGGGTTTCCCATTCTCCTCGTAGCTGGTAAATCACTAAGGCTGAGTCTCCGAAAACTTCCAATACTTTGATCTTTCTATCCATTGCAGTACGAAGGCCCATAGTACACGCTTCATACTCGGCAGTATTGTTTGTAAAATCAAAATCCAATCTGGCAGTGAAAGAATAATAATCTTCTTCTGGGGATATAAGCACTGCACCGATTCCATGCACCATGGCATTAGATGCACCATCAAAGTACATTTTCCATATTTCCTTTTTCAGGGGAATCTTATCTGCTTGAGACACATACATCAAATCTTCATCCGGGAAGTCAAAGTTCAACGGCTCATAATCTTCCACTGCCCGACTTGCTAAGAATTCCGCTACTGCACTGCCTTTGATAGCTTTTTGACTTACATATACAATGTCGTACTCTGACAATAAAACATGCCATCTTGCTGTCCTCCCTGACAAAAAAGGTGCTTCCAACATGTACTTAACTGGATCAAGCTTGGCAATCAACCACGTTGTGTGGTACAACATGTACTGTCTGAGTCTTTGAGCGGTCCAAGCTAAGGCACAACATAACTTTTCTACCGACGAATATTTCAACTCATAATCTGTGAACTTCTTGCTGAGATAGTAAACTGCCTGTTCTTTCTTTCCAGTTTCATCAAGCTGCCCCAAAACACAACCCATGGATCTCTCAAATACTGATAAATACAGTATCATTGGTTTATCCGAAACAAGTGGCATTAATACTGGTGGGTTGGATAGATCGTGTTTAACCTTTTCAAATGCAATCTAACAACCTTCATCCTATTATCCTGGATCACGTTTTCGAAGTAACTTAAATATTAGATCACACTTGTCGGTTAATTGAGAAATAAACCGAGCAATGTAATTCAATCTCCCTAGAAAGCCTCTTACTTCTTTTTGAGTACGAGGTGGTGGCAAGTTCTGAATGGCCTTCACTTTATCCGGGCCAATCTCAATTCCTCTTTTGCTGACGACAAGACCCAACAATTTCCTCGAGGTGACTCTAAAAGTGCATTTTGTCGGATTTAGCTTGAGTCTAAACTTCCTTAATCGTTCAAAGAGCTTCTTAAGATTTGCAATATGCTCCTCTTCTCCTTGTGACTTTGTGATCATATCATCAACATAGACCTCAACTCCATTATGCATCATATCATGAAACAAGGTCACCATGGCTCTTTGGTATGTTGCCCCAGCATTCTTCAACCCAAATGGTATTACCTTATAGCAAAAGGTTCCCCACATTGTAACAAATATGGTTTTCTCCATATCTTCCGGTGCCATCTTGATTTGATTGTATCATGAGAATCCATCCATGAAAGAAAATAAAGAACTTTTCGCCGTATTATCCACCAGAGTATCAATGTGGGGCAAAGGGAAATCATCTTTAGGGCTGGCCTTGTTCAAATCTCAGTAATCAACGCACATCCGCACCTCTCCATCCTTATTTGGTACTGGAACAATATTCGCCACCCACTCTGGATATTTTGCCACCTCTAAGAACCCAGCATCGAATTGTTTCTTCACCTCCTCTTTTATCTTTAACAGCATGTCTGGCCTCATTCTTCTCAACTTTTGCTGAATTGGCTTGCATTCTGGCCTTAAAGGGAGCTTATGAACCACAATATTCGGATCCTACCCAGGCATGTCTTGGTAAGACCATGCAAATACATCCACATTCTCCTAGAGCGAAGCTATCAGTTCACCTTTTATTGATAATGACAATGAAGTTTCGATTTTGACTTCCTTTATCTCTTCACCATCTCCCAGATTTATCACTTCCAATAATTCCTTATGAGGAAGTACTTGTTTCTCTTCTTGTTCTATTTTTCTTAATAGATCCGGAGGTAGACCATAATCCTCAGTATCTTCGTTAGCCTCAAAATCACCTGTGCAAATGGGTCTTTCAAAATCAATTTCAGAATTACTGATAGGAAGGTCCTCATATTTCGCATCCGTACATCTGTAAATAAGTGGAGAAGAAACAATATAGGAAAATATAGAATGAAAACAAAATAAATAAATAACAAAAAAGAAAGAATATAGACACATCAATATGGATAAAATGCATTGTGCTTGTTATTTATTGAATGAAAATGTTTAAACAAAAAGCCCATTACAGAAAAAAAAACTCTTAACATCTTTGGGTAAAGATAATTAAGATTGCTTTTTTAAAAGTATTACGTTGGAATAGACTTAAAAACTATGGGCAACTCAGTCGCACTCTAATTGGTTAGTCTATATCTTGGTGGACAAGGTCGCACCATCCGATTCGCATTGTCCCTTTCCATCCCTTATTTCTCGATCATGCAAATCACCATATCCTGAATCTACCCCCTTTTATCCACATGGAATTTTTTCAGAAGCCTGCTCGATCATTACAAGTACATCCTCTAAATTCTTTTCCCCGAATAGAAAACCAGCAAAACGGAAATTATGACGGATTGGTGGGAAAGTCATGGGTTTCCATTCAATATCCATACCCGTGAGACGGGCCATTCTTCTTTGTCTGTTCCTTTCGACCTGTTTCCTTTTCTCATGGGCCTTCGGAAGATATCCTAAGCCAAATCGGTCTTTTTTTCCTACTGCTTCCACTGCTGGAGCCATCCCTTGAAGATATTTACCCAAACCTTTTCCAGCCCTGCAGCCTTTTCCCACTGTGGTTCTTACTCCCAGCCTTGTGTTCTTGGACAACCTTGGTTTTGGAATTCTTCGTCCTTCAGCGACGAAAACTGCATTTACGAATTCCAAAGATCGAAAAGAACATTCTACGGCATCTTTATTAGGCTCTACATAAGGAGATTTAGTAGATGCGGAGGCTATTATGTCTTTTTCTCCTGATACAGTGATCAAATGACCATCCATCACAAATTTCAGCTTTTGATGGAGAGACAAGGGTATAGCCCCAGCTGAATGTATCCATGGCCTTCCAACAAGAAATTATAAGACGGATTAATATCCATAACCTGGAAGTTCATCGTATAAATGCATGGGCCTATCTCCAGAGGAACTTCAATGGTCCCCATAACCTCTCTCCTTGTTCCATCGAAAGCCCTGACCACTGTGCAACTCCGTATCATATAAGATATATCCACTGGAAACTTGGATAGGGTTGCTAAGGGCATCACATTTAATGAAGAACCATTGTCCAAAAGGACCCTTGGTAATATGTGCCCTTTACAAGTGGTAGTTATATGAAGAGCTTTCGTTGACCCAATACCATTGGGTGGTATCTCCTCATAGCTGAAAAATATATAGTCGTCCATTGCGATGTTTCCCACTTGCCTGTCCAATTTTTCTACTGATATGTTATTAGCCACGTATGCCTGATTGAATACTCTTAACAGGGCATTTCTGTGTGGCTCTGAATTCAAAAGCAAAGATAAGATTGAAATTCTAGCTGGTTGACGTTGCAGTTGTTCAACCACGCTATATTCACTGTGCTTTATGAATTTTAAGAACTCGCAAGCTTCCTTCTCACATACCGGTTCTTTTATTCTGTTAATCGGGGCTGATCCCCTCTCTGTTTCTTTTGGCAAATCCATCTCTATATGGATTGGCTCGACTACTTTTTTTCCTTTGTCTGCTCCTCTATCTTTCCCTGTTAACCCCTGTTCAGCAGCCTCAAGAGCATAACACCTTCCGCTTTGGGTTAAATGCCCCACGCCTGTGATATCTTGTTGACTCAAAGACCCAGGCATAACCATGCTGCAGTCGTATTTCGATGGTGTAGCTTTTTTTCCTTGTATGAAAAGGAAACATGCAAATCAATGATTAACTTGGGTGCACTTTCCTCAATGACTGGCATAACTTTCTCCTCTGGTTCATCATAATATATGATCAAGGGTCTTCCTATCCCATAGCCAGCTGCATTCTCAATAACTCCTATTTCCTCCTCTGCCTCTTCATAGAACTGGGCTTCCCCATTATCCATCATTTTTTGGACTTTAACCAAAAAAATTTCGCAGTCCTGTATGACATGACCTTCACACATATGGAATGGGCACCATTTCTGCACTCTTTTTGCAATCATTTTTAGACTGTCTGCATCTTCCACCATTCCTGCCTTGACCATTTGAACCTATACTGTCAACATCGAAGTCTTGACTTCCCTGATGTCCCTTTTTAATCTTCTGACTTCCTCGGTCAATACCGTATTTACCCGATTCCCAGCATGATCGGGCAATAGGTTTCCCGCTATATTCAGCCCATTTTTTGACCCAAACTTCACAACTCCGGCATTGATTAGGCTTTGGACTTTCTTTTTAAAGGCCAGGCAATCTTCAATCGAATGTCCTTGAATTCCTGCGTGGTATGCGCAGTTAGTATTTGCATTGTACCACCTTAGATATGGAGGTGTCAGAGGTTTGAGGTACACGGGTGCAACAAATTGACCTTGCAATAGTTTAGGATATAGCTCACCATAGGTAGTAGGAATCAGATCAAATTGGGGTTTTTGATCGTTCCTTGGTGAACGTTGGTCATTGCGCGCGGGACCCTGAGTGTTTGGGACAGTATTCTGAGGAAGGGTTATTTGTGGGGATATATCAGTTAGGAACGGCTGTTGCAGTATATTGGTGTAGGGGAATGGATTGTGGGTAAGGTGGTTTACATTGGGGTAGTAAGGATTATACCCCGTGAAAGGTGTGTAAGGTGTTGGAGGTGCATAAGATGTGGTAGGAGTATAAGGCCTTGGTGGTGTGTATGGTGTAGGAGGTGTATAGGGGTATTGGCAGAAACTTACTGCATGTGTTTCCTCCTTTTTCTTTGCAGGAAAAACTCTGTTTGGGGTAGCAGACTCACCCCCTTCCATCTTCCCGTTTTTAATAGCGGACTTTATCATCTCTCCAAATATCACCATATCTGCAAAGTCCTTGGTGGCACTTCCCACCAATTTGTCATAATAGGGTTCTTTCAAGGTGTTGATGAAAAGTACTGTGGTTTCTTTGCTAGTTAAAGGGGGTTGCACTTGTGTGGCCAGATCCCTCCACCTCTACGAGTATTCTTTGAAGCTCTCATTGGACCTGTTTTCCATATTCTGTAGCGATAGCCTATCAAGTACCATGTTAGACACATGCTTATTATATTCCATGAAAGCCTTGGCTAAATCCGTCCATGAACGAATCTTGGTACGACTCAGCTGATTGTACCATCTGGTTGCTGACCCTGTCAAGCTATCTTGGAGACAATGAATAAGCAGTTTCTCATTATCATCATGCCCCGTCATCCTTCTGCAGTACATGGTCAAATATGCTGATGAGTTGGTAGTCCCATTATACTTTTCAAAGTCTGATACTTGGAACTTTGGGGGAATTACTAGATCGTGTACCAAGCTCATCTCTTTGGCATCCAGACTGCCAAATAACTCTACCCCTTCAACTGCTCTTAACCTTTCTTCCAGTATCTGGTATTTTTTTTTGGGATTCAGCAGTTTCAACCCTCTTCAATTCAATCATTTTTACCCTTTCTTTTTCAGCCATTTCTTCAAAGTCTGGAACTTTGACATCAATTGGATCAACTCCGATATTACCCCTTTTAGGACCAAAATTTTGTGCTTCGGCATCTGGTTGGATGTATATATAGGATGCTGCCCCAGTTGGAAGTTCATTTCCCATAGGTTGGGATGTCTGACCATTCCTCTGTACCACTTCTGGTCGGTCTTCCTGATTCACTGCCCCTATTCCGGTAACTGAATTTTCTCCGCGCCACTTCTACCTCATCATGGTACTCATTATCTCCATGAGTTTTGTCATTTGTTCCCGTGTCTCCTCTTGAGAATTAGCTAACTGTTCCTGCAGCTCTTTTTGAATTTTTTCCATCCTCTCAATTCTAGCAAGCTGATCGTTTTCCATGGCTCTTGCTCGAGATCGATTATTGTTAGGGTGTTGAAAATCTGATTCTTTCTGAGTGCGACCAATTGTACCTTTAGTTTTAAAAAATCATGGATTAGAAATTATTGACACATTTCTTATTTTATTTTATAAAAAATGAGTGAATGAATGAATGAACAAGTGTTAATGAATGAACAACTAAGTAAATGACTAAGTGTATGAACTTAAATGACTAATTATAAAGAATGAATGAATGAACAAATAATTAAGTGACTAAGTGTATGAACAATTTATAAAGAATAAATGAATGAATGATTATGAATATGAATATGAATATGAATATGAATGAATGAACAAATAAAATATATAAAAGAAAGAACAAATGAATGATGAATGCATTTAAAAGTATTGGCCCCGGGATAATTCCAACCAAACGGTCTTTCATTGATTTCCTGGAACTAAATACATCAAAGAAAAGATCACTGCTTAAGACAATATGATAATCTGTCTCTCCTAAAAAAATATTACAAAATACTGGTCCTATAGTAACTCCCTCGGATCTTGGACCTTTTTCACTGTCCTCTTTTGACTGCCTTGCTCTTCCATCTGGTCCCTACTTGTTCACGACCCTTTGATGTGTCAGCAGAAGCATCACCGTGTAAGCTTTCCCTAGCTTGTTTTTCCAGCTAATTTGCTCGGGCTTCCTCATGCTTTGCTTTTTTTGCGCAATAGTTCTTCTCTTTCTTGAGGTTTCTGACTTCTTGTTCCCATTCCCCGGAAGTCTTGAGAGTCCCCTCGAATTTGAGCTCGAAAAGGTACCTCTTGTTCTCCAAGTGTAATTCCTGAAGATCGCTTTTAGCAGTGTCCCGCTCTCTCTTGATCTTTTTCTTTTCTCTTTCTCGGGCTGACTCTTTATTTTTCATATCCTCAAGCTCTTCTTGCAAACGGGCAATTTCCTTGCTTATTTGGGCATTTTTTTTCGAATTCTGCCCTTGAGATTTCTAACTCCAACGGTGCTTCCTTGGGCGGCGAACTCAAATACTTAACTTCTTCCCCATCTGATATCAACAACCTATCATCAACCCTCAATTCCCTCCATGTCAGGTAATTCGGTGTGACGATGTCGGCATATCTAGCTACCTCCACCCGATGAGTTTCCTTCCAAGCTACTACAATCTCACGTACCTTTCCCGAATATCCATCTTCTCCATAAGCAAATTCCAAATTACTAAGGTCATGGGTCATAGGAGTAAACTGACGGGATTCTGATTGTCTCAGTACTAGCAGTGGTGCATAGCTCACTCCTCCCATACTCCCAATAATGGAACAGAAGCTTTATCTCCGCACTTGTACAATGTCGGCATAGGAGCTATCCATAGAGCTCTCAAAATTATCATCTCAGCCCTGATATTTCGGAATATGTTGATCCATTGTTCCTCAGTCCTATCTTCAAGCCAATCCCTCTTAAGAAATTCACCAATTGGTACAAAAGATTTCCAGTATGAGCGAAGAGGGAAATTCTCCTATTTACAAAAATGACTCTGAACCCATATGTAAAGGAGCTGTATACGCCCTTTTCCATCTCGTCTACAGAAATTCAGGGATCGGATTGTTTCTGCTATAATTGCTGGGGCTGGGTTTATCCTTTGCTCAAGCCTCTTAAAAACATCAAATATCGCCACGTCCACATACCCCAATGTCTTTGGGAAGATAACTAAACCATAGATAGCCAAAGCAAAAATATTCCTAACTGTCTCCTTACTTGAATGGCTATGGATTAAGGTCCGTAAAATGTCCCATGATATACAGTAGCTTACCCCTTTTCGGACAACATGGCTTTCGACCCAATTTCTTTCCACTCCCAAAATTTTTGATACCTTTTTCTTGAAACCCAGCGTCTTTGTATCCTTCAAATAAATACGGTCAGGAATAACATTCTCAATATGTAGCAAGGTCGAATATTCCTCCATGGTTGGAGTCATATCCTCTCGGTTGAAGGTAAAACACCGATAAGTGGATTCCAGAATTGCACCATAACCCGGATTACCTCACCACTGACCTTAACCTGAACTAACAGTGCTATGTCCCCATAAGTATGAGTGAAGGCTTTTTTTCTGATATGTTCCACTGATTCCATATATCCATCAATTCCCGAAGATCATTTTGCTTGATAGTAAGATCAACCTCGGCTGGCAATGCTGACACATATCCCATCTTCAAACAATCCCCATTATCCTGCTGACCTTTCTCAGACTATTTCCTAACCTCTAAATGCTTCTCGACCACTGAGACACTCTGACCCTCCATGAAAGCCCTTTTGGTTGAATAATATCCCGAGACCAATAACCTTCAAATGTGCAAACAACAAAAAACTACAACAAAAAGAAAATGAATTAGTAACGGGAATAAATACGAATAATACAAAAAAAAACATATAATTCAAAACAATAATTATCCCTGAGGATGCCAACAAAATTTCGGCATTATAACATCTTTGGAATGAAATATCAACATTTATTACGGGCATTGTGATGTACATTCATCATTGTCCGATTTTCAAAAATAAACTTATTTGGAAAATAGAATAAAAGGTAAAAGGATTGGAAATATTCCTCCATGTGTTCTTAACTTCGGGATATCTAATTGGGAATCCGGCATGGCTTCGCCTAGGTTTACTATATGAAGGTGAATTAGTTCTAAAAGCCCCGAATTATTCCGCACTATCACCCGTGAAGGCTAGTATGGCACCCCAAGAAAAGCAAGTTCAATTCGTTAAAGTCTATTTCCCTAGCCATGCGGATTGTTAATCACGAAGGCTTAGGTAATTTAGTACTCCGAAAGTGTTTCACTAGCCCATGCAGATTGTTAATCACGAAGGCTTAGTTACTTTGCTCCCACCTAAAAGGACGGAACCCGGGTATAGGATTCATGATATGCAAATACACGTGTAGTGTGTGAGGAGAAATAACAAACCTTTCACCACCTATTCTATATCCCTTATTCTAAATGCCCCAAACAAGATTAAACAACATAAATCATTAATTAATCAATAAATGAATATATGCACCAAAATAACCAGAGAACAATTATAATATGTATGCAAATGAATATGGACATATTTAAAAATATTTTATTATTTTTGAAATTATCCTTATTTTTTAAATGTGGGAATTAAAATTAAATACCAATTAAACCAACAAAACCGAGACTTTGATAACACACGACTAATTCCAGGCTTGACTCTCTAATTGTCCCCAGCAGAGTCGCCAAGCTATCGCAACCTAAAAAATAACAAGTCTCATTGCAAGACTTTATTATTCATTAAGCGTGACATTAAAAAAAAACCGAGGAAAAGTCGACTTAATTCCTCTAAAAAATGAAGGTTTTGAAAATGACCTTGAAAAAGACTTGGAGTTGCCACCAATCTTTTTTAGCTAGGTGTGATCGGCCACCTATTAAAACCGGTTTTATAAAATATTTTAAAAATTAATTAAAACATTTTTAAAACCAATTCCAGGTCTACATTTTAAACCAGAGAAATCAAAGAAACAGGTTCAGGACTCGGTTACGTGCGGGGAAGGATTAGCACCCCCACAATGCCCATATAAAACGGTACCTTATTAATCGTGTGTTATCTCAAGTTTCGGTAAAAAGTCAGTTTTAAATTTAGTATTTCAAGTTAATTCCAAATTTAAAGAAAAATAATTCAATTTTTAATTGAAAATGATCCGGAATTTATAAATTCAAAATTTTCCCATATTCCCCAACAAACGTGGCAAAATATAGAAATTTTTATTAGTTTTGGAAAACTTTTCGAATCATTCTCTTTTTAAAGAAGATATTCCGTTATTAATGATAATTGATGATATCCTCCCCAGCAAACCCGACAGAGAACTCATGAATTATTTTAACTTGGGAATATCTTTATTTTATTGAAAATCATTACCTTTTTGAAAACATTTTAAAGGATATGAATATGTATATGCATGACATAAATAAAATGACATAACAAAATCTAAATAATATAATGCACCCTAAATGATATGATATGATTTAAATGTCTTAGCATATTCTAAATGAAATGAAATATTCTAAGTTATATGATATATTCTAAATGAAATGAAATGACCTAGGTAACATAATATATTCTATATGAAATGAAATGTCCTAAGTCATATGATATATTCTAAGTGAAATGAAATGACTTAGGTAACATAATATATTATATATGAAATGAAATGTCCTAAGTCATATGATATATTCTAAATGAAATAAAATATCCTAAATGACATAATATATCCTAAATGAAATGAAATAACCTAGGTAACATAACATATTCTACATGAAATGAAATGATCTAGGTAACATAATATATTCTATATGAAATGAAATGAAATAATTTAAATGACATGGCAAATATGAATGATATGGCATATAATTTAAATGACATGGAATATAAAACAATGCTATCATATAATATGCATGAAAATAAAAATGAAAATAATAATGCATAAACATAGTATATGCTAAAGAATATAAAAATAACATAACTAAATAAAAAGCATAGGATATCATGAAATATTCAAAATCAAATAATAAACAAAATAACATAATCATAACAATATCATAGAAATTATCATAGCAAAAATCACATATTATATAAAATCCATGAATATGGAAAATGCAATGCATGAAAATGTATTTTTTCCTTTAATTAAGGAAATCCGTATATCTAAAAAGATATCCGGCCACCTTAGGAAAATATATCAAATTAAATATTCTAAAATCAAAGTACTTTGTGATTGTTTGAAAACAATTTTGAAAAGCTTAGATTAAAAATAAAAACTTAGCTAAACCCTTTTTAAATGACTCTAATTTCCTAAGTTTAAAATCCCGGACTTGACCACCCTTAACCCGAGACTTAAAAAATCATTTTTAGAGTTTAAAAAGGATTAGAAACTACCCTAAGTCAGTAGCTAAACTTCCTAATCAGCCCCCTCTAGGTAACTTAACCAAAACAGAAAAATGATTTTCCTTCAAATTCAATTCTGACTCCACTGTCCAGTTTTAAGCCACGATTTTTTATCCTATTTTTAAAAATTCTAAAAAGTCTAAAACAAATACTGGAGACTCAGGACATGTAAAAATACACGATAAAAAATCATCTTAATTTTCTGATTAAAGATTGCTGCCCAGAAAAATCGAAAAAGTATGAGTACTGGGTGAAAAAACTGTTTTGCCAAAACACATTTTTTACCTTTGATAAAATCATTTAAAAATGAAAGTAAAAATATTGAAAACTCACAAAATGACTCAAAAATAGTAGCTAGGACTTTTGAAAAGTTAGACAAAAATTGGCTAAAAGTAAAAAAAAAATCACAAAGGTAGAATAATCAATTTGACAACTCTTTAATTTTCCACAAGTATACTCAAGAGAGTATGACTTTGAGCCATTAATTGGTCTAAGTCATTAGTCAAGTGGCATGGACATGAAATGCATCAAAACATACAGCAAATATGATGCATGGAATGCATGTTTTTAAACCTAAATGTCATGAAAAAATGCATGGCATCAATATAGTCACCTAGACCTAAATGAACTTGCATGGCATTTAATGCAACCTAGGTCTAAAATGCATGGACATGCATGGAAAAATAAACCAAATCTAACATCTAAAATATGTATGGAAATAACACAAACACAAGGCATGCTTAAACCAAAAACTCAACCAAATGTCATGAAAATGCAAACCTATCATCTAACATAACAAAAACGAACATACAAAGCAAAACACATGAAGTGGCCGAATGGCTCAAGCTCCCAACAAGCATGGCATTTTCACAAACACTTGATATACTTAAACCAAATACTCAATCAAATGTCATGCAAATGCAAACCTATCAACTAACATAGCAAAAATGCACACACAAAGCAAAGGAAGTGAGGTGAGGCGGCCGAATGGCCTCAAGTTCCAAGTGAGCTTGGCATTTTCACAAACACTTAATATACTAACATGCTCAACTAAAATATAACACTCAAATCATGCAAACACAAAGTAGAGGTATTAAAACTAACAAGCATTTTCACAAAAACATGGATTACAAAACATAAAATATCAACAAATTTAAACATTATGAAAACAGAAAATTAAAAATGCAGAACATGATAATAAACTCATAAATGGCAACAAACAAGCATCCAAATTAAAACAAGCTTCAAGTATATGTAGTAGATGAAGATTTAAAGCATCAAGACTAAAAACAATAACAAAAATAACATGATAAATCAAAGCAAAACAGCAACTACAGAAAATATAGGCCGTTCGGCCATGGTAAGAAAACAAGAAAAAAATTGTAAGAACTTGTTTAAGAAAAAGATGAAGAAAGAACTTAAAAAGAACATAAAAAAAAACACTTATTTAAAAAGAAAAATCACCAAAATAATAATCAAAATAGCAAAAACAAGAATGGAAAATCAAGAAAGTGCAAGAGTTGGTGCTAAAAGCAACCTCAAGAAGCTATCTTTCAAGCTTTTTCTCTTCAAACTTTCCTTTATTTTCTAAACTTTTCTTTTTTGATTTCAACCAAGGAGAGAAAACTAAGAAAAAACCAAGAGAGAAGTCTGAAAATGAAGTATGAAAAATAAAAATCTGAATACCCTTAGTGTTGGCCGAAACCCTCTCTCATATAAGCTAGGATGTTGTCATCCTTCCTCCAACCAATTTTCATCTAATGGCTAATGAATTAAGAGGTTTAAAACATGAAATTATCACCATTAGATTAGGCCATCAGCTGTCCATAATTACAGCTGTTCAAGAATAATGTTGACACTCTTCATGCATTGGCCCATGTGGCTTATTTGCAATGGCTTGAGAAAAAAAAATCACTAACTCTTAATTCTTGGCCTTTTGATTGAAAAATCAGAAGCTCCTTCCCTCCTTTGGGCCTTGGCCGGCCCGCACACCTTCTTTCAGCCCAAGATTGAATTTTTTGAAAGGCAAGAAAAGCCCTTTTCGGTTGCTTGGGTAAATGACCGTTTTGCCTCCCGGATGTAAATAAATGGCAAACGGACTCCAAATTCAAATTTTATTTTTTAATACTTTCAAAATAATAAAATATTGAGTTCTGGAGGTTTTCAAAATTTTTCGAGTCCGTTTGCTATTTATTTGGATTTGTTTTCCAAAAATGCCCTTTTATGCCCCCAAATTTTACCATTTTTTAAACGAGCTCCAAATCAAGATTTTTCTTCACCAATCTCTTCCAAATAATTTAAAATTATGATCTAGAAGTTTTCATAATTTTTGGAACTCATTTGGTATTTTTTCGGGATTTATCTGCTTGAATTACTACATAGGGGGCTCGGGATTTGGCCATTTTGCAAACGAACTCCGAATCAAGATTTTCTTTCGGCAATCTCTTTCAAATAATTTAAAAATGAGATTTGCAAATTTTCAGAATTTTTGGAGTCCATTTGCTACTTTCCGAGATTTATCTTCTTGAATTACTGCATAAGAGACCCGGGATTTGGCCATTTTGCAAACGAACTCCGAATCAAGATTTTATTTTTCCAATCTCTTCCAAATAATTTAAAATTGATATTGGCAAATTTTCAGAAGATTTGGAGTTCATTTGCTTTTTTTTTCGAGATTTATCTTCTTGAATTTCTACACAAGAGACCCGAGATTTGGCCATTTTGCAAACGAACTCCGAATCAAGATTTTCTTTTTCCAATCTCTTTGAAATGATTTAAGAATGAGATTTGCAATTTTTCAGAATTTTTGGAGTCCATTTGCTATTTTTCCCAAATTTTCCAATTTTGTCATTTTGCCTCCGAAACCCCATTATGCTCAAAACAAGTCCGATTTTTAGATTTTCTTCAAACTGAGCCTTGGATTATCTCTTTTTAATCATTCCTAATCCATTAGGGGCTTTTGTCCTACCAATTCGGGCCATTTCTGTAATTCTTCCCGATTTCACCGAAATCCACCAAAAACCCTAATTCTCGATTTTCTCCTGGATTGACTTCTCTTTTCGTTTTTCTTTCAAGTGGCTTCTCCATTACCTGTAGTCAGTGCTTATTTTCATTTGGAACCTTCAATTTTGACCAATTCGATCGTTTAAGCACTTTTCTCCAAATTTTCTGGATTAGGGTTTCCTTTCTACTGAATAATCTCCATATCCCAACTTCCAAACTCCATATCTTTCGATGTAGACCTCGGATTATCAAAATTCTTTCGCCATTTTTCAATTGAACTTCAAATCTTGATTTTGAAAGTGGGTTGACTTTTATAGTAGTTGACTTTTCAGGGTTGACTTTCAGGGGTTGACTTTTTCAAGTTTGACTTTTTATGCTCGCCTTCTTAAACTAAGTGTCTGGGTACCACCTGTAGGATGAAAAAAGTCTTTTTACATTCTGAAACCTCAATTTAGGAAGAAAACATACCTGTTTTAGTGGTCTGGATAAAATTAGGTGTCTACACCAACACTTATTACGGGCATTGTGATGTACGTTCATCATTATCCGATTTTCAAAAATAAACTTATTCGGAAAGTAGAATAGAAGGTAAAAGGATTAGAAATATTCCTCCATGTGTTCTTAACTTCGAGATATCTAATTGGAAATCTGGCATTGCTTTGCCTAGGTTTACTATATGAAGGTGAATTAGTTCTAAAAGCCCCGAATTGTTCCTCACTGTCGCCAGTGAAGGCTAGTAAGGCACCCCAATAAAAGCGGGTTCAATTCGTTAGAGTCTATTTCTCTAGCCCATGCGGATTGTTAATCACGAAGGCTTAGGTACTTTGCTCCCACCTAAAAGGACGGAACCCGGGTATAGGATTCATGATATGCAAATGCACGTGCAGTGTAGTGTGTGAGGAGAAATAACAATCTTTTCACCACCTATTCTACACCCCTTATTCTAAATGCCCCAACAAGATTAAACAACATAAACCATCAATTAATCAATAAATGAATATATGAATATATGCACCAAAATAACCAGAGAACAATTATAATATGTATACACGTGAATATGGACATATTAAAAACATTTTATTATTTTTGAAATTATCCTTTTTCTTTAAATGTGGGAATTAAAATTAAATACCAATTAAACCAACAAAACCAAGACTTTGATAACACATGACTAATTCTAGGCCTGACTCTCTAATATTCCACAATGGAGTCGCCAAGCTATCGCAATCTAAAAAAATAACAAGTCTCATCGCAAGACTTTATTATTCGTTAAGCGTTACATTAAAAAAATCCGAGAAAAAGTCGACTTAATTCCTCTTGAAAAATGAAGGTTTTGAAAATGACCTTGAAAAAGACATGGAGTCGCCACCAATCTCTTTTAGCTAGGTGTGATCGGCCACCTATTGAAACCGATTTTCTAAAATATTTTAAAATTAATTAAAATATTTTTAAAACCAATTTCAAATCTGCGTTTTAAACCAGAGAAATCAAAGAAGCGGGTTCGGGACCCGGTTATGTGTGGGGAAGGATTAGCACCCCCACAACACCCGTATAAAACGGTACCTTATTAATCATGTGTTATCTCAAGTCTCGATAATCGATTTTAAATTTAGTATTTCAAGTTAATTCTCAATTTAAAGAAAAATAATTCCATTTTTAATTGAAAATGATCCGGAATTTATAAATTCAAATTTTTTCTATATTCCCCAACAAACATGGCAAAATATAAAAAAATTATTAGTTTGAAAATTTTCCGAATCATTCTCATTTTAAAGAAGATATTCCGTTATTAATGATAATTGATGATATCCTCCCCAGCAAACCCGGCAGAGAACTCATGAATTATTTTAACTCGGGAATATCTTTATTTTATTGAAAATCATTACCTTTTTCAAGACATTTAAAAAATATATGAATATGAATATGTGTGACATAAATAAAATGACATAGCAAAGTCTAAATAATATAATACAACCTAAATGGTATGACATAATTTAAATGTCTTAGCATATTCTAAATGAAATAAACTATCCTAAGTTATATGATATATTCTAAATGAAATAAAATATCCTAAATGACATAATATATTCTGTATGAAATGAAATGATTTAAATGACATGGCAAATATAAATGATATGGCATATAATCTAAATGACATGAAACATAAAATAATGCTATCATATAATATGCATGAAAATAAAAATAAAAATATTAATGCACGAACATAGTATATGCTAAATAATATGACAAAAATAACTAAATAAAAAACATAGAATATCATGAAGTATTCAAAACCATATAACAATTAATATAATATCAAAATTTTAAATAATAAATAATAACAACACCATGGAAATTATCATAGCAAAAATCACATATTATATAGTATGCATGAATATGGAAAATGCAATGCATGAGAATGTATTTTTTCCTTTAATTATGAAAATCCGTATATCTAAAAAGATATCCGGCTACCTTAGGAAAATATATCAAATTAAATATTCTAAAACCAAAATACTTTGTGATTGTTTGAAAACAATTTTGAAAAACTTAGATTAAAAATAAAAACTTAGCTAAACCCTTTTTTAAATGGCTCTAATTTCCTAAGTTTAAAATCTCGGACTTGACCACCCTTAATCCGAGACTTAAAAAATCAGTTTTAGAGTTTAAAAAGGCTTAGAAACTACCCTAAGTCAGTAGCTAAACTTCCTAATCAACCCTCTCTAAGTAACTTAACCAAAATAGAAAAATGATTTTCTTTCAAATTCAATTCTGCCTCCACTGTCCAGTTTTAAAGCACAATTTTTACCCTATTTTTAAAAATTCAAAAAAAAATCTAAAAAAAATACTGGAGACTCAGGACACATAAAACTACACGGGAAACAATCTTCTTAATTTTCTGATTAAAGATGACTATCCAGAAAAATTGGGAAAGTACGAGTACTGGGTGAAAAAACTGTTTTACCAAAACACATTCTTTTGCCTTTGATAAAATCATTTAAAAATCAAAGTAAAAATATTAGAGACTCTCTAAGTGACTCACAAACCGTAGCTAACACTTTTGAAAAGTTGGGCAAAAAATTGGCTAAGTAAAAAAAATCACAAAGGTAGAATAATCAATTTGACAACTCTTTAATTTTTCACAAGTATGCTCAAGTGAGCATGACTTTGAACCATTGATTGGCCTAAGTCATAAGTCAAGTGGCAAGGACATGAAATGAATGAAAAATACAGCAAATATGATGCATGAAATGCTTGATTTAAAACCTAAATGACATGAATGATGCATGGCATCAAGAAAATGACCTAGACCTAAATGAGCTTGCATGGCATTTAATGCAACCTAGGTCTAAAATGCATGAATATGCATGGCAAAACAAACCAATCCTAAATCTAAAATATGCATGGCAATAACACAAACATATGGCATGCTTAAACAAAATACTCAACCAAATATCATGAAAATGTAAACCTATCAACTAACATAACAAAAATGCACACACAAAGCATACAATATGAGGATGGCCGAATGGTCCCATGCTTAAAATGAGCATGGCATTTTCACAAACACATGATATACTAACATGCTTAGCTAAAGAATAACACTCAAATCATGCAAATATAAAGTAAAGGCATGAAAACCAATAGGCATTTTCACAAACACATGGATTACAAAATATAAAACATAAACAAACTTAAATATTTTGAAAACAGAAAATCAAAAATGCAAGACAAGTAAAATAAACATGATAACAAGATAATAGACTCAAAAATAGAAACAAGCAAGCAACCAAATTAAAACAAGATTCATATTTATGTATTAAAAGAAGATTTAAAGCATCAAAACTTGTTAAATATCAAGAATAAAATGAAATAAAAAAATGCAAACAACAACTACCCAAAAAACTAGGCCATTCGGCCATCTCAAAAACAAGAGGAAAAAAATTTTCAAAAGCTTTTTACAAGAAAGAATCAAGAAGGAACTTAAAGAAGAATATGAAAAACACTTGTTTAAAAAGAGAAATCAAAAGAAACTCACCAAAATAGTAATCAAAACAGCAAATCAAGAATGGAAAATCAAAGAAAGTGCAAGACTATGGTGCTTAAAGCAATCTCTAGAAGCTATCTTTCAAGCTTTTTCTCTTCTAACTTTTTTTTTCTTTTCTAAACTTTTCTTTTTGCCTTTCAACAATGGAGAGAAAAATCAGCAAAAACCAAGAGAGAATAGAGAGTGAATAGCTGAAAATGAAAAGGAGAGTGCCCCCTCCTTGTAGTGGCCGAATGGCCCTCTCTAGGCTAGGATGTTGTCATTTTTCATTCAACCAATTTTCATCCTAAGGCTATTGATCCAAGATGTTTAAAATATGAAATTATGACCCTTATATTAGGCCATCAACTATCCACAATTACAGCTGTTCAAGAATCTTAAGCCATTATGTTGACACTCTCCCTCTTCATGCATTGGTCCATGTGGCTTATTTGCAAAGGCTTGATCAAAAATAACTAACTTACTCTTCATTGTTGGCCTTTTGATTTAAAAATCAGAAAATGTCTAACCATTCTTGGGCCTTGGCCGTCCAACTCCGTTTCTTCTAGCCCATGTTTCATTTTTGTGAATGGCAAGAAAAGCCCTTTTCGGTTTCTTGGGTAAAATAACCTTTTTGCCCCCCGAACATAAATAAATGGCAAACGGACTCCAAATTCAAATTTTATTTTTTCAATACTTTCAAAATAATAAAAAAATGAATTCTGGAAGTTTTCAAAAAAAATTTGGTCCATTTTCTATTTATTTTGATTTTTTTCCCAAAATTTCCCTTTTAGGCTCCCAAACTTTACCATTTTTTAAACGAGCTCCAAATCCAGATTTTTCTTCACCAATCTCTTTCAAATAATTTAAAAGTGTGATCTGGAAGTTTTCAAGATTTTTGGAACTCATTTGGTATTTTTTTGGGATTTATCTGCTTGAATTACTACATAGGGGACCCGGGATTTGGCCACTTTGCAAACGAACTCCGAATCTAGATTTTCTTTCTCCAATCTCTTCCAAGTAATTTAAAAATGAGATTTGCAAATTTTCAGATTTTTTGGAGTTCATTTGCTATTTTTTCGGGATTTATCTTCTTGAATTTCTACATAGGGGATCCAGGATTTGACCATTTTGCAAACGAACTCTGAATCAAGATTTTCTTTCGCCAATCTCTTCGAAATGATTTAAGACTGAGATTTAAAATTTTTCAAAATTTTTGGAGTTCATTTGCTATTTTTCCCAGATTTTCCAATTTTGCCCTTTTGCCTTCGAAACTCAGTTTTGCTCAAAACAAGTTCGATTTTTAGATTTTCTTCAAACTGAGCCTTGGGATATCCTTTTTTAATCACTCCTCATCCATTAGGGGCTTTAGTCATATCGAGTCGGGCAATTTCACCTAAATCCACCAAAAACCCTAATTCTCGGTTTTCTTTCGGATTGACTTTTCTTTCAATTTTTCTTTCAAGTGGCTTCTCCATTACCCGTATTCAGTGCTTATCTGTCATTTGGAATCTTCAATTTTGACCAATGTGATCGTTTAAGCACTTTTCCCTAAATTTCTCGAACTAGGGTTTCCTTTCTACTGAATCTCTGTAACCCAACTTTCGAACTCCATATCTTTTAATGTAGACCTCGGATTAACAAAATTCATTCGCCATTTTTCAATTGAACTTCAAATCTTGATTTTGAAAGTGGGTTGACTTTTTTAGTAGTTGACTTTTTGATGTTGACTTTTCAAGTTTGACTTTTTATGCTCGCCTTCTCAGACTAAGTCTTGGAGTACCACCTGCAGGATGAAAAAAAAGCCTTTTTACATTCTGAAATATCAATTTAAGAAGAAAACATACCTTTTTTAGTGGTCCGGACAAAATTAGGTGTCTACAATCATTATCATCACATCGTCAACATTTTTCTCACCAAACTCAAATCCAGCCGACCGAAAAGTGCAAAGGATTGGGGGGAAAGTGATCGGTTCCCACTCCATTTCCATGCTAGAAAGCCGGGCCAACCTTATTTTTATGTTCTGTTCCATCTGTCTTCTCTTTTCATGCGCACTGGGGAGGTACCCCAAGATCGAAGCAGTCTTTCTTTCCAACCACCTGCATTGCTTTAGCCATACCCTAAAGATATTTACCCAATCTTTTCCCGGCGCGATAGCCTTTCCCTACTGTTGTCTTCACCCCCAGCTTGGTACACTTGGACAACTTAGGTTTAGGGATCTTATACCATTCAGTGACAAAAGTAGCATTGACAAATTCTAGGGATCTGAAAGACATGCTATGGCACCTCCACCCACTTCTATATAGGGAGTATTAGTAGATGTAGAGGCTATGATGTCTTTCTCCCCTGGTACACTAACCAATCGGCCATCCAGCACAAATTTCAGCTTCTGATGGAGAGATAATGGCACAGAACCTATCGAATGAATCCAAGGTCTAGCCAACAAGCAGTTATAAGAAGGAGTGATGTCCATGACCTAGAACTTAACCCCATATGTGCAGGGGCCAATTTGCATGGAATATCCATATGCCCTAGAACGTACCTTCTTGTTCTGTCAAAGGCTCTCACTATTGTGTGGCTTGGCGACATATGGGACATATCAACTGGTAACTTGGATAATGTTGACAAAGGCATCACGTTCAAAGATGATCCATTATCCAAATGTACTCTCAGCAATATGTGTCCCTAGCAAGTGGTTGTTATGTGCAAAGGCTTAGTAGATCCAATCCCACCAGATGGTATCTCATCGTCGCTGAAAGAGATAAAGTTATCAGCCGCAATATTGTTCACCAAATGATCCAACTTTTCCACTGATATATTATTCGCCACATGAGTCTAGTTCAATATCCTGAGTAGAGCATTCCTATGAGGTTCGCAACTCAGCAATAGAGAGAGTACCAAAATTTTAGTTGGTTGACGATGCAACTGCTCGACCACACTATATTCGCTGTGCTTAATGAACTTTAGAAATTCACAAGAATCTTTTCCATTTACTGGCTCTTTCACTTGGTCGGTCAGAAGCAAATTTATCTCCACCCCTCCGAACTGTATTGGTTTTTCAGAAGATGAACCCATTACTCCTATTCCTTTCTCTGTTCCTATCATTTTCTTCTCCTGATCGAGCACGCTCATCTCTAGAGCATAACATCTTCCACTTCGAGTCAAGTGGCCTACCCCAGTTATATCATTGGAAGCTTTTGTCTGTTGTCCTGATACTCCTAGTGTTATCAAGCTATAGTCATACTTCCATGGAATTGTATTATCCTCTTTGTATAGAAACGGGGACGACAATTCTATGATTAGTTTTGGAGCATGTTTTTCCATGACTGGCATAATTTCCTTCTTTGGTTCATCAAAATAAATGATTAAGGGCCTATTCACCCCATAAGCACCAGGACTGTCGGTCATGCTCACGTTGGCCACTTTATTTTCCTCGAAAAACTGGGCTTCACCCATATGCATCATCCCTTGTACTTTGGACAAAAACTCCTCGCAGTTTTGGATGATATGTCCTTTATTCCCAGGATACAGGCAAAAATTCCCAACTATCTTTCCCTTTTCTGACTTTGGTTCAATCAACCCTACTTTAACCATTTCTCTCTAAACTATGCCCATAGGTGTTTTCACCTCCCCAATATCCTTCTTTACCTTTCTGAGATCCCCAGCTATTACTGCATTCACCTTTTCCTCTATATTATTTGGCAAAGGGTTTCCTGCCACATTAGGCCCATTTTTTTACCCGAATTTTACAACCCCTATGTCTATGAGGTTCTGGACCTTATGCTTAAGTGCAGTGCAGTGCAGTTTTCAATAGAGTGCCCTTGAATCCCTGCATGGTATGCGCAGTGAGTATTGACATCATACCATTTGGGATAGGGTGGCTTTAAAGGTACAAGGTACACAGGTGCGACGAGCTGACTCTGTAAGAGTTTAGGATACAACTCACTGTAAGTTGTGGGGATTTTGTCAAATTACCGTCTTTTTTTATTTTGGGGTGGCCTCGAATCAATTCTTGGGGCAGCATTTGGAATATTGGGTGTAGTGTTTGAGGGGTAGTGATTTGCGGTGAAATGCCGGTTGGATATGGTTGGTGGGGTATGGCTGTGTATGGGAAAGGATTTTGTGTGAGGTGGTTAACGGTTGGGTAATACAGGCTGTACGTAGGGTAAGACATGTATGGGGCGGGATTCCCAAAAGGACAGTTCCCGAGACTAACAGCATGTGTCTTGCCTTTTTTTTTTTCTTGACAGGGATTGTTTTCTTGGGAATGGTTGATTCACTGCCTTCCATCTTCCCAGTCTTAGTGGTTATTTTAATCAGTTCTAAGAGAAGACCATATCGGCGAAATTCTTGGTGGCATTACCCACCAACTTGTCATGAAATGGGGCTTTCAGAGTATTGACGAATAAAACTGTGGTCTCCTTATTAGTAAGAGGGACTGGACCTAAGTAGCCAAATCTCTCCACCTTTGGGCATACTGCTTGAAACTTTCTGCTGACTTTTTCTCCATATTCTGTAGAGACAATCGATCCAAGACCATATCTGATACATGCTTGTATTATTACATAAAAGCCTCAGCCAAGTCCATCCATGTCTTGATCTTGTTCCGACTGAGTTGGTTATACCAACGAGTTGCTGATCCGATCAAACTATCTTGGAAACAATGGATCAATAGCTTCTATTTTCATCATATCCAGTCATCTATCGGCAGTACATTGTCAGATGTGCTGAGGGGTTACTAGATCCATCGTACTTCTCAAAAATCCGACACCTTGAACTTAGGTAGGATTATAAGACCTGGGACTAGGCTTAATTCCTTGGCATCCAGACTGCCAAAAAAGATCAGCTCCTTTCATTAATCGTAGCCTATCCTCCAATAAACAAAATTTACTCTGTGTGGCTATCAATTAAGCCCTTTTCATCTCAGCCATTTTTAGTTTTTCTTGTTCAGCCAATTCATCCAAGTCAGGGACGTCAGTCGGGATGTTTCCAGTATTTGTGCCAATCGACACCTGATTTTGTGCTCCCACACAGGGTTGGATATTTACGAATGGCATAGCAGCTGTCGGGGGTGGATTCTCAATACTATGTGATGATTGACCGTTTAACAGTACGTCTCTGGTTGGACCTCTTGATTCCCTTCCTCTCTTCTCACTGTTGGATTCTCAACATGCCCATTTTCTAGAAGTATAGCGAACATCATTTCCATCATTTTTGTCATCTGCTTTCTCGACTCTTCTTGGGATTTTGCAAACTGCTCTTGCGACCTAGCCAACTGTTCTTGCAACTCTCTTTGAGCCCTTTCTAATCCTTCAATAAGAGCCATCTGTCCCCCTTCCATAGCTCTGGTTCTTGATCTGGTATTGTACAGATGCTGGGACTCTGGGTTTTTCGAATGGCGCCCAATCTTCACACCTTTTAGAAATCATTGATTAGAATCTTCATGATGGATTTATTAAAGTATTTATTGAATGTATGGAAGTATGAATGATTGAAATGTACATGTTTATCAACAAACAAATAGATTAATGCAATGAATGAGTTAATAAATGAATGACTAAGTAAATAAATATTAATAAACGTATGAATTCATTTGACAGTATTGGCCCTGGGATAATTTCAACCAAACGGTCTTCCATTGATTACTGAAATTAAATACACCAAAGATAAAACAACGAGATCTATCCACATTGCATAACAACTTTGCCTAAGACAATCTGACATCTACTGAATAATCTGCCAATCTATTTCCTTTCTATCAAAGTGTCATTACAATTATAATGCTCCTAAAGTGACCTCCTCGGATCTCAGACTTTTCTTCACAGTCCCCTTTTTCGGATTGCTTTGTTTCTTCAACTTTCAATCTGACCCGTAGTCTTTCATTTTCCAGCTGACATCTCAATAGTTCAACTGAAACAGCGGGGTGTGAGCTTTCCTTAACTTGCTTCTCTTGCTCAAGTCTGGAGGCTCTAGCTTCGTCCTGTTTTACTCTCTCTTTCCAGATAGTTGCTCCCTTTTTTGAGGTTGTCAACTTGTATCTGTCATACCCTGGAAGACTTAGCGACCCCTCCATATTTTAGTTCAAAGCGAAACCTTTTATTTTCCAAGTGTAGTTCCTCGAGATCACCCTTGACAGTATCCCTTTCTCTCTTGATCTTTTTCGCTTCCCTTTCCCGAATCGATTCCCTAGTCTTCAAGTCATCGATCTCTTCTTAGAGTCAGGTAACCTCTTTACTCATTTGGGCCTTTTCTTTTTCAAAATCTGAGTTCGCGATTTCTAACTCAGAGGGCACTTTTTTCGGTTGTAGATCTGTCAGTGAGACATTCCTCCCATCGGGTGCCAATAGTCTATCATTAACTCTTCTATCTCTCTATACCATGTAGTCAGGTGTGACGATGTCGGCATATCGAGCCACCTTTACCCGATAAGTTTTCTTCTATGCCACTATAATCTAACGCACTTTTCCAGAGTACTCGTCCTCTCCATAGGCAAATTTTAACTCAGTAAGATCATGGGTCGTAGGAGTGAACTAAAAAGATTCTGATTGCCTTAGCACCAGCAATGGTGCATAACTCACACCTCTCCATACTCCTAATAATGGGACACATGCCTTGTTCCCACACTTGTACAGCATCGGCATAGGAGCTATCCATGGAGCCCTCCAAATTACCATCTGGGTCTTGAGGTTTCAAAGTATGTTGATCCACTGTTCTTCGATCCTATCTTTGGGCCAATCCCTCTTGAGAAATTCACTGATCGGTGCAAAGGACTCCCAATACGGGCGGATAGGAAATTTTTCTTGTTTCCAAAAGTGGCTCTGAATCCATAGTAGAGAAGCTGTGCACAACCCACGAAATGCCATTTTCCTCCCCGTCTATAGAAATTCAAGGACAGGATTGTTTCTACTATAATTGTCGGGGCCGGGTTTATCCTCTGCCCTAACCTCTCGAAAAGATCTACTACTACCATATCCACGTATCCCAATGTCTTCGGGAAGATAACTAACCCATAGATAGCCAAGGCAAAGATGTTTCTAGCCGTCTCTTTGCTAGAATGACTATGGATTAAAGCCCGTAGAGTATCCCAAGAGATGCAATTGTTTGCTCCTTTAAGGACCACGTGACTCTCGACCCAATTTCTTTCCACCCCCAAAATCGTGGACACCTTTTTCATGAAACTCGACGTTGATAACTCGTATAATTATATAGTTTTTAGTTATGTTTTATTATTGTTTTGTGTCAAATACGAGTTATTATTGTTTAGTCTAATTGTGTTTATGATCTTTTATATTTTTATGTAATTTGGTGTTTTTCACAAGTTTCTTTGAGTGATTTCAGATTACTAGTATTAAGGGCAAATCCAGTTCAGTTCCAGTTCCGACACCTTTTGCCATATCAGCTATATCTTGAGTTTCACTGAAGCAATAAGGCTGAACTTTGTATCCCTGCAAAGCTAAGAGGCATATCTATCTTTTTCATGTTTTACACTTCTTGAAACGGAGTCGTTTTCCCTAGCGAAATCGACCATCAAGTTGGCTGATGTGCAATGACGTCTGTTCTGCACCGTTTTGGTATTTTGACCATATCTTCCGATCCACGTGCGCAAATGATCTGATTCCAACGGCTATGGATCCGTAACTGATAGGGGTATATTTTTCTAGAAGACCATTTTATCAGATCGAGCCTCCAACATTGACAAAATCGACCATCAAGCTGGCTGATCAGAATTGTCATACAATATGACGAAAATTGTTAGAAAAATGCACCCACCTATTATACCTACCTTTGAAATTTGTAAAGCTTGTCTCTTGTCATTTAGCCCTCCAAAATGTGTATAAATAGAGGGCCTTGGATGAGTATTGGGACACATTATACATTGGTAGGATATTAGCCTTTGTAGTAAAATTCTCTAAGTTTTCTTCTTCTTTCCTTTCTCTAGTTTTCTTTTTTTTTATTTACTTATGCTTCTTACATTTCTTTTCATTTTATTCATATCTAGTATGTGTTGCTAATCATATTGTTGAGGTGATGAGGTGAAGCTCTTGGTAAATGCTAAGGTTAGTCTCTTAAACATGAGCTAAAATGAATCATCATTTATAAACACTAGTATAGATAATATTTTCTTTTGGTTTAAAATCATACTTGCAAAGTAGAGATCTTGATTCATTATTGACAATGAAAATGGCACAGTAAATGCTTGGTTTCATAACCTTGATTTGTTGTAGACATATACCTTGGCATAAGGAATGCTTGGACTCTTTTTGTGAGTTTTGAGGACACCAAATGAACATAATATCATATGCTATGGACGTTGGACAATTTGGACTGAATTGCTAAACCTTCCGGTTGGAACCTCCCTTATGTGTGGATTTCAATTGTGTAATAAAACAAGATTAATCTTAGCATAACACCAAGAGTGGATTCTCTAACCTCAACATCTTTTCTTATTGTTTTTTTTATATCTTGTTTAATTGCTTTTATGTTATTTTGTTTATTTTGTTCTCTAATATCTTGTTTACTTTCTTTGTTATTGATTCCCTAATATCTTGTTTATTTTCTTTTTCTTATATATTTATAAACTTATACTTACTAATACGCTTCCCTGTGGTTCGACCTCGGACACCCGAGAATTTATTACTTGAACATAACCTGCACTTGGGTTTACAACTCTTAATTGAGTTTCCATCAAGTTTTTGGCGCCGTTGCCGGGGAAGCAATACTAAGTATATAAGTTTATAAGTATATTTATTTTTATTGGCTGGTTATACCGCCTAATTTTGTATATATTTGTTTTTATTGGCTGGTTATACCGCCTAATTTAGTATATTTATTTTGTTTGGCTGGTTATACCGCCTAATTTGTATATTAACTTTGTTTTATGCTTGTTTGGCGACGTGATTTTAGATCTCGTCGTTTAGTTAGATTTTATTGTGAAACTTTTTCAGGTAATCTTTCTAATACAACTCCTACCATGGCTGACAATGAAAGTGTTCATGCTGAAGATGAGAACAGACAAGTACGCACCATGCGTGACTACTTGCAACCAACTCGAAGCTCATCACCCTCTTGTTTTATTTTTCCTCTCAATGCAAACAACTTTCGTTTTAAACCAGGTATGATAGCTTTGCTTCCAAATTTCTATGGGTTGGAATCGGAAAGTGCTTACTCGTTTCTAAAAGACTTCGAAGATGTATGTGTCACCTTTAATGACCAACAATGTACAAATGAAATTGTCAAGCTAAAATTATTTCCTTTTTCTTTAAAAGATAAAGCAAAAATTTGGCTTCATAATTTAAAACCAAGGTCAATTGGCACATGGCAAGAATTACAAACTGAGTTTCTAAAGAAATTTTTCCCAGCACATAAAACTACTGCTTTGAAAAGACAGATTCAAAATTTCAATCAAAATCAAAATGAAGCATTTTTTCAGTGCTGGGATCGTTTTAAAGATTTGTTAAGTTCTTGTCCACATCATGGTTTTGAAAAATGGCGTCTTATTAGTTTCTTTTATGAAAGTTTAACTCCCGAAACTAAACAATTTGTTGAAACAATGTGTAACGGTGAGTTTCTAGAAAAAGAACCTGAAGAAGCCTTTGACTACTTAGACCATTTGGCAGATAACTCTCAAGCTTGGCACACAGATAATTCCTCTGAAAGTTTCAATAGATCTAATCTTGTTTCTAACAGAGGTAAATATCATTTTAGTCAAGAAGATGAGATAAAAGCTAAAGTAGCTAATTTGGCTAGAAAGATTGAAGCCATGGAACTTAGAGAAGTAAAAGAAGTCAAAACGGTTAAAAATGAAGAAAGTTGTGGAATTTGTGAAATCATGGGACACCCCACTTCTGAATGTCCAAACATTCCCATTCTTAAAGAAGCGTTGCATGATCAAGTAAATTCCATAAACACATTTAAAAAGCCTTTTCCTTCTCCTTACTCTGAAACGTATAACCCTGAATGGAGAAATCATCCCAACTTCAGTTGGCGGAATAATAATCATGTTCAGGTACCACAATCTCAAAAGCCGGGCAACACTTTTTCCTATCAACCTTCACGTGTACAAACCTTGGAAGAAACATTGCAAGCATTCATGCAAACACAAGCAAATGTGAATAGCCGGACTTCACAGGACATCAATGAGATCAAAAACACCTTGTCCACATTGACAGCTTCATTACGCACTCAAGAAAAAGGTAAGTTTCCTGCTCAACCTCAGCCTAACCCTTCTACTCAATGTCTTGTTTCTTGCTCCAATGAAACTCAACAGGAAAATGCCAGTTCTATCACAACTCTTCGAAGTGGAAAGGCAATTGACAAAAAGATTCCATCAAAAGACCAAGATCCTCTTTCCCCTCCGAAAAGTAATGGTAAGGATGATGGTAAGTCTGAACTTCTTGAAAATTTGGACAAAGAAAAAGGTATGCATCCTGCTCCTTTTCCTCAAAGGTTGCAAACAATAAAGAATTTGAATCAAAATGCAGAAATTTATGAACTTTTCAAACAAGTTAAGATTAACATTCCTTTATTGGATGCAATCAAACAAGTTCCATCTTATGCTAAATTTTTGAAGGACATGTGCACAGTTAAAAGGAAACATAATGTACAAAAGAAAGCATTTTTGACGGAAAGTGTGAGCTCAATCATTCAGCACCTTACTCCACCAAAATTCAAAGATCCTGGATGTCCAACAATCTCATGCATCATTGGAAACACTAGAATAGAACGTGCATTGCTTGATCTTGGTGCTAGTGTTAATCTTTTGCCTTTTTCTGTTTATCAACAGTTAGGTTTAGGCGAACTCAAGGAAACACCTGTTACACTTCAACTAGCTGATCGTTCTGTAAAAATTCCTCGAGGGATAGTTGAAGATGTTTTGGTTCAAATTGATAATTTTTACTTCCCTGTTGATTTTATTGTTTTGGACACACATCCTGTTTCAAATCCAAATGTTCAAATTCCTGTTATATTAGGCCGTCCATTTCTTGCAACTTCTAATGCTCTGATAAATTGCAGGAATGGTATGTTGAACATTTCTTTTGGAAATATGACTTTAGAATTAAATGTGTTCAACATTTGCAAGCAACCTGGTGATAATTCAGAAGTACATGAAGTGGATTTCATTGAAGAACTTGTTCATGAACATCTCACCACTACCACATTCCATGATCCTTTAGAAGCTTATTTAATTGAATATGAGTTTGATAATGCTTCAGAAATTTCACACACTGATTCTTTGTTAAAATCTTTTCAGGATAAGCATTGTTGGAAACAAAAGTTTGAGGAACTACCATCACTTACAAATGTCACTGTACCATCAACTATTGAACCACCCAAGCTGGAGTTAAAACCATTGCCATCCGAGCTAAAATATTCCTTTTTGGGTGAGAGTGAAACTTTTCCAGTCATAATTTCTTCACATCTTGATGAACTACAAGAAGGTAAGTTGTTACAACTTTTGAAGATGCACAAAAATGCATTAGGATGGACCTTAGCTGACATAAAGGGAATAAGCCCATTAATCTGCACACATAATATTTATTTAGAGGAAAATGCTAAACCCTCTAGACAAATGCAACGAAGGCTTAATCCTAATATGAAAGAAGTAGTGAGAAATGAAGTCATTAAACTTCTAGATAATGGAATCATTTATCCTATCTCTGATAGCAAATGGGTAAGTCCTACTCAAGTCGTACCTAAGAAATCTGGAGTTACTGTAGTTAAAAATGAAAACAATGAATTAATTCCAGCTAGGACTGTTACTGGTTGGCGCATGTGCATTGACTATAGGAAACTTAACTCAGTGACGAGGAAAGATCATTTCCCTTTGCCTTTCATGGATCAAATCTTAGAAAGAGTTGCAGGGCATGAGTTTTATTGTTTTCTAGATGGATATTCTGGGTATAATCAAATTGCCATTGCACTTGAGGACCAAGAGAAAACCACTTTTACATGTCCTTTTGGTACTTTTGCATATCGTAGAATGCCATTTGGATTATGTAACGCCCCTGCCACATTTCAAAGATGCATGCTTAGCATTTTTAGTGACATGATTGAACGTAATCTTGAGATTTTCATGGATGATTTTTCTGTTTCTGGTGATTCATTTGATGATTGCTTAGCCAATTTGAAAAATGTATTGATTAGGTGTGAAGAAAAAAATCTTGTTCTTAATTGGGAAAAATGTCATTTCATGGTCACTAAAGGTATTGTACTAGGTCACATTGTTTCTGCAAAAGGGATTGAGGTAGACAAGTCAAAACTTGAATTGATTGCTAATCTACCCACACCAAAGACAGTAAAGGACATTAGGTCATTCTTGGGACATGCAGGTTTTTATAGAAGATTCATAAAAGATTTTAGCACGATATCTAAACCTCTATGTAATCTTTTAATGAAAGACACTGCATTTGAATGGACTAAAGATTGTGAAGATGCTTTTGAAAAACTCAAAAATATGCTCACTACTGCTCCTATTATGAGATCTCCTGATTGGTCTTTACCATTTGAAATAATGTGTGATGCTAGTGACTATGCTGTTGGTGCTGTGTTAGGACAAAGGAAAGATAATAAACCACATGTAATTTACTATGCAAGTAAAACTTTAAATAGAGCCCAAATGAATTATTCCACTACAGAAAAGGAATTACTTGCAGTTGTTTTTGCATTGGATAAATTCAGATCTTACCTTGTTGGATCATCAATTGTTGTCTTTAGTGATCATGCAGCTTTAAAATATCTTCTCTCTAAGAAGGATGCAAAACCTAGGTTGCTGAGGTGGATCCTTTTGCTGCAAGAATTTGACATCACCATTCGAGATAAAAAAGGAGTAGAAAATGTGGTGGCTGATCATTTATCAAGACTTGTTTGTGATGAATCTTTTGGAACCTCACCAATAAATGATACTTTTCCTGATGAACAACTTCTAATTGTCTCCACGACACCTTGGTTTGCTGACATTGCTAATTTTCTTGCTACAGGAAAAATTCCTTCTCAATGGAGCACACAAGATAAAAGGAAGTTTCTGAATGAGGTAAAGAAGTTCTATTGGGATGACCCTTACTTGTTCAAATATTGTCCTGATCAGATTTTTCGAAGATGCATTCCCGACAATGAGGTAAGTAGTGTAATTAAGTTTTGTCATTCCGAGGCATGTGGTGGTCATTTTTCATCAAAGAAAACTGCTGCAAAAATTTTACAGTGTGGATTTTACTGGCCAACTTTGTTCAAAGATGCACATAATTTTTGCAAGTCATGTGAAAGTTGTCAAAAATTAGGTTCCATTTCGAAAAGAAACATGATGCCTTTGAACCCAATTCTTGTAATTGAAATTTTTGACTGTTGGGGTATTGATTTCATGGGACCATTTCCACCATCTTTTGGTTTCTTATACATTTTAGTTGCAATAGATTATGTTTCAAAGTGGATAGAGGCAATTCCATGTCGAAATAATGATCACAAAACAGTGATTAAATTTTTAAAAGAAAATATTTTGAGTCGATTTGGAATTCCTCGATCTATCATAAGCGATGGGGGAACACATTTTTGCAACAAGGTTTTTGAAACATTAATGAAGAAATATGCCATTACACACAAAGTTGCAACCCCTTATCACCCGCAGACAAATGGACAGGTAGAATTAGCAAATAGGGAGATTAAACAAATTTTGGAAAAGACAGTTAATCCAAATCGCAAAGATTGGTCTCTTAGACTTAACGATGCATTATGGGCCTATCGAACAGCTTTTAAAACAGCATTGGGCATGTCTCCTTATAGGCTAGTTTATGGAAAACCTTGTCATTTACCTGTGGAACTTGAGCATAAAGCATATTGGGCCATTAAAATGTTCAACTCAAACCTTGATGACGCTTCTAATTTACGAAAATTACAAATAAATGAACTTGAGGAACTCAGAAATGATGCATATGAGAATTCTAAAATTCATAAAGAAAGAACTAAAGCCTTTCATGACAAGTTAATTTCAAGAAAAATATTTGATGTTGGGCAAAAAGTTCTACTTTATAATTCTAGACTTCACATATTTCCTGGTAAGTTGAGATCAAGATGGACTGGCCCATTTGTGGTTAAGCATGTGTATCATTATGGAGCAGTTGACATTGAGAATCCTCAAAATGGTAACGTATTCAAGGTAAATGGACAAAGACTCAAACTCTTTTTGGAAAATCATGTTACTCAAGAAGAGGTTGTTTTTCTTTCTGATCCTTGTTTTGAAAATAACTAGATGTAAATATAATTTTTACTAATCTTCAAAAAAAAAAAAAAAAAAAAATTCATTTTTTTTCCCGGTTAAATGGCGGATAACGGTACTCCGTGATTATTTAAGTCGGTTCCATCAGCTACCCACAAAACTGATATTGTATATAAATTTCTCTTTCATTTTATTTTATTTCATTTTTTTTCAGGATGGATGATATTCTCAAAAGATTGCAGAAACGATTTCCTCCTTTTCCTCGGAATATTTTACTGAAGCTTTACCAAGTTCGATTAGAAAGATTAAGAATGCTTATGAACAAAGGGATTCCTGAAGACATACGTTGGATAATTGAAGCCAAGGTACGTGAAGATGAATATCTTCCTGTTTTGCATTTACCAGGTACAGGTAGAAGCACTTATGCAAAGAAGCGACGAGCAAAGCGCATGAGTTCAAATTGCCACAAGTGTGCACGATGGACGTGTAACGGTAAATGTCGTTCTATTGGGATTCCGTCCTCTAATCGAGATGATAAAATTGAATTCATTAAGGATGGACTGAGTAAGGAGAATTTGGGTAATATCCAACTTTCTCTTGAGACGCATCCTAGTGGAGACGTACAAAGAGAAATTCTTGATTTATGGCTGCAATTCCAAAGGGAATGGCAACATCTTGGGAATCTGATGTTAAAAGACCCTGTTTGCCAGTTTGTAAGAAAACTGGATGGGAAGCATATCCTCGACTCATAGAAGGCGTTTAAGCCGTTTCTGGACGTAAAACCAGAGGAAGATGTGAGCCACAATCACAACTACAATAAATGACTTCTCAGCTTTTGGTTTGATTTGCAATAATTTTATTTCGGTTTAGTTTACGTGTTGTTCGATTTGTGTAATTATTTTTTTTTTTTTTGCATTGGTCTTTTACGGTTGATTTTTCTTCTCTTTTTGATTTTCTTCCTGAAATCATGCAAAAATCTTTTGTTAGGTTAACATTTTCTTCTGACAGGTCAAATACACTTTCGGCGACATTATTACTCTTGTCTGATTCATTACTCAGTCCTCTATATATTACACCATGTACTCATTCTCTTTCAGGCACTCGAAAAAGAAAAGCACTTCGTCCCAGCGCATTAAAAAAATTTGTGTCTTTGGAGGTGCTTATCCAGGGAAAAATAACATATTCGCTGATGAAGCCATAAGAGTTGGAGTAATACTTGCCCAACAAAAGATCCACTTGATTTATGGAGGCGGTAGTACGGGTTTAATGGGAGCAGTCGCTACAGCAGCACACGCCGGAGGAAGTCCAGTTCTAGGAATCGTGCCAAAACTATTCACAGATTTTTGTGGACCTACCGTGGGTAAGGAAATACAAGTCTGGAGTATCCCTGAACGGATAACAATCATGTACCATTCTGCCGATGCATTCATTGCCTTACCAGGAGGTCTGGGTACATTGGAAGAAATAGCTTGCGTGGCTTCTTGGTCATCTTTGGTCACAAATAAGAAACCCATTGGTTTGCTTAATATTAATGGTTATTTTAGTAATTTACTTTCATATTTAGATAATGCTGTGGATAATGGATTCATGTTTTCAGAGGCAAGGAGAACCATAATTTCTGCTACAACCATTGAAGATTTACTCAAAAAGCTACAAGCTTATGAGTGTTTATCTGCTACGGTTGTTTCGCAAACGCTCGGAAAAAGAAAAAGAGATATGGACGAGCAAGGAGTGGATTGCACTTTGTCTTTGTGACATTATCTAACATTTTGTTTGTTGTGTCTCAGTTATAATAAGTGGTTAGCAACCTCTGCAGGTAATATCTCCTAAATTCTACCTTTAAAATTTGACATTGGGGACAATGTCATATTTTAGTAGGGGGTAAGGGACATATTTTGCTTTAAAAAAAAAAAAAAATTGTTGTGTTTTAAGACATTTAGAAGTATTCATTCTGAACAAGGTCTGAGTAAGGGAGACTTGAGACATACCTTGTCAGTTTGATTTAATCTTCTTCTTCAAAAAAAACAAAAAAAAAAAACAAAAAAACAAAAAAACAAAAAAACAAAAAAACAAAAAAAAACAAAAAAACAAAAAAAAGCATGTTTAGACTTAGTGTGTTTTTTTTAGTTACTTTCAATACAATGATGAGATATGAATTGCATAAGTCTAAAACAGATTTATTAGTGAGAAGATTTTCATGAGAATTGAGCTTGATGTCAACCTTTTTATGAGCCAATGTTAATATGATATGTTGATTGAGAAAGAAGCATGTTTAGACTTAATCTGACTTGTATAATCATCTTTGTGAGTTTTTGAGCCTATAATGATTGATGCATTATACAAATCAATCTAATTTCTTTCTTGAGTGCTCTTATGATTACATGATTCTCTAGAACTTGCTTTAAACCGTTTGAGACTATATTGATACATGTGACAACATGAATATGATAGAGGCATTAGGATTATAACCAGAGCCAAACAGCCATCCATTATTAATGTTCTACGAGAACATCCCCACTAGTGAGCCAATTTGAGCCTACATTAAATATGATGTTTTATTGGTAACCACAACTTACACCTAGCCTAAATATACTTATATCCTTACCCTTGTTCTAAAGATGAATTTTATATTTTGAGACATATTGCAAAAAAACAAGGGATATTTTTATTTGAAAATTTGGGTTAGAAACAAAAGATAAGTGTGGGGGAAGAAAAGAAAAGAAAAAGTCAAGAGAAAAAGAAAGGGATCATTGTCAAATACATTCCCATATTAAAAAAAAAAAAAAAAAAAAAAAAAATCTTCTCTTGAACTTCTAGAAAAAGATGTTACAAAGTTGGTTAGAATGATGCAAAGGCTCAACATGAATATTTAGCCTATGTTATTATGTGCTTTATAAGTGTTTTGAGAAGTTTTATTTGTATGATCTTATTATGTCTCTAAAATCTATGAACTCTTTGGAACCTTTGTGATATCTTTATCCTTTTGTTCTTTAACCACATTATAACCCTTTGGCCCCATTACAACCTTGAATAAAGACCTCTTGATTTATGAAGTTGTATGATCTAAATAGTGGAGAATAGGTGGACAAGCAAGCATATGGTAGAAGTGTTTTCATGAGATTGATTGAGTGTAAACACTTTACCACTACTTTAAAGAGTGAAAATCAAGAGAGTATCCCATGTGAGAAGTTGAGATTAAGTTTGAATATACACTATTTTGATTGAAATATGTTATGTTAATATTGGCTTAACTCATTTATTTACATTCAAGCAAAATTTTTGTGAAATTCTTTAAGCTATTGATTAGTTTTTAAGACTTGTCCAATGATTATCTCTAATTTATATTGGAAGGATTAGTTATAATTATTATTTTTAGTTTTTCTTATGTCTTCAATGTTTGTGGGTATCGTCCTAGTAAACCCTCACGAGACTAAACTCGTCCACTAGGGACACCTAGGGGTTTAAAGGCTTGTGTCACATGCTAAGTGCCACCGTGATTTCCTACGAAAATGGATTAGATTAGATTTTCTTATTTTATTTTTATTGAGTCGTTGCTAGGGACTAGCAACAATCTAAGTATGGGGGTGTGATAACTCGTATAATTATATAGTTTTTAGTTATGTTTTATTATTGTTTTGTGTCAAATACGAGTTATTATTGTTTAGTCTAATTGTGTTTATGATCTTTTATATTTTTATGTAATTTGGTGTTTTTCACAAGTTTCTTTGAGTGATTTCAGATTACTAGTATTAAGGGCAAATCCAGTTCAGTTCCAGTTCCGACACCTTTTGCCATATCAGCTATATCTTGAGTTTCACTGAAGCAATAAGGCTGAACTTTGTATCCCTGCAAAGCTAAGAGGCATATCTATCTTTTTCATGTTTTACACTTCTTGAAACGGAGTCGTTTTCCCTAGCGAAATCGACCATCAAGTTGGCTGATGTGCAATGACGTCTGTTCTGCACCGTTTTGGTATTTTGACCATATCTTCCGATCCACGTGCGCAAATGATCTGATTCCAACGGCTATGGATCCGTAACTGATAGGGGTATATTTTTCTAGAAGACCATTTTATCAGATCGAGCCTCCAACATTGACAAAATCGACCATCAAGCTGGCTGATCAGAATTGTCATACAATATGACGAAAATTGTTAGAAAAATGCACCCACCTATTATACCTACCTTTGAAATTTGTAAAGCTTGTCTCTTGTCATTTAGCCCTCCAAAATGTGTATAAATAGAGGGCCTTGGATGAGTATTGGGACACATTATACATTGGTAGGATATTAGCCTTTGTAGTAAAATTCTCTAAGTTTTCTTCTTCTTTCCTTTCTCTAGTTTTCTTTTTTTTTATTTACTTATGCTTCTTACATTTCTTTTCATTTTATTCATATCTAGTATGTGTTGCTAATCATATTGTTGAGGTGATGAGGTGAAGCTCTTGGTAAATGCTAAGGTTAGTCTCTTAAACATGAGCTAAAATGAATCATCATTTATAAACACTAGTATAGATAATATTTTCTTTTGGTTTAAAATCATACTTGCAAAGTAGAGATCTTGATTCATTATTGACAATGAAAATGGCACAGTAAATGCTTGGTTTCATAACCTTGATTTGTTGTAGACATATACCTTGGCATAAGGAATGCTTGGACTCTTTTTGTGAGTTTTGAGGACACCAAATGAACATAATATCATATGCTATGGACGTTGGACAATTTGGACTGAATTGCTAAACCTTCCGGTTGGAACCTCCCTTATGTGTGGATTTCAATTGTGTAATAAAACAAGATTAATCTTAGCATAACACCAAGAGTGGATTCTCTAACCTCAACATCTTTTCTTATTGTTTTTTTTATATCTTGTTTAATTGCTTTTATGTTATTTTGTTTATTTTGTTCTCTAATATCTTGTTTACTTTCTTTGTTATTGATTCCCTAATATCTTGTTTATTTTCTTTTTCTTATATATTTATAAACTTATACTTACTAATACGCTTCCCTGTGGTTCGACCTCGGACACCCGAGAATTTATTACTTGAACATAACCTGCACTTGGGTTTACAACTCTTAATTGAGTTTCCATCAGACGTCTTCGTATCTTTCAAGTAAATACGATCCGGAATGGTATTCTCAATATGCAACAGAGTTGAATATTCTTCGATGGTCGAAGTCATATCCTTTTGGTTGAAGATGAAGCATCGGTAGGCAGGATTTCCAAAACTGCACCACAGCCCGGATTAACTCACCACTGACTTTGACTGGTATTAATAGTGCTATGTCCCCATAAATCTGAGTGATGGCTTCTCTTTCTACTACATCCCATTTATTCCATATATCCATCAACCCACGGAGATCATTTTTTTGGATAGTCAGATCAACTTCAGCTGGAAATATTGATACATACCCCACTTTCAAACAATCCCCATTATCCTACTGACCCTCCTCGGAGCGTTTCCTCACCACCAAATGTTTCTCGACCACTAAGGCACTCTGACCCTCCATGAAAGCCCTATTGGTTGAATATTACCCCGAGACCAATAACCTTCCATGTGCAAGAATGATGACAAGTTTGCATGAAAAAAGAAAATAAACGAATTAGTAAGGGAAAAGATTCAAATAATAGCAAAATAATATATGATCCAAATCAATAAATGTCCATGATGGTGTCAATAAAATTTTGGCATTATGACACCCCTGGGACGGAAAACCAAATTTATTACGGGCGAAATGATGTGCATTCATCTTCGCCCGATTTGCAAGGTTTATTCGGAATGTAGAATAAGGGGTAAAAGGGTTAGAAACATCCCTCCATGTGTTCCTAACTTTGGTACCTCTAACTGAATTTTGGCATGGCTTCGCCTAGGTTCACTATATGAAGTTGCATTAGATTCTATCAGCTCCAAATTGTTATTCACTGTCGCTTGTGAAGGCCAGTAAGGCATCCCGATAAAAACGGGTTCAATTTGTTAGAGTATATTTCCCTAACTCATGAAGATTGTTAATCACGAAGGCGTAGGTATTTTAGTACTCCGGAAGTGTTTCACTAGCCCATGCGGATTGTTAATCATGAAGGCTTAGTTACTTTGCTTTCACCTTAAAGGACGGAACCCGGGTATAGGGCTCATTTTATGCAAATGCACATGTAGTGTGTGAGGAGGAATGAACAAACCTTTCACCACCTATTCTACACCCCTTATTCTAACTATCTCGATAAGATTAAACAACGTAAAACATCAGTTAAGCAAAGAACAAAAATATACAACAAAATAACCAAAGAACAATACTAATATGCATGTACATGAGTATGAACATATTCAAAAATATTTTATTATTTTCAGAATTCTTCTTATTATTTGAAAAAATGTGAGAATTATAATAAAATACTAATTAAAAATAGATAAAACTGAGACTTTTGATAACACACGACTAATTCTAGGCATGACTCTCTAAATGTCCCTAGTGGAATCGCCAAGCTGTCGCAACCTAAAAAATAACAAGTCTCATCGCGAGACATTACTTGTTAAGTGTGACATTGGGGAAACAGAGAAAAAGACGACTTAATTCCTCTTGAAATAAAATGAGGGTTTGAAAATAACCTCGAAAAAGAAATGGAGTCGCCACCAATTTTTTTTGGCTAGGTGTGATCGGCCACATATTAAAACCGATTTTGTAAAATATTTTAAAATTAATTAAAACATTTTTTAAAAACCATTTTCGAAGTCTGCGCTTTTAAACTAGATAAATCAAAGAAGCGGGTTCGGGAGTCAGTTACGTGCGGCGAAGGATTAGCACCCCCACAACGCCCATATAATACCGTACCTTATTAATCGTGTTTTATCTCGAGTCTCGGTAAAAGTCGGTTTTAGATTTGGCATTTTAAAATAATTCTAAATTTAAAGAAAAATAATCCCATTTTTAATTTGAAAATGATCCGGAATTCATTAGCACAAAATTTTTTTATATTCCCCAGCAGACCCTGTAAAACATAGAAATTTTTATTTATTTGAAAAATCTCTGCATCACTCTTTTTTTTGAAAGAAAGATATTTTGTTGTTAATGATAATTGATGATATCCTCTTCGGCAAACCCAGCAGAGAACTCATGGATTATTTTAACTCGAGAATAACTTGTTTTAAAAAGCATGATTATCTTTATTGCATTAGAAATCATTTTTAAGAAAGATGGTTATGAATATGCAAATCATTACTAATGACATGGAAAAAGAGTGAATGGCATGGCATATGGATTAGTGACATGGCATGCTTGACATGGCAAAATCTAGATGGCATGGCATAATCTAAATGACATGGCAAAAGAATTAAAAACATGGCATGCTTGACATGGCATAATCTAAATGATATGGCAAAAGAAATAATGACATGGCATGCTTGACATGGCAAAATCTAGATAACATGGTATAATCTAAATGACATGGCAATGGAAATTATGACAAGGCAAAAAGCACAAAATGACATTATCATAGAATATCCATGTTTATATCATAACCAAGATAACAACATGAAATTTAAATCAAAGCAATGACATCACTATGAAATATTCATAATATGGAATTTACATGACTAAGATCGCAAAAATTAGATATCATGGAACATGCATGAACATGGAAAATGCAATGCATGGAAATGTATTTCTCCCATGAAGCAAGGACATCCGTATACCTAAAAAGGTATCCGACTACCTTTTAAAGGGACCTAAATTGGATTTTCTAATTTGGACTCGGGTATAAAAATGCAATTTTCAAATGAAAAAGGCCTCATGACCGAACCCCCTATTTAAAAGGCTCTAGTTTTCCCTAGTTTTGAAAGCCGGGTTGACCACCCTTGACCTGACTTTTATAAAATCAAAATTTATGATTGAAATGACATGGAAATCACCCTAAGACAGTGACTAATGTCCCAAATCAGCCACCTCATAATATACTAATAAAAACAAAAAAATATTATTTTTGGAAAACAAATCTGACTCCCACAACCAGTTTTGAAACCCGAATTTTTTACCCTTTTAGAAAATTTCAAAAAAATTCTGAAAATATTAGGGGAGACCTATAACATGTTGATCTATATGGGAAAAATCAGCTTAAGTTTTGGAGCATGGATACTATGACCGAATTAAACAAAATAGAAAGTTACCATTTCTAAAAAAACAACTCTGACTCTCACAGGCAGTCTTGAAAACCTATTTTTTTTGCCTTTTCTAAAAAATTTCAGAAAAATCTGTCAAAATTAAGGTAGACCTAGGACATGTTGATCTCCATGGGAAAAAATCAGCTTAATTTTTGGACCATGGATACTATGACCGAATTTTACCAAAATTAAGATAGTGAGTTAAAAACTGCTTTGTCAAAATCCATTTTTTCAACCATGATAAAAACAAATCTAAAAATCATGAGAAAAATATCATGGCATCCCCTAAATGACTACTGCATGTGATAAAAAAATCATATTATTTTGATCATGGATGAATAGTGAAATAAAATCACAAAGTCAGAATACCCAATCTAGACTATTAATTTTTCACAAGCATACTCAAAAGAGCTTGGCTTTGAGCCATTGATTGGTTTAAGTCAAAAATCAAGTGGGGGGAATGTATAAATGCATTAACAATCAGCAAGATGAATGCATGAAAAAAAAATGGCATGGCATATGCATGACCTAGGTTCTAACTGACATAGCAAAATAACCTAGAGTGCTAAATGACATGGAAAATAATATGGTGCATGAAAATAACCTAATGTCTAAATGACATAGAAAATGACATGGCATATGTAAAATAACCTAAATGCCTAAATGACATGGAAAATGACATGGCATATGTAAAATAACCTAAATGCCTAAATGACATGGAAAATGACATGGCATGTGAAAAATGGCCTAATGCCTAAATGACATGGAAAATGTCATGGCATGTGAAAAGTGGCCTAATGCCTAAATGACATGGAAAATGTCATGGCATGTGAAATATGGCCTAATGCCTAAATGACATGGAAAATATCATGGCATGTGAAAATGAACTAATGCCTAAATGATGTAGAACATAGTATAGCAAGGATGCTAAATGACATAACCACAAAATGCAAAGGCATGGATAACTTGATATGAACCCAATAGTATGGCAAGAATACACATGAAAATAAATAATAAAAATACCAAGTTAAAGTAAGCAAATAAAGAAAATAGAGGTGAGCTCCATGGTTGGTACCTTGGACATAGTCCTCCCCTAACCATAATCTCTTGATTTTATCAAGGTCATGAAGCCTTTCCACCTCTTTATTTTTTTTTTATTTTTTTTGAAAACTAAACCAGCAAAATAAACTATCCTACCACAACCATGCAAGAATAAAATTAAACACAAGGTAAGCACCAAAAACACTAGTATTTGGCCAAAACCAAAAGTAGTAGTAAAAATGTTTTTTTTTTCATTTTTTTTTTTTGATGAAAAGAAGAGATGAAAACTTTCAAAACCTCTATTTACATAAGAAAAGGATTGGAAATCACATGGAAAAGAAAAAGAAACATGGAAAGGAAAGAAAAATGCAAGAGAGGGGTGCTAATGGCTACCTTCAAAGCTTTCTTTCAAGCTTGCTTTCTCTTCAAAAAAATTCATTCTTTTCTCCAAGTTAGCTACTGCCTATCCTCTTCAAAATGACTAACTAATGAATAAAAAATAAAGATCCCCTCCCCTAAGAAGCCTTGGCCGGCTGCCCCCCTTCTAGAATAGATGTGCTTATTTTTTTCCTCTCTAAGACATATGGCATCCATCACAAGGTAAGCTAGCCAAAGAAAATAAAAATGTCATCTTGCAACCTCATCTTGGCCCTTTTATCAGAATTTTCCAGCCAAGATGAGATAAGAATGTGCTAATTTCTCTTCAAAATATGTAGGCCACTTGGCATGATCACAAAGGAACTAACCAAAGATTAAAAATGTCTTCTTGCAACTTAATCTTGGCCATTGAATAAAATTGATCAAATCTCAACCTTTATTCCATCCTGAGCTGGCCAAATGGCCTGAAAATTTCTAACAACTTCCTCATTTTTTTATTTGCAAAATGGCCCTTTTCGGTTTCTTCGGTAAAATTGCATTTTGGCCCTCAGACTTAAATAATTGCAAACAGACCCCAATTCTGGATTTTATTTCTCCAATTCCTCCAAATAAATATAAAATTCAGTTCTGCAGATTTTCATAATTTTTGGAGCTCGTTTTCCATTTTCCCGAATTTTTCATTAAAATTGCAAATTAGGCCTCCCCGAACTTTCCCTTTTTTCAAATCAGCTCCAATTTGAGATTTTTCTTTTCCAATACCTCCAAATCAATATAAAACTTAGTTCTGAAAGTTTTCATAATTTTTCGAGCTCGTTTCCTATTTTTCCCATAATTTTCTTTAAAAGTTTCGGTTTAGTGCCTCCCAAATTTAGCATTTTTTATTTGTGCACTAATTCCATATTTTTCTTTAACAATACCTTCCAAATATTATAAAATTGAGATTTGTAAGTTTTCATAATTTTCTGAGCTCGTTTCCTATTTTTCTAGGAATTTTCTCTTGGAAATTCGGATTAGTGCACCCAAACTTTGTCATTTTTCATTTGAGCTCCAATTCCGGATTTTCTTTCACCAATACCTTCCATACAATATAAAATTCAGATCTAGAGGTTTTCGTAATTTTTCAAGCTCGGATTCTATTTTTCTCGGATTTTCCAAGATTGCCCTTTAATTCCGAAACCTCGATTTTACTCAAAACGGTTCGATTTTCAGATTTTCTTTTTCCACTACCTTTGTTATATATTGAATTGGAGTTGGTCCAAAAATGCCCAATTTTTACGATCGAGTTACTCTTCAATTTGTTTTTTTCCTTTTTTCCAATATCGGGAATTTTCTCATTTTTTCGTTTTTCTTCTAACCGGCTCTTCCTTAGGATCCACTTCAAACTGAACCTTGGGCTATCTTTGTTTATTCATTCTTCATCAACTAGGGGCTTCAATTTTACCAAATCGGGCCATCTCTGCAGTTTTCCCCAAATTTATTGAATTAGGTCTTCCCCTACACTGAATTTCCGTAATCCATCTTCCAAACTCTATATCTTTCGTTGTAGACTTCGGATAATCAAAATTCTTTCACCATTGTTCAATTAAACCATGAATCTTGATTTTGACTGATAGTTGACTTTTTTAGTAGTTGACTTTTTTTGTTGACTTTTTTCGTAGTTGAATTTTTTCGGGTTGACTTTTTTGTGTTGAACTCCGAATCCCAAGTCTTGGAGAACCATCTGTGGGATGAAGGGAGTTTTTTTGCATTCTGAGAAGTACAAGGAAGAACTTACCTGTTTAGGGGACCCGGACAAAATTAGGTGTCTACAACATGACATGCTTGAAATGGAAAAATCTAATTATGGCAACATGAATATAAAATGACATCAACATGGAATATTCATGGACATAGAATTTTCATGTGAGGAATCATACAAATAGCATATGTCGAAAAATTTATCACACTCTCCGGCAAACTCGGTAAAGCTTGAAAAATAATTCTTTCCTATGACATTTATATGATTCCGAATAAAACAAAATCCAATATCTTTCGATTCCATAAACACGTGCGTTGAACAATTTCCTAACCTCCCCGGCAACCCGGCAAAGATTAGGAACTAATTCTCGCCAAATGTTTAGGAAATTGAAACATACGCTTTATGTCAAATTAAAATGAAGAAACATTTTAAAATATGCAATGCATGAAGGTGTGTTTCTTTTTTGAAGTAAGCACATCTGTATAACTAAAAAGGTATCCAACTACCTTTGAAAGAAACTTAAATTGGATTTTTAAAAACTGAATGACTTTGGGCTTGGATTTAAAAAATTAGAATTTTTTGGATGAAAAAGGCCTCATGGCCGAATACCCCTAAGAAAAAGCTCTAGTTTCCCTATATTTTTTGAAACCCAGGTTTACCATCCTTGACCCGATTTTTGTAAAATTGATTTTTATCCTTGAAATGACATGGAAATCAACCCAAGACAGTAACTACTGACTCAAATCAGCCCCTTCTTTGTATATGATAACTCGTATAATTATATAGTTCTTAGTTATGTTTTATTATTGTTTTGTGTCAAATACGAGTTATTATTGCTTAGTCTAATTGTGTTTATGATATTTTATATTTTTATGTAATTTGGTGTTTTTCATGAGTTTCTTTGAGTCATTTCAGATTACTAGGTTAAATCAAGAATTAAGGGCAAATCCAATTCAGTTCCAGTTCCGACACCTTTTACCATATCAGCTATATCTGGAGTTTCACTGAAGCATTAAGGCTGCAATTTTGGCAGTGCAAAGTGAAGAGGCATATCTATCTTTTTTCATGTTTTACACTTCTTTAAACGGAGTCGTTTTCCCTACCAAAATCAACCATCAAGTTGGCTGATGTGCAATGACGTCTGTTCTGCACCGTTTTGGTATTTTGACCATATCGTCCGATCCACATGAGAAAATGATCTAATTCTAACGGCTATGGATCAGTAACAGATAGGGGCATATTGTTCTAGAAGACCATTTGATCAGATCGAGCCTCCAACATTGACAAAATCGACCATCAAGCTGGCTGATCAGAATTGTCATACAACATGACGAAAATTGTTAGAAAAATGCACCCACCTATTATACCTACCTTTGAAATTTATAAAGCTTGTCTCTTGTCATTTAGCTCTCCAAAATGTGTATAAATAGAGGGCCTTGGATGAGTATTAGGATACATTATACATTGGTAGGATATTAGCCATTGTAATAAAATTCTCTAAGTTTTCTTCTTTTTTCCTTTCTCTAGTTTTCTTTTTCTTTATTTACTTATGCTTCTTACATTTCTTTTCATTTTTAGTATGTGTTGCTAATCATATTGTTGAGGTGATGAGGTGAAGCTCTTGGTAAATGCTAAGGTTAGTCTCTTAAACATGAGCTAAAATGAATCATCATTTATAAACACTAGTATAGATAATATTTTCTTTTGGTTTAAAATCATACTTGCAAAGTAGAGATCTTGATTCATTATTGACAATGAAAATGGCACAGTAAATGCTTGGTTTCATAACCTTGATTTGTTGTAGACATATACCTTGGCATAAGGAATGCTTGGACTCTTTTTATGAGTTTTGAGGACACCAAATGAACATAATATCATATGCTATGGACGTTGGACAATTTGGACTGAATTGCTAAACCTTCCGATTGGAACCTCCCTTATGTGTGGATTTCAATTGTGTAATAAAACAAGATTAATCTTAGCATAACACCAAGAGTGGATTCTCTAACCTCAACATCCTTTCTTATTGTTTTTTATATCTTGTTTAATTGCTTTTATGTTATTTTGTTTATTTTGTTCTCTAATATCTTGTTTACTTTCTTTGTTATTGATTCCCTAATATCTTGTTTATTTTTTTTTCATATATATTTATAAACTTATACTTACTAGTACGCTTCCCTGTGGTTCGACCTCGGACACCCGAGAATTTATTACTTGAACATAACCTGCACTTGGGTTTATAACTCTTAATTGAGTCTCCATCAAGTTTTTGGCGCCGTTGCCGGGGAAGCAATACTAAGTATATAAGTTTATAAGTATATTTATTTTTATTGGCTGGTTATACCGCCTAATTTGTATATTAACTTTGTTTTATTGGCTGGTTATACCGCCTAATTTAGTATATATATTTTTTGGCTGGTTATACCGCCTAATTTTCTATATATTTATATTTATATTGTAAAGTTTATATTTATATATTATCTATTTATTAACTTTGTTTTATGCTTGTTTGGCGACGTGATTTTAGATCTCGTCGTTTAGTTAGATTCTATTGTGAAACTTTTTCAGGTAATCTTTCTAATACAACTCCTAACATGGCTGACAATGAAAGTGTTCATGCTGAAGATGAGAACAGACAAGTACGTACCATGCGTGACTACTTGCAACCAACTCGAAGCTCATCACCCTCTTGTTTTATTTTTCCTCTCAATGCAAACAACTTTTGTTTTAAACCAGGTATGATAGCTTTGCTTCCAAATTTCCATGGGTTAGAATCGGAAAGTGCTTACTCGTTTCTAAAAGACTTCGAAGATGTATGTGTCACCTTTAATGACCAACAATGTACAAATGAAATTGTCAAGCTAAAATTATTTCCTTTTTCTTTAAAAGATAAAGCAAAAATTTGGCTTCATAATTTAAAACCAAGGTCAATTGGCACATGGCAAGAATTACAAACTGAGTTTCTAAAGAAATTTTTCCCAGCACATAAAACTACTGCTTTGAAAAGACAGATTCAAAATTTCAATCAAAATCAAAATGAAGCATTTTTTCAGTGCTGGGAGCGTTTTAAAGATTTGTTAAGTTCTTGTCCACATCATGGTTTTGAAAAATGGCGTCTTATTAGTTTCTTTTATGAAAGTTTAACTCCCGAAACTAAACAATTTGTTGAAACAATGTGTAACGGTGGGTTTCTAGAAAAAGAACCTGAAGAAGCCTTTGACTACCTAGACCATTTGGCAGATAACTCTCAAGCCTGGCACACAGATAATTCCTCTGAAAGTTCCAATAGATCTAATCTTGTTTCTAACAGAGGTAAATATCATTTTAGTCAAGAAGATGAGATAAAAGCTAAAGTAGCTAATTTGGCTAGAAAGATTGAAGCCATGGAACTTAGAGAAGTAAAAGAAGTCAAAACGGTTAAAAATGAAAAAAGTTGTGGAATTTGTGAAATCATGGGACACCCCACTTCTGAATGCCCAAACATTCCCATTCTTAAAGAAGCGTTGCATGATCAAGTAAATTCCATAAACACATTTAAAAAGCCTTTTCCTTCTCCTTACTCTGAAACGTATAACCCTGAATGGAGAAATCATCCCAACTTCAGTTGGCGGAATAATAATCATGTTCAGGTACCACAATCTCAAAAGCCGGGCAACACTTTTTCCTATCAACCTTCACGTGTACAAACCTTGGAAGAGACATTGCAAGCATTCATGCAAACACAAGCAAATGTGAATAACCAAACTTCACAGGACATCAATGAGATCAAAAACACCTTGTCCACATTGACAGCTTCATTACGCACTCAAGAAAAAGGTAAGTTTCCTGCTCAACCTCAGCCTAACCCTTCTACTCAATGTTTTGTTTCTTGCTCCAATGAAACTCAACAGGAAAATGTCAGTTCTATCACAACTCTTCGAAGTGGAAAGGCAATTGACAAAAAGATTCCATCAAAAGACCAAGATCCTCCTTCCCCTCCGAAAAGTATTGGTAAGGATGATGGTAAGTCTGAACTTCTTGAAAATTTGGACAAAGAAAAAGGTATGCATCCGCTCCTTTTCCTCAAAGGTTGCAAACAATAAAGAATTTGAATCAAAATGCAGAAATTTATGAACTTTTCAAACAAGTTAAGATTAACATTCCTTTATTGGATGCAATCAAACAAGTTCCATCTTATGCTAAATTTTTGAAGGACATGTGCACAGTTAAAAGGAAACATAATGTACAAAAGAAAGCATTTCTGACGGAAAGTGTGAGCTCAATCATTCAGCACCTTACTCCACCAAAATTCAAAGATCCTGGATGTCCAACAATCTCATGCATCATTGGAAACACTAGAATAGAACGTGCATTACTTGATCTTGGTGCTAGTGTTAATCTTTTGCCTTTTTCTGTTTATCAACAGTTAGGTTTAGGTGAACTCAAGGAAACACCTGTTACACTTCAACTAGCTGATCGTTCTGTAAAAATTCCTCGAGGGATAGTTGAAGATGTTTTGGTTCAAATTGATAATTTTTACTTCCCTGTTGATTTTATTGTTTTGGACACACATCCTGTTTCAAATCCAAATGTTCAAAATCCTGTTATATTAGGCCGTCCATTTCTTGCAACTTCTAATGCTCTGATAAATTGCAGGAATGGTATGTTGAACATTTCTTTTGGAAATATGACTTTGAATTAAATGTGTTCAACACTTGCAAGCAACCTGGTGATGATTCAGAAGTACATGAAGTGGATTTCATTGAAGAACTTGTTCATGAACATCTCACCACTACCACATTCCATGATCCTTTAGAAGCTTATTTAATTGAATGTGAGTTTGATAATGCTTCAGAAATTTCACACACTGATTCTTTGTTAAATTCTTTTCAGGTTAAGCATTGTTGGAAACAAAAGTTTGAGGAACTTCCATCACTCACAAATGTCACTGTACCATCAACTATTGAACCACCCAAACTGGATTTAAAACCATTGCCATCCGAGCTAAAATATTCCTTTTTGGGTGAGAATGAAACTTTTCCAGTCATAAATGAACTTGAGGAACTCAGAAATGATGCATATGAGAATTCTAAAATTCATAAAGAAAGAACTAAAGCCTTTCATGACAAGTTAATTTCAAGAAAAACATTTGATGTTGGGCAAAAAGTTCTACTTTATAATTCTAGACTTCACATATTTCCTGGTAAGTTGAGATCAAGATGGACTGGCGCATTTGTGGTTAAGCATGTGTATCATTATGGAGCAGTTGACATTGAGAATCCTCAAAATGGTAACGTATTCAAGGTACAGGTAGAAGCACTTTTGCAAAGAAGCGACGAGCAAAGCACATGAGTTCAAATTGCCACAAATGTGCACGATGGACGTGTAACGGTAAATGTCGTTCTATTGGGATTCTGTCCTCTAATCGAGATGATAAAATTGAATTCATTAAGGATGGACTGAGTAAGGAGAATTTGGGTAATATCCAACTTTCTCTTGAGACGCATCCTAGTGGAGACGTACAAAGAGAAATTCTTGATTTATGGCCGCAATTCCAAAGGGAATGGCAACATCTTGGGAATCTGATGTTAAAAGACCCTGTTTGCCAGCTTGTAAGAAAACTGGATGGGAAGCATATCCTCGACTCATAGAAGGCGTTTAAGCCGTTTCTGGACGTAAAACTAGAGGAAGATGTGAGCCACAATCACAACTACAATAAATGACTTCTCAGCTTTTGGTTTGATTTGTAATAACTTCATTTCGGTTTAATTTACGATTTGTGTAATTATTCTCGTTTTTTTTTTTTTTTTTGCATTGGTCTTTTACGGTTGCTTTTTCTTTTCTTTTTGATTTTCTTCCTGAAATCACGCAAAAATCTTTTGTTAGGTTAACATTTTCTTCTGACAGGTCAAATACACTTTCGGCGACATTATTATTCTTGTCTGATTCACTACTCAGTCCTCTATATATTACACCATGTACTCATTCTCTTTCAGGCACTCGAAAAAAAAATGGAAAGTACTTCGTCCCAGCGCATTGAAAAAATTTGTGTCTTTGGAGGTGCTTATCCAGGGAAAAATAAAATATTCGCTGATGAAGCCATAAGAGTTGGAGTAATACTTGCCCAACAAAAGATCCAGTTGATTTATGGAGGCGGTAGTACGGGTTTAATGGGAGCAGTCGCTACAGCAGCACACGCCGGAGGAAGTCCAGTTCTAGGAATAGTGCCAAAACTATTCACAGGTTTTTGTGGACCTACCGTGGGAGGTCTGGGTACATTGGAAGAAATAGCTTGCGTGGCTTCTTGGTCATCTTTGGTCACAAATAAGAAACCCATTGGTTTGCTTAATATTAATGGTTATTTTAGTAATTTGCTTTCATATTTAGATAATGCTGTGGATAATGGATTCATGTTTTCAGAGGCAAGGAGAACCATAATTTCTGCTACAACCATTGAAGATTTACTCAAAAAGCTCCAAGCTTATGAGTATTTATCTGCTACGGTTGTTTCGCAAACGCTCGGAAAAAGAAAAAGAGATATGGACGAGCAAGGAGTGGATTGCACTCTGTCTTTGTGACATTATCTAACATTTTGTTTGTTGTGTCTCAGTTATAATAAGTGGTTAGCAACCTCTGCAGGTAATATCTCCTAAATTCTACCTTTAGTAGGGGGTAAGGGACATATTTTGCTAATTTGTAAAAAAAAAAAAAAAAAAAAAAAAAAAAAAAAAAAAAAATTGATGTGTTTTAAGCCATTTAGAAGTATTCATTCTGAACAAGGTCTGAGTATGGGAGACTTGAGACATACCTTGTCAGTTTGATTTCTTCTTTCAAAAAAAAAAAAAAAAGTTTGTTGTGTTTTAAGCAATTTAGAAGTATTCATTCTGAACAAGGTCTGAGTAAGGGAGACTTGAGACATACCTTGTCAGTTTGATTTTAATCTTTTTATGTTTACTTGTTAATTTTTGTTTAGTATTTTAGGATTATTTAGGTTGCATGAGTTTGTTTTGTTTTGAGTCTTAGTTATTCATATTCTTATGTTATTAGTTCTTTTCTCTTACACATGATTCTTTCATTTGGGTTAATAGACTTACATTGAGGACAATGTAAGAATTAAGTGTGGGGGGGAATGATTTAGGATTTCTTTTATTTTTGTCTACTATTTTATTTTATGAGTCTTTATTATTATTATTATTATTTTTTAGTGTGTTTTAGTTCCTTTTAATACAATGATGAGATATGAATTGCATAAGTCTAAAACAGATTTATTAGTGAGAAGATTTTCATGAGAATTGAGCTTGATGTCAACCTTTTTATGAGCCAATGTTAATATGATATGTTGATTGAGAAAGAAGCATGTTTAGACTTAATCTGACTTGTATAATCATCCTTGTGAGTTTTTGAGCCTATAATGATTGATGCATTATACAAATCAATCTAATTTCTTTCTTGAGTGCTCTTATGATTACATGATTCTCTAGAACTTGCTTTAAACCGTTTGAGACTATATTGATACATGTGACAACATGAATATGATAGAGGCATTAGGATTATAACCAGAGCCAAACAGCCATCCATTATTAATGTTCTAAGAGAACATCCCCACTAGTGAGCCAATTTGAGCCTACATTAAATATGCTATTTTATTGGTAACCAGAACTTACACCTAGCCTAAATATACTTATATCCTTACCCTTGTTCTAAAGATGGATTATATATTTTGAGACATATTGCAAAAAAACAAGGGATATTTTTAGTTGAAAATTTGGGTTAGACACAAAAGATAACTGTGGGGGAAGAAAAGAAAAGAAAAAGTCAAGAGAAAAAGAAAGGGATCATTGTTAAATACATTCCCATATTCAAAAAAAAAAAAAATCTTCTCTTGAACTTCTAGTTAAAGTAAAGAAAAAGATGTTACAAAGTTGGTTAGAATGAAGCAAAGGCTCAACATGAATATTTAGCCTATGTGACTATGTACTTGTAAAGAGTTTTGAGAAATTTATTTGTATGATCTTATTATGTCTCTAAACTCTATGAACTCTTTGGAACCTTTGTAATATCTTTATCCTTTTGTTCTTTAACCACATTATAACCCTTTGGCCCCATTACAACCTTGAATAAAGACCTCTTGATTTATGAAGTTGTATGATCTAAATAGTGGAGAATAGGTGGACAAGCAAGCATATGGTAGAAGTGTTTTCATGAGATTGATTGAGTGTAAACACTTTACCACTACTTTAAAGAGTGAAAATCATGAGAGTATCCCATGTGAGAGGTTGAGATTAAGTTGAATATGCACTATTTTGATTGAAATATGTTATGTTAATATTGGCTTAACTCATTTATTTACATTCAAGCATGAATTTTTGTGAAATTCTTTGAGCTATTGATTAGTTTATAAGACTTGTTCAAAGATTGTCTCTAATTTATATTGAAAGGATTAGGAGTAAATATTTTTAGTGTATGTAGTTTACTTATATTTTAGTTTTTCAATGTTTGTGGGTATCGTTCTAGCAAACCCTCACGAGACTAAACTCGTCCACTAGGGACACCTAGGGGTTTAAAGGCTTGTGTCACATGCTAAGTGCCACCGTGATTTCCAACGAAAACGGATTAGATTAGATTTTCTTATTTTATTTTTATTGAGTCGTTGCTAGGGACTAGCAACAATCTAAGTGTGGGGGTGTGATAACTCGTATAATTATATAGTTCTTAGTTATGTTTTATTATTGTTTTGTGTCAAATACGAGTTATTATTGCTTAGTCTAATTGTGTTTATGATATTTTATATTTTTATGTAATTTGGTGTTTTTCATGAGTTTCTTTGAGTGATTTCAGATTACTAGGTTAAATCAAGAATTAAGGGCAAATCCAATTCAGTTCCAGTTCCGACACCTTTTACCATATCAGCTATATCTGGAGTTTCACTGAAGCATTAAGGCTGAAATTTTGACAGTGCAAAGTGAAGAGGTATATCTATCTTTTTCATGTTTTACACTTCTTGAAACGGAGTCGTTTTCCCTACCGAAATCAACCATCAAGTTGGCTGATGTGCAATGACGTCTGTTCTGCACCGTTTTGGTATTTTGACCATATCGTCCGATCCACATGAGAAAATGATCTAATTCTAACGGCTATGGATCAGTAACTGATAGGGGCATATTTTTATAGAAGACCATTTGATCCGATCGAGCCTCCAACATTGACAAAATCGACCATCAAGCTGGCTGATCAGAATTGTCATACAACATGACGAAAATTGTTAGAAAAATGCACCCACCTATTATACCTACCTTTGAAATTTATAAAGCTTGTCTCTTGTCATTTAGCTCTCCAAAATGTGTATAAATAGAGGGCCTTGGATGAGTATTAGGATACATTATACATTGGTAGGATATTAGCCATTGTAATAAAATTCTCTAAGTTTTCTTCTTTTTTCCTTTCTCTAGTTTTCTTTTTCTTTATTTACTTATGCTTCTTACATTTCTTTTCATTTTTAGTATGTGTTGCTAATCATATTGTTGAGGTGATGAGGTGAAGCTCTTGGTAAATGCTAAGGTTAGTCTCTTAAACATGAGCTAAAATGAATCATCATTTATAAACACTAGTATAGATAATATTTTCTTTTGGTTTAAAATCATACTTGCAAAGTAGAGATCTTGATTCATTATTGATAATGAAAATGGCACAGTAAATGCTTGGTTTCATAACCTTGATTTGTTGTAGACATATACCTTGGCATAAGGAATGCTTGGACTCTTTTTATGAGTTTTGAGGACACCAAATGAACATAATATCATATGCTATGGACGTTGGACAATTTGGACTGAATTGCTAAACCTTCCGATTGGAACCTCCCTTATGTGTGGATTTCAATTGTGTAATAAAACAAGATTAATCTTAGCATAACACCAAGAGTGGATTCTCTAACCTCAACATCCTTTCTTATTGTTTTTTATATCTTGTTTAATTGCTTTTATGTTATTTTGTTTATTTTGCTCTCTAATATCTTGTTTACTTTCTTTGTTATTGATTCCCTAATATCTTGTTTTTTTTTTTTTTCATATATATTTATAAACTTATACTTACTAGTACGCTTCCCTGTGGTTCGACCTCGGACACCCGAGAATTTATTACTTGAACATAACCTGCATTTGGGTTTATAACTCTTAATTGAGTCTCCATCAGTATACAAATAAAAATAGAAAATTATTAGTTTAAAAAACATTTCTGACTCCCAAAACCAGTTTTGAAAAACTATTTTTTTACCCTTTATAAAAAAAAATAAAAAAATTCTGGAAAAATCAGTATAGACTTGAAACATGATTGTATTTATGGGAAAAAATCAGCTTAATTTTTGGACCAAGGATGCCTTGACCGAATTTTCACTAAAGTCAGAAGAGTGAACTAAAAATGTTTTATCGAAAACCATTTTTCCAACCTTGATAAAAAAATCTAAAAATCTTGTGAAAAATACCATGGGAATCCACTAAAGGTCTACTACATGTGATAAAAACAAAAAACCTTTTTATTTTGACAAGAGATGACTTAATAAAAAATGCTCAAAGTCAAAATATCCAACTTAAACTATCATTCTTCCAACTAGTATACATAAGAGAAATTTGGCTAGAGACCATTAATTGGCCTTAACCAAAAATCAAGCTGGGAATGGAGAATGCATGATTTTACAGCCAACAAAGATATGAAAATGAATCAAGCATGAATTAAAAATATAAACAAACAAAGAAAAAGACGGTTGCCTCAATGGTTGGTTCCATGGACATAGTCTCACCTAACCAAAATTACTTGATAAAAATCAAGATCCTCAAGCTTCTCAAACCTTTTATTTCATATTTGTTTAAAAGAAAATAAATGAAATAGCTTATCCTACCACAATGGTGAATCCCACAAACAACATGCAAGAAAATCAAGCATAGACAAGAATAATGAGACCTCTATGGTTTCGGCCAAAGCAAGAAAACATGTTTAAAAATTTTATCAACCTTGTTATTTTGTAAAGAATAAGGAATAAAGGAAAGAAAACCTTTAGAAATTTATTTTGAAAACCTTTTATTTAACAAAAAAAGTTAACAATCACATGAAAAAGAAGAGAAAAATAACATGAAATCCAAGTAAATAAATGGAAAAGATATGAAGAAATAGCTACCTAGCTAAGCTTTCCTTCCAAGCTTCTTCTCTTTTTCTCCTTTTTTTCTCAAGAATGTAGTGAATAGCCTTTTGAAAAAAATGAAATCCTCTCCCCTCTTGTGGCTACTGATTCTCCCTTCTAATTGTAGAGAAGTTGCTTATTTTTTAAGCCTTGTCTCCTATCTCTACAAAATATCTAAGCCACTTGTCATGATCATATGGCTTACTACCAAAATATCTTCCTAGGTGGCATTTTTAATCCTATTTGGCATCATCTCATAGCCTTCACATGCTCTTCACATAGCCTTACATGGCTTTGCAATTTGGAGGCCTCCCATTGGCCAAAAATACCATGTAGGCAAGTAGTGGAGAATTTTGTCTTTTCAGAAAAATGTCATCATGCTATTCAATCTTGGCCATTTGATTTAAGATGATCACACTTCCACCTTCCATCCATCAGCTGACCAAATATCGCCTGGAATTTTCCAGGCCATTCCTCCTTTTTATTTGCAAAATATCCATTTTCGATTTTTCGATAAAATTGCATACTGGCCCCCAAACTTAATTTAATTGCAAATGGACCCCAATTTTGAATTTTTTCTTTTTTTATCCATCCCATCCAATATAAAACTCAGTTCTGGAGGTTTTCATAACTTTTCGAGCTCGGATTCTATTTTTTCCGAATTTTTCTCTAAAGTTTCGGTTTAGTGCCTCCCAAACTTTGTCTTTTTCCATTTGAACTCCGATTTTATATTTTTCTTCTCCAATCCCTTCTATAAAATATAAAACTCAGTTCTGAAAGTTTTCATAATTTTTCGAGCTCGTTTTCTATTTTTCTCGGATTATTCTCTTGGAATTTCGGATTAGTGCATCCGAACGTGGTCTTTTACCATTTGAGCTCCGATTCTGTATTTTTCTTCTCCAATCCCTTACATAAAATACAAAACTCAATTCTAAAGTTTTCATAATTTTTCGAGCTCATTTTTTATTTTTTCTGGAATTTTTCTCTTGGAATTTCGGATTAGTGCCCCCGAACCTTGTCTTTTTCCATTTTAGCCCCAATGTCGTATTTTTCTTCTCCAATCCCTTCCATAAAACATAAAACTCAGTTCTGGAAGTTTTCATAATTTTTTGAGCTCGGATTCTATTTTTCCCGGATTTTTCAAAATTGCCCTTTAACCCCAAAACCTTGATTTTACTCGAAACAGGCCCAATTTCTGAATTTTCTTTTTCCACTGCCTTTGTCATTTATTGAATTGGAGTTGGTCTCAAAATGCCCAATTTTTACATCCGAATTTTTCTTCGATTTAGTTTTCCCTTTTTCCTCAATATTGAGAATTTTCTCGTTTTTTCATTTCTCCTCCAATCGGCTCTTCCTTGGGATTCACTTCAAATTGAGACTTGAAATATTTTTATTTATTTATCCTTTATCAACTGAGGGCTTCAATTTCATCAAATCGGGTCATCTCTGCAGTTTTCCCCAAATTTGTGGTTTTCTTATTTATTCATTAAATCCTTATTTTCCTTTTTCTCTTCAAACCACACATCCTTTAACTCTGCTTCAAAATTGGACCTTCCAATATCCATATTTATTAATCTTATTCCATTTGGAACCTCCAATTTCGTCCAATTTTAACGTTTACGCATTTTTCCCCAAATTTGCAAAATTATACATTTTTCCTACACTGAATTTTTGCAATCTGTCTTTCAAACTCTCTATCTTCAATTGTAGATCTCTGATTATCAAAATTCCTTCACCATTGTTCAATTCACTTTCGAATCTTGATTTTGACTGAGAGTTGACTTTTTTAGTGGTTGACTTTTTAGGGTTGACTTTTTCGGAGTTCACTTTTTAGTTGACTTTTTCGTGTTGACCTCTAAATCAAAGTCTTGGAGACCTATTTGCAGAATGAGGGAAGATTCTTTGCATTCCGAGAATTTGAAAAAAGAATTTGCCTTGTTTAGGGGGCCCAGACGAAATTAGATTACATGTGTTATTAAATTTATGTCTAACACTAAACTCCCTTTGTCAAGTTGTATTTAGGTTACCAAATTAAGCTAATTGGTGGCTAAACAATTAGAAGTATTAAGCACAAGATTGATTAAACAACTCAAATATCATTAAATCAAGAAATAGAGTAAAATAATCCAACTACATGTTGAGTTCCATTGTAATTCTAGAAAAATAAATTATTTCATGCTAAACATTGAAAGTAATAAACAAAGGAGTTTCACCATCATAAATATTACAAGAAAGATAAAGAAGATTAAGAAAAAAGAGAAAATTAAGGTTTGTCAGGTCTTCGGTTTTCAATCCTCCAAATTCTCCTTGGAATATTTTGGTGGCTACTCTCCTCCTAAGAAAATTAAGTTTATGAAAGTTAAAAGATGTTTATTTAGGTCCTAAAAGTTACTATTTATAGAGCTCCAAAAGCCTAGAAGGAGAAACTTTTTGTGCAGGTAACAGGTGAGTCTTCCATTCCTTTTTCGGTTTTTTTTCCAACCAGAAGCTCGTGCGCCGCGGCTTTGGATTCTGGCATCGCGGCTGCTACCTGGCTTAGTTGCTGCAGTTCATTTCTCCCATCTTCTCGCACTTTGTATTTGGATGGGCAAATATTGTGCTTTTTGAACAAATAATATACCGTTAGAAAGATCTAGAAGTTAGATTCAAAAGTCAAGAAGGACGTTTTCTTGAATAAATACTTTAAAATCATGCTTTCCTAGCAACAAGCTTCGGAGGTCAAATCTGTCATTGCTTTGCTTTGCACATTTTTTTGTCTTTTCGTACCTCGAAGCTCCTTCTCGCTTTGGACCTATAAAAATACAAAAATACTAAATTAATAACTAATTTAAACATGAAATAAATTAATTAATCTAAAAACAATTAGAACTAATTAATTTCAAATAAAAACTTCAAGGACTTAGCCGATTTGAATGCATAAAATATGGTAAAATAACTCTATTTCATAGCCAACTTAAGATTTTGCTAGTCATCAAGAAAAATAAAACAAAACAAATAAAATAAAATGAATCAAAACAAAGTTAGAGATGAATGCACTCAAATAATGATTTACTTAAATTATCCTCAAAAGTTATCTCAAGTTTCCGACTCAAAGTAGAACATAAATATCATCCAAATTCATGATTCAATTCAATCGTATGCCTCATGCTCGAATAGATTTCCAGTGTGTATGTGTAACCTCTTTGCAAATTATTACATGTAATCCGAATAAGTTTATGCCAATGTAAAATACGAATTAGTACTAGATTCTCATATGTTTGCTTTTCATCTCTCTCTCCATTAATGTAACACTTCATCAAACATCATGTAGGACTTTATTAAGCTTGTAATGAAAGGCTAGAGTCAAGGTAGGATAAAGGATATATTTCAGTTTAAGTCACCCATAGACATTTTTCATTGCTTTAGGATTTTCTAACTAGTTTTTTTCTCAAGTTACATTCTCCATTCTTTGAATGCATCTCCTTTTTCTTCACCACTTTACTGCATCGTATTTTTTTTCTTCTTTTCTTTTCTTGTTTATTTTTTCTACATTTTCATTCATTGAACATCACCATTCCACCCAAATTAGACATGGCTCATAATTATTTCCTGTAACATCATACACATGCCTATGTAGTGAGGGTTAGTCATGGTTTTTCTTATTAGGCTAGGTTAAAAGATATGGCAATCAATGAAAATATGTATATCAATTAGGCTCAAAGAGGTAGACTAAAGATAATATATATAGGTAGGCTAGAAAGGCTCAAACGATCTAAAGATGAATTAAACCACTTCCTCAACTTAGTGTTGTCTGGGACTTCGCCTCGAGAGAGAATCAAACAAATTCTAGCCTTCTAGAAAAAAACGCAATTCACCTCAACATAAGCAATCTTCAAATAAGCAACGCAAATCTAAGCAAGAGATCAAGTGCTCAATTATTGAAAATCACATCCTAACAATGAGACTAACAAAAGAATTTAACACAAACTCAAATCATGGCTCATAATTATTTCCTGTAACATCATTGAACATCACCATTCCACCCAAATTAGACATGGCTCATAATTATTTTCTATAACATCATACATATGCCTACGTAGTGAGGGTTAGTCATGGTTTTTCTTATTAGGCTAGTCTAAAAGATGTGACAATCAAAGAAAAGATGTTTATCAATTAGGCTCAAAGAGATAGACTAAAGATAATATATATAGGTAGGCTATGAAGGCTCAAACGATCCAAAGATGGCCTAAACCACTTCCTCGACTTAGTGTTATCTAGGATTTTTTCCCGAGAGAGAATCAAACAAATTCTAGGCTTCTAGAAAAAAAAATGCAATTCACATCAATATAAGCAGTCCTCAAATAAGCAACGCAAACCTAAGAAAGAAATCAAGTGCTCAATTATTGAAAATCACATCCTGACAATGAGACTAACAAAATAATTTAACACAAACTCAAATCATACCTATGTTTTTCCTAAAAGTTAAGAAAATAAAATAACTAAAATTCATCATGGGACTAGGACCTCATTATAATAATTGCAAAATATTTCAAGTTTTTCTTTTTAAAATAAAGACTCTTAAACATAAACATAGAAAAGAAACTAAAACAAACACACACGAAACAAAATTAAAAAATCACACAAAATAAAAGAAATCAATAAGCTAAAGACACCCCCAAGCTTAAAACAAACATTGTCCTCAATGTGTAGAAATAAAAAAGAGTAAGGACAAGAAAACTCCCCTATCGATGAAAGCAAAGCAAGAGAAGCTCTAGTCTTCCTCTTTATCATGATTGTCCAAGTTGGGTGAATGACTACTACAAAAGAAAACAAAGTAAAAATAATAATAATAAGAATATCCTAAAAAAATTTAAAATTCAAAATAAAATTAAAAAAATTTAGAACTTGAGTTGTCTCCCAAGAAGCGCTTGATTTATAGTCATGGACTTGACTTTCTCAGGTTCATCATCTTATATCTAACCACTTGAGGATCTTTTTTTCATGCCATCTCTTTGTCTTTTCTTTGTAAAGCTTGACACTCTCATGGGCATGAAAACAAAATTCATCCCTCTCAGAAGTAGAAATCAATGATGCTTCAAGCGAATCAATGGGATAAATTTCTATGAACTCCTCTTTAGTAGCACTATCTACCATATTGACTAGCTTTGGCTTTTAAAAGCATTGAGGAAAGGATGGTGGTGGGTCACACTGGGTTTTTTCTTCATGAACCTTTTCATCTTCTGTCTCTATCACAACTTCTTCTTCAATAGGCTTGGTTGGCAGTTCTTGCTTTTTGCTATCTTTTTCTATCTCTTTTTCAGTCCTATGTGTGATGGCTTTGCATTGCTCTTTTTCATCGCTCCTAGGATTGGTCTCAGTATCAATTGGAAGAGTCTCCATAGGGTAATTGTTAATGGCGGTAGCAAGCTGACTTATTTGTGTTTCAAGATTCTGAATTGATGTCTCTTGACTTTGAAGTGCTGCTGATTGACGCTGAATGAGTGTATTGATTTTCTTCATGTATTGCATAATCATCTCTTCTAGTGAGGGCTTCTTTTTTGGGACATAAGCTTGATCTTGTGATGGAAACCCAAAATGATGTGCTTGGTTGGCTGAATAGGAAGGCAATTGAGTGTTGTTCTAATAAAATTTTGGATGATTTTCCCAACCTAGATTGTAGTTGTTGGAATAAGGATTATTTTGCTGCATATTGTAGTTTTCAACATATTGCACTGATTCAGCATATGTTGGGCACCAATCACTAGTATGTCCTTTCCCACATAGTTCACAATTACGAATGAGCTTTGGATGGCAAATACACCCAGAGTGTCAAAATTTTCGGTTAATGTAGCCATCTGTGTAGTTAAGGCATTGATTACATCCAGTTTATGATCCCACATAGTACGCCACTTTGCATATAATGACCAATAGAACCTGAAAATAAAGAAAGAAAAAAATTTTGAATTAAGATTAAGATTGCTTGGTATTAATTTTAACAAAAATAGTAAAACAATTCCTCGGGCAACGGCGCCAAAAACTTGTTGTCGGATTTACCACGCAAGTGCATGTATCATAACAAAGTAATAAAGTGAATAGTAGAGTATCGTTCCCATGAGTAATTGTTACTAAATTCGTTCATTACTAAAATTAAAACAACTTAATCTTATCCAAACACTTAACTGAAGATTGTTTAATTAAAAACTAAATTAAAGAAAATAATAAGCAAGGAAAATAAATTAAAACTTAGATTAATCACTTGAGAAAAGCCTAGGATAACAATTTCTCTCAACACTTCGTATGAACCTCTCCTACCCTCTTAACTTGACTAATGACATTGAGTTGTTAACCTAGAGTTTTAATTTATTTATAAGTATCTGTCGATAGTCTTATAAAATATCTCTCTTAATCAATTAACTATATTTCTATGAAAATTGAATTAAAGAGAAACTCATTAAGCTTAGACTCTAAAATTTGTTACACATGACACTTAAGTATATTTTTACCCTACATGCAACTCAATTCATCCTAATAAATGAATCTGAAACATGTGTATTCAATCTATGTCTCTAAACTCCTTTTGTCAAGTTGTATTTAGGTTACCAAATCAATCTAATTGGTGGCCACACAATTAGAAGTATTAAGCACAAGATTGAATAAACAACTCAAATATCATTAAATTAAGCAATAGAGTAAAATAATCCAACTACATGTTGAGTTTCATTGCAATCCTAGAAAAATAAATTAGTTCATGCTAAACATTGAAAATAAAAAACAAAAGAGTTTCACCATCATAAATGTTACAAGAAAGATAAAGAAGATTAAGGGAAAAGAGAAACTAGGGAGTTTGTCAGGTTTTCAGTCTTCAATCTTCCAAAATCTCCTTAACTCGTTGGAATCTTTTGGTGGCTACTCTCTTCCTAAGAAAATAAGGTTTATGAAAGCTAAAAGATGTTTATTTAGGTTTAAAAGTTCTTATTATAAAGCTACAAAAGCCTAGAAGGAGAAACTTCACGTGCAAGCAACAGGTGAGTCTTCCTTTCCTTTTTCATTTTATTTCTTTCCAACCAGCAGCTCGAGTGCCGTAGCGCTGGATTCTGGCGCTGCGGCGTCGCGGCTGCTGCCTGGCTTTTTCTCCTCGCTTAGTTGCTGCACTTCACTTCTCCCGTCTTCTCGCACTTTGTAAGCTGATTTGGATGGGAAAATCATGTGCGATTTGGACAAATAATATACCGTTGGAAAGCTCAGGAAACCAGCTTCAAAAGTCAAGAAGGAAATTTTCTTGAATAAAGATTTTAAGATCATTTTTTCCCATAAACAATGTCTAGAGGTCAAATCTGCCATTGCTTCGTTTTGCACTTTTTTTCGTCTTTTCGCACCTCGAAGTTCCTTCTTGCTTTGGACCTATAAAAATACAAAAATACTAAATTAATAACTAATTTAAACATAAAATAAATAAATAAAATTAATCTAAAAATAATTAGAACTAATTAATTTCGAATAAAAACTTCAAGGACTTAGTCGATTTGAATGCATAAAATATGGTAAAATAACTCTATTTCATAAAGTTATCAGCATACAGGGAAATGATTACTTCAGTTGTTGATGCATTCAAATATTTGACACATGTCTGTATTTGTTTTGCCTTTTTTCTTATGATTTTCCTTCCATTATGTTTCGTATTTTCCTTTGTCCTTTCTTGTTGGTGGTCATTAAAGTATATTAATATATGAAAATATAAAAGTTCATTATAATTTATATTGCAGGTTTCAAATGCATCGAGTTCATTGGAAGCACAAATAAGTAGTTACGGATACAACATGTATATGAGAAATTAATGTATTTTCTTTTTGTTCAGTTGTTACTAAAAACCAATTTGTAGCAAAAAAAAAACCAATTTGTAGATTCTATCTTTTGTGGTGGATGAATATGTTAACCATATTCTAACCTTTAGTTGAGTTTTTGTACTTAATCTAAAGTTGATAGAACATCACGTGATATATAAATTTCTTCAATTTTTTCAATGATAAAAAAAAAGTGAAAAGTTAACCTTTTAAAAATTTTAAAATTTATATATTGACATGATAGCATTTTAATAAAAAATATAACTTTTAGTGGCAGTTTAAAATGCCTATAAAGAAATTAAACTTTTATAGACATTTAAAAGTGCCAGCAAAATGTCAAATTTTCTTTTTATGAAAAATATAAACCATGATTTTTAGGGGCACTTTAAAATGCTTTTAAAGAATTTAACCTTTTAGGTGTATTTAAAAGTGTCGGTAAAAGTCATGTTGGAAAAATGAATTGATTTGCTGGTATCGGTGGTTCGACTGCCAGAATATTTTCACCTGCACTCGTCTAGCCGACAGTCAAAAGACTGTCGGCGATACTTATAAGGGCAGTTTTGTGATCTTTTACCAACACTTATAAAGTGAGTTTTCTTGTATTGTATTCTTTCGTTTGAGAATTCTCACATTTACCCCAAAACGAGAATGATGCTTCCTTGCGAGAAAATCGTGATGGTGCTCCTTTAATTACCCGGCGAAGATATCGGGACTACCTTACTAAATCACATCATTCATTTTTATCATTTTTATAAAAACATTTTTTATTATCCACATTTTCAATATCCAATTAATGCTTAAATGGTGAACAAAATAAATATGTAAATTATCGAATATAAATAGCATGAATTTAAAGAAGGCGAATAATTTAAATAAGCAAAATAAATGAACGAAAAAAGTAAAGAACAACGACTGAAATAAGTTAATTGCGGAATAGTAAATTGTGTGTTAAGTAAATAAAAAATAATATAATAAAGTAAATTACAAATAAAGTAAATAAACAAAACTTCGAGAAAAGTAAATAGAATGCAATAAAGTAAATTACGATAAAATAAATAAATATGAATAAATAAGTAAATGACAAAATAAACAAATAGGTAAATAAAAAAAATTAATAAATAAGTAAAAAATTAATAAGTGTGTGTTTGATAATGCATTATAAAATTTCAATGCATTGAAAATAAAATTTTCAACAGTTTAATTTTTTCAATATGTTTGATAACTCATATTAAATGTTATTTGATAGAAAATTTTCAACAAAAAAATATTAAATGAGATAAGTAAGTACAGAACTACTTATCACTTAATGTAAAATATGTTAAATAAATTTTATTTTAAAAAATTTATATTTAAATTAAATTATTTTTTTAATTACAAAAGATGAAATATTTATTTAATTTTTATCCAGAACTATTCAGAATAATATAAAATTTTATGCTAATAAAATTACAATTGTAAAATTAATAATTTTCAAATTTCAATATTTACGGTTATTAAACATTATAATTATATTCAATACTTAATTTTCAAATAACATACCAAACCATTTTTATAGTACAAATTTAATGTTTATAAATTTAATACTTAAATTCAGTACTTAATTTTTTACAATTTATCATTACTTACTTTTTTCCTAAAAAAAAAAAGGAAGAATAATTTTTTACTTATTTATATCAGTTCTGCCATTGTGAACCTTCTATCATATTTCTAGATTGTTGATGACATGAAGTATACAGTCTCACATGTTGTTGAACCATTTGAAAGGGGAATTGCTAAAATAAATAAATAAGACCATCCATCAGATATTGGAAAATGTGAAACGCCATGAGGAGGAGCGAAGGAGGAGCTGTAAGGATGACAGTTATCTTATTCCCTTAAATTTTCATGGAATAGAGAGTTTTCTGAAGCTCACGATAATTTTGTTGAAGGCAGTGTTAGTGACAGTGGTTTGGCCAATGGCAAGAGCACCATATCCAAGCTAAAGCTGTGGCATTCAGGATTAGTACTGTACAATTATATATGCAGCTGCTTATTGCTATTCTAGTTATCAAAAGGTACTTCAATATTGTTTCTTTTGGACAATGCCAAATAGTGTTGTTAAAGTCGTAAGCCGCACTCAAAGCGATAACATCTTTATATTGTCCGAGGTGCAAGTGCAAAAATATTGTTTGTCTGAGTGAAATAAACACATGTATATATATAATATTAAAGAAAATTTATGTATTATGTATAATGAATAAGCTAGATTTTAATTAATGTAGTTCATTTAATGAACTCAAAAAATTGTTTCAACTCTAATCCATTTCCTAATAAAATTGAAAAATTGTAAAAGGAGAATGGCCTTATTATGAAGGAAAACACAAGAGTAAGGTTTGCTCTGTTTTTAATACAAAAACAGTAGTTGCTATGTTTATTTCTTTCATACAGAGCATTTTTTATCTGTTATTAAAAGGAACAATAGAGCTATAAATTAATACAGCCTAAAGTCAGAGGAGAAGAAAGAAGAAAATAGTAGAAATGGAAAGGAAAAAAAAAAAAAGAGAGTCGAGGGCCAAAGAAGAAGAAAAGAATAGAAAACTTATATCTTGATATATTCCATGTTGAGATTTGCAAGTCTTTGTTGAAGAATTTCTTTTAACCCTAATAAAATTTTGGTGGCTATAACTCTATGTTTAAGAAAAATCTTTGGATACAATATATTATCTTTTTTATTTATTTATGAAGAATAAATATGGTTTTTTTACTTTTAAAATAAAAATAACAAAAAAAAGAAAGAAAGTAGAAACTTAAGAAGCACTTTTCTCTTACATGTCTTTTTGTGCTATAGATTTCAACAAAATGCGTGGCTAGGTGTAAAGAGTCCTCTTCTCATCAAAGGGGTTTCGTCTGGAAGCTCTTGTGTAACTACAGGTTGCGTTCTTCGTCCGAACTGAATTAGGTCGGGCTTGAAATAGGTAAGTATTTTCAACGTATTAATCTTTCATGTACTTTTTATGCAAATGGATGTATGCTTTCTGGAGTCATGTAATCATCTATGATTTTATTGTAGGTGGATTGATCCTCTTAAGGCCTGATTATGGTGGACCACTCCAGTTTGCAGCAACAACATCTTTCTTGAGTAAATTATACAATGATTACCTTATTGTTCTTCGTAGATCTGGTTGGAATTGCAGCAATGATGGTTTTTTTCTTTGGAAATGTTGCAGAGCTTCTCCACTTCTAAGGCAAGTCTATATCAGTCAATAACAAACAAGTATGCAGATCTTAATCATGCGAGGAACAAAGCAGTTGTTTGATACTCGTACAGGTATTATTATTTCATCATTTATACAGGTTAATTACATTCTAGGAGATAATCCCAGGAAGATGAGCTACATGGTCGGCTTTGGAGATCAGAATCCAACACAAGTTTACCAAGGGAGTGCATCAATTCCTTGGGATGGTCAATATCACTCTTGTGATGAAGGTGATAGATGGCTGCACTCTCAGGATCGAAATCCAAATATATTTATGGGAGAAATTGTAGCTGGACTAGATCAATTTGATGATTTCTATGATGAAAGGGAGAAGCCATGGTTCACAGAACCAAGCATAGCAAGCAATGCTGGTTTGGTTGCTCCTCGCATTTCTTCTGCTTTTATGGCCCTAATTTGGGCCTGGACCTGATGGGAATCTTTGAAAAAGTTCATTTAGATTCTTAAGTTCCTTAACAACATTAAACTTCCATAAAGTTCCAAAGGGGTAGGAGAAATTCTGTTGCTAACACCAGAGGAATTTAAGTTTTGACCTTGAACAAGTTTCCTTGAGTTGAGCACATTAACACCTTCTCTTTTTGTAATTACTAATTGATCAAGAGATAAGGGAAGGAAACAAGGAATGTGCATAACCTAAATTGATGCACTTGTGTTTCAAATTAGGCAGTGGAGTGTGCATGTCTGTTTAAGAGATTGAGGGGAATTCTCCTCTGAGAACTCTCTTAGATGAGTTTGAACCATGTAGATGCATAACTTAATTATCTTGAGAAATGTTTTACTTTTGGAAGGTGCTTAACTACCTTGGAAAATGAATCTGAAAGAAGACAGCCATTTTTCTACTTTCAGACTTTGAAAATTGTCTGCTAAATAAGTGGCAGCTCCTCCTAGGCTCATATCACTTCTTGACATCCATTCTATCACTCTTAAAATTACTTCCAAAGTTTTTGTCCTTGAAAGGCTTTAGAATAGGAATAAATGCTGTGCTTGAACAGTTTTGGTCTCAGGTTCCCCAGCTAGTTTTTACTTGGTTAGGCCTCCAAACTACCATTCTAATACACATATATGCTTAATGGGACCAATTCAAGACTAAAATAAATTGGTTGTTTCTCTGATGATGCAAACATTTGTACAAAGAGTGGAAGAGCTCTTTAGAGAATCCTCTGTATATTAGATGTCTAGATACATTAGAAAAAGTAGCAGTTACACCAGATTTTGCTTACAACTTAGAATATTTACAGATGTATATATATTTCCAGCAAAACCAAGCTCTATCTGTTTGTTCTTGCCTTTTTCTTCCCCATATATTCTCCTCAGGTAGACTTCAACCTATCCAATCGATAAAATCTCTGCATAATTAAGAAAATAAGCATTAGACAATGAACTAGAAGCCGGATAATACGTTAACATTGACAAATATTCTCACCAGGATAGAGTGGATCTCTTCTAGTAAAGGAACAAGCAATGAAGTTAAGGTCTGCATATCCTCTTTAAGGTTGTCAGAATTTTGATCTTTTGTCATGAGGAGACTAATGAATGTTTTGTTATCAGGGACGAGTTTTAGCGCCACCTGCAAACCTTATATATGTTAGTTCAAGTTAAGGCAATGTTATAATGCTATGGAACAATGCTGAAACATCACTTAAAGAACATGACAATTGACTGACTTACATAATGTGTCAATGAAACAATTGTAGTCAAGATAGAATTCTAGGTAGTCCTGGAATATTATGCCTAAGCTAGAAATTTAGCCTCAGATCCTGTCATCTAATGAAAGCTTTTTCTTGAATAAGTGGGTTAGGTCAATAAAATAAATAAATAAATAAAAGAAAAGAACTGCGAAATCATTAACACTTGAGACTCATAGGCAGTAAAATCTGAGGGAAAATTTGTTGCAAAGGAGCAGGAAGGCCTAAATACCTTAAAAGCAGCTGATGAAATCCATCCATGCCATGGCTTCAAAGTAATATTATAGGATTCTTCAACTGCTTGTTCCATGTTCTGCCCAGGATCCTTCACCAATCTTTGTAACAAAGCTACCATAAAATCCATTGACCTGAAGAGGGAAACAAGTTTATTTGCTTTCAATTAAATAATTTTCGCTACATAAACTATTAGCATAACTTAATGATATTAGATCAAGAGCAAAAAGTATATCTATGTGTCTTCAAGTGTGCTCATAAAAGTTCTTTCTTAAGAATTGAAACAAAAATAGGGACGGTAATGTATTGTAAAAAATCTGTAAAAAATCGGATATTTGATATTTATCGGATTCAATTTTTTTGGATTCAGATAATTTTCCTTTGGTTATTAGATTTAAAAGTTCTTCCTTAAGAATTGAAACAAAAATAGGGATGGTAATGTATTGTAAAAAATCAGATATTTTATATTATCCGATTCGATTTTTTTGGATTCAGATAATTTTCGTTTGGTTATTAGATTTATTATGTGTGACGGATTCGGAACGCATTCAAATAAGAACTTTTGGATATCCGATCTTCAAATTTGCTATTGTTTTGGTTCGGATAGTATCGGATATTCAAATTCGTTATCCGAATCCTCTTTGCTTATACAGATATTATTAGATATCTAAATCCGATATCCGTTTACATATTTGTAAAATATAAAAAAATATATATATATTTGTGTAGAAATTCAAACTTTGGCATGCAAACCCTTATTACTAAGAATTCGAATATTTAAGAAATTCAGATATCCGACGAATATTACTATTTAATTCGAATTTGAATAGTAGTATTCGGATAATAAATAATTTAAATATTATATAAATTTATCGAATTCAGATTTAGATATTTTAAAAGTTGTAAATATTCGATCGGTCCTCATCCTAAACCAAAGACTAGCTAGGAGGTTTCCAAGATAAAAGCTTTGGCTCTATATTCATAATCATCTCTACTTTTGAAAGTGCCAATGATGAATGTCAACAGTTTCATAATGAGATGAACCACATCTTTTTACTCACATTTGCTAAAGCATGAATGGGGCAAAATTAAGGGTGTTTATTATTTGGTTTTAATCGAATTAACAGATTGAAATTTAATTCGTTTCAATTAATCGGTTAATCAAATAAATATTGATTTGATTGATCGGTTAAGAATTTTGATAAATTTCGGTTTTCAATTATTTCGGTTCGGTTAAATGAAATTAACCGAATTGATCATATTAACCGAAATACACTAAACCTAACTTATTTATACTTTCTTAGTTATTTTAGTATGTTTGATATTTGGATTTTATTAGGCTTTGTTTTTGGATTTTGGTTGGTTGGATATAGTATTATGGATGGAGTACAATTAGCTTGTTTTAGCATTTTGATTGAATATAAAATCATGTAATAAAAATAAGTTATAAAATAAATTGGGTATTTATTTTGGTTAATTGAAAATCGACCGAATTAATCAAAATAATTTCGGTTCGGTTAATTCAGCTCTTATACTATCCGGTTTGGTTAATGATTAAGAGAGAAAAAAATTTAATTAATTCAATTAATTATTCGATTTAATTATTAATCGAACTGACCATTTGAACACCTTTTAGACAAGTAGCAAACATAATATTCTTTTGAAACTTCAACTAGGACAATGAAAATTGGTAAAAGAATAAAAAAGCAGTAACAGCTTGTCTCTGTTTCTTGTAGTAAAAGACAAATCAAAACATAGTAAAGACCTATAACAGAGAAGGTCAAAGATAGCAGACCCTAACTTTTCATTAAACTTTGATATGTCAGCCATGGCAGACTATCACTGGATTCAAAGTTTTAACTTATCTTATACTTTATGGTAATAGCGCAGAAAGCAAAGCTGAATCTACAGTTTAAGTTAGATTATTAAAGAAAAGCTTTATTCACCTGTTAACTTTTTTGCTTGCTATGATTAATTTGGAATATCTTTATAGAACTGTTAGTTATTGACATAGATAATCTGCTTACCTGGTAAGCCAGAGAAAGGCTCTACTGCAGCTGGTACCCTTTCTCGCATTGCCTTCACTGTCTTCTTTTTTCAACATCTCAATCACATTTGAATACTTTGTCGGATCGGATTCGCAAAGAATCTCCAATCTCTAAAAATGGAGAGAAGAGAAAGAGAGTTCCATCAATGTTAATCAAGAAAATGACAAAAAAAATGTCCTTACATGGACAGAAATGGCCATGGAAAAATTGGTGAAACGACAAACATAAAGCAAGAAGTGCAAGGTTTGCTGAAAAGTCACAAGGGTATTCTTGTCATGCAATAAAAGTCAAGTGTGCACATTAAATGGAAAACTAAGAACAATGATTCTTCTATTATGCTGTGATTTTACTTTAAACCTGGATATTTTGATGAATGTCTTGTCTGAGAACAGCCATAGTTGGGCCTATCTTGTCTGCAAAAGAACAAAAATGTAGGAAAAGAAAGTTTAGTTGATATATTTAGACCCACATGTCCGAAGAAGAAGAAGAAGAAACTGACCAAGAACTTGAAGAATCAAGGTGCAGACATGAAGAAAAGGCTTGGTTGGTATATAAGCAGCATCAAGATTATCACCAGGTTGAACTTTGGCTAACATGGACAGCTCTTCAATGGCAGACCTTAACTCTGACCTTTTCTCCATTTCCCTTTTTCTCTTCATTTCAATCTCTAGAACTTCGTTCTCCTTTCTTGATTCTTGATTCTAGCTAACCTTATATAGCTCACAGCTGACTTTCCTGAATATTTTTATGGACTATGACAGAGACAGAGATTTTAGAATTTAGAATTTACTCCAATAGATGTATGATTCAATTAAACTGACAAAACTCATTTGTTAAGAAAAAAACTGGCTGGTGTGGATAAACATGTAGCTTCTCTAACCTGAAACCTTTTTTTGGGGTTAATTTTGTTGTTTTTATTGTTAATTATTGTTTAATATTCAATATTTCTTCTGATGGTGACTTGTATTTGACCTTGGAGTTATCTATGAGCTATCCTCTCACTGTTATTTAAATGTAATCTTATGGTATAAGAGACAATTGGTTTTTATTTAAGATCTCATCAACTGTACACTTTAGCCTGAGTTTTGATCTCATCAATGACTTCATAAAACTGTTGCGGGTCCTTCCATGACACTTCACCAATTCGTAATACCAATTTTTTGTCCAAAACTCAACCATTTACTATATGATTCGAATTGGGATATTTTTTCTAGTGAAGAAAGTTTTAAAGAATTTTGTATTTTTGAAATGGTATCATTAAAAACCCAAGTTTAACCAAGGGTATTATCTCGTTTTAGAAAAAGTCAAGGATTAAGGTTCAGTTTTTTTTTTTTTTAAGGGTAAAAAAGAAAGTTGATATCCATGGGATCATGAGTAATGACAGGCCTGAAAGATGGATTCAGTCACGAGTCTTATTTAGGTAGAAGAATTGCATAACCTTTAGCATTTTTTTTCTTCTCAATTGAAAAGATAAGCTTGAAATTTTCATCTAGCATTCGGGTGTGAGCCTTTGAGGGGTTTGAGAACCAAACATTTCTTAATTTAGTAATTTTGAACATAATATAAAATATGATACGTTTAATAAATATGAAAATAATATAATAAATATGATACGATTCGAAACAACACATTTATACATGATACTTTTTTTTTTTTGTTGCTAATTCATAGATTTTTTTTTTTGGATAAGTGTCAATTTAATTATCCAAGAAGCAGAGGAGATTTCTGCTACATCAAAACTGAAAACTAGCTACTCAGCTAGCTTTACATCAATAAAGAAAAATATAGTTGCTTAAGCCCCAATCAAAACAGAGGTTAGCATTTACATTATCAAATTCTATGTTTTTTAAGCCTACCAACTTGAATCTGATCTCCTGTTTAATGGTTTCAAAAACCTGCAATGGAGTCTTGCATGGACTTCCATGTATCATTCTATTCCTTTCCTTCCAGACGTGGTAAATGGTTGCATTCCAAGCAAGCTTGAGAATAGTTGTAAGCAAGGATCTACCTTTGAGCTTCTGCACAGCCCATTCGAGCACATTGTTCCAACTACAACTTCGAACTTGCAACTGACATGACTGCATTACCTGCAACCAAACTGATCTGGAGAAGCTACATTCAAAGAATAAGTGATCCCGGGTCTCTTGTTCAGAGAGGCAAAGCTTGCAATTCACATCTACCTCTAACCCCAAGCTCAGAAGTCTCATGCTTGTAGGCAATCTGTTCAAAATGGCCATCCAGGAAATAAGGGAGTGTTTAGGGATATGATGAGAATACCACAAAAGTTTATCCCATTTAACCTTCTGTTTCTTTGGTCTAATATCCTGCCATACTTTTGCAGCTGAGAATGTGGTTCCAGGGAATTTCCAAATCCATCTTCCATCTTGATGGCTAATGAACTGGTTGGCCAAGTGCCTCAATTTTAAAAGTTTTTTCCAGCTCCAACTATTACCCTGAGCTTCAGTAAGCTCCCAAAAAGACCTTTCCTTGAGAACATAAGCATGGATCCAAGCTATCCACAGAGAGCCCGATCTGAAGTACAAGGCCCATATATGCTGCAGAAAACATGCCTGGTTCCAAATGGAGAGGTTTTTAATGCCCAGGCCTCCTTCAGACTTTGGGAAACAAATATCCTGCCAACCCACTCTTGCCCCTCTTGCAGATGAATCACTACCAGTCCAAAGGAACCTTGTGAGCAACTGGTTCAACTTATTTAGGACAAATTTTGGCAGTATGAAGTGTCTGGTCCAGTAATTCTGAATGTTGAACAAAACTGACTGGATGAGCTGAAGCCTGCCAGCATATGAAAGCAACTTAGCAGACCAATTCTCTATTCTTGCTGTCACTTTCTCAAGAAGAGGTGCGCAGTCCCTTGCTGTCAGCTTCCTAGTGACTAATGGAACCCCCAAATAACGAACAGGTAAGTATCCCATCCTAAATCCAGTAGTTTGGGAGATCAGCTGTAAAGATTCATCGTTTAAGCCTGAAGAGAATAGCTCACTTTTGGCACAATTCAATTGCAAACCTGACATTGAATAGAAGGCTTGAAGTATATTTTGAACCCCAGAGATGGATTCCAGATTGCCTTTTGTGAAGATAAGCAAATCATCTGCAAAACAGAGATGAGTAAGGCTAATCTTTTTGCATTTTGGATGGAATGCAAAAACTCCCATGCTAGCTGCAGTGTCCAAAAGTTTGGAAAGCACATTCATGGATAAAACAAATAAGTAGGGAGAAATGGGATCCCCTTGACGAATACCCCTTGCTCATGGAAAGTACCCAGCTAGCCCTCCATTGATTGACAAAGAAAATCTGGGAGTTGTTAAGCAGCAGCTGATCCATTCAACAAATTCCTTAGGAAATCCCATAGCAGCAAGAACAGAAATGATAAAATCCCAATTCAAAGTGTCAAAGGCCTTTTGAAGATCCACCTTGAGAGCGCATCTTGGGGAGAGGGAGGATTTATTATATCCTCTCACCAGTTCTTGGGCCATTAGGATGTTATCTGTAATGCTTCTGCCCTTGATAACTCGTATAATTATATAGTTTTTAGTTATGTTTTATTATTGTTTTGTGTCAAATACGAGTTATTATTGTTTAGTCTAATTGTGTTTATGATCTTTTATATTTTTATGTATTTTGGTGTTTTTCGCAAGTTTCTTTGAGTGATTTCAGATTACTAGAATTAAGGGCAAATCCAGTTCAGTTTCAGTTCCGACACCTTTTGCCATATCAGCTATATCTCGCGTTTCACTGAAGCAATAAGGCTGAAATTTGTAGCCATGCAAAGCTAAGAGGCATATCTATCTTTTTCATGTTTTACACTTCTTAAAACGGAGTCGTTTTCCCTAGCGAAATCGACCATCAAGTTGGCTGATGTGCAATGACGTCTGTGCTGACATGTTTTCGTATTATGCCCGTATCTTCTTATCCACATCAGCAAATGAGCTGATTCCAACGGATATGGTTCCGTAACTGATAGGGGAACCTTTGTCTAGAAGATCATGTGATCAGATCAGGCCTCCAATATTGAATAAATCGACCATCAAGGTGGCTGATGTGTAATGACATCTGTGCTGACATGTTTTCGTATTTTGCCCATATCTGCTTAACCACATCAGCAAATGAGCTGATTCCAACGGCTATGGTTCCGTAACTGATAGGGGAACCTTTTTCTAGAAGACCATGTGATCAGATCAGGCCTCCAATATTGACGAAATCGACCATCAAGTTGGCTGATCAAAATCGTCATATACCTACCTTTGAAATTTGTAAAGCTTGTCTCTTGTCATTTAGCCCTCCAAAATGTGTATAAATAGAGGGCCTTGGATGATTGTAAGGGATCATATTGGAGATTGGTAGGATATTAGCCATTTTAACAAAATTCTCTAAGTTTTCTTCTTCTTTCTTTTCTCTAGTTTTCTTTTTATTTAGAAAGAGCAAGAGGTTGGATAATTAATATTCTTCTTCTTCTTCTTTCTTTCTTTTATTTTCTTCTTATATTCTATTTAATTTTATGTTTATAATGCCTATGCTAGGCTAAACTTCTATTTGGTTAAGGGTGATTTCAAAGCCCTAGACATGTTTTGTGATTGATTTTCAGATTCTATCTATCATTAATTTTCTATCAAAGTTGCTTATGTTCTTCTACAAGAATTGTTCATGATGTTGTCTTGATTTATTTAGGTGTACAACTAGATAGATCTTGATAATTATCTATTGCTAGTTTAGGAGTCTTGATCCGTGTAATTGTCTTGATTTCCTATTCATAAGTGGCAATTTGTGATTAATGATTATGGTCAAGTTTTCAATAATTGCAAAGTGGAACATAACCTAAGTTGAACAATCCGAGCTTATGTGTTTGTTGCTTAGATCAACCTATCTTTCTCATCATAAAGCTGCCATTAAATTGAATTTAGAGAGCTTATTCTAGGTTGTTTAATGGTTAGAGATTAAATAGAGAGCTTGTTCTATTTAACGACAAACTAAGGAAAGATTGGGGTAACAGAGCTTGTTGTTATCTACGGTTGTTAACTTTGATAGTTGGTTGATATTGATAGATCTGAAATTGATTCTTAATGATGTCTAGTGGTGGAGAATGAAACCTTAACCATATTTTTCATATTTGATTCTTCTTACTTACTTGTTTTCTTACTTTTCTAGTTTGCTTATTTTTAAAAGTATATTTATTTTTATTGGCTGGTTATACCGCCTAATTTGTATATTAACTTTGTTTTATTTTTATTGGCTGGTTATACCGCCTAATTTAGTATATATATTTTTATTGGCTGGTTATACCGCCTAATTTAGTATATATATTTTTATTGGCTGGTTATACCGCCTTGCATCTTATTCTTATTATTTACTTTAGTTTAAATCTGATTTCAAAAACCCCTTTTCTTTTATTGTTCTTGAATTTAAGTTTTAAACTATCAACTTATAAACTAAAACCCAATCCCTGAGGACTCGACCCTTGCTAACTACTATACTTACAATTGATCTTTTTAGTGCAAGGTTAAATAAGATACACTCTTTTGGGTGCATCAAATTTTTGGCGCCGTTGCCGGGGATTGCTTTCTTTAGTTTATTAGTTTATTGGTTTATTCTTATTTTCTGTTCTAATTATTTACTTTCTTATATTTTTTTATTAGTGAATGTTCCAAGCTCCCGAAAAAGACTTACGACTTAGAAAAATTCGGGAATTTATAACTTCTCACCAACAACCAATCGAGGAGTTGATCCAAAACATCCAAGAGAAGCAAGGAGAGATGGCAGCAGCTGACAACCGAACTCTCAAGGAGCTAGCCGCTCCGGACTTGGGTCAACAACCATTATGCATTGAATATGCTAATCTTGAGGTAGCTTTTGAATTAAAATCTGGTTTGATTCACCTTCTCCCAACTTTTCATGGTTTTGCAGGAGAGGATCCAAATAAGCACCTCAAGGAATTCCATGTAGTTTGCTCAAGCATGAGACCAACAGGGGTCACGGAAGAGCAAGTTAAGTTGAGAGCCTTCCCATTCTCTCTAGCTGATTCAGCAAAGGAATGGCTCTACTATCTACCATCCGGGACCATCACTACATGGAATGATTTGAAGAAAGCATTCTTGGAAAGGTATTTCCCAGCATCTAAGGCTGCCAACATTAGGAAAGAGATATGTGGGATTCGGCAATACAACGGAGAGTCCTTATATGAATATTGGGAGAGGTTCAAGAAACTTTGTGCATCATGTCCACACCATCAAATAAGTGAACAACTTCTCATCCAATACTTCTATGAAGGTCTCATGCCCATGGAGAGAAGTATGATAGATGCCGCTAGTGGGGGAGCTCTAGTTGATAAGACTCCCAGGGCTGCTAGAACATTAATCTCCAACATGGCAGCCAATTCTCAACAGTTCTCAATGAGACAAGATCCACCACCACAATCCAAGAGAGTTAATGAGGTAAGTATATCATCCCTTGAACAAAAATTTGATAAACTGACTTCTCTTGTTCAACAATTGGCTGTAGGTAAAATACAACAAATAAAGGCTTGTGGCATATGTTCAAACATAGGGCACCAAACTGATATGTGTCCAACACTTCAAGAGGATACCAATGAACATGTGAATGCCATGGGTGGATTTCAGAACCAATCAAGGAAATATGATCCCTACTCAAACACATACAATCCAGGATGGAGGGATCATCCAAACTTCAATTATGGAGGGAACCAATCACAAACTATTCCTCCACCATTTGACCACAGGCCACCGGGTTTTCAGCAAAGAGTGCAACAACCATACCAAACCCGACAACAACTACCACCCACCCAAAATTCAGGTACTTCTCTTGAAGATCTTGTTAAAGCTCTTTCTACTAATACAATTCAATTTCAACAGGAAACAAAGACAAGTATTCGAAATTTGGAGACTCAAATAGGGCAATTGGCAACAACCATGAGTCAAATGCAAGCAAGGGATTCTGGGAAATTACCTTCCCAAACCATAGTGAATCCAAGAGAGAATGCCAATGCTATAAATTTAAGAAGTGGGAAACAGCTAGAGACACCACAAAATGATAGTGCTCAAGGGGAGAACAATACCATGGCATCCTCTTCACATCCCAACGAGCCACTAAAAAAGGTAATTCCTAAACCATCCTTTCCTTCTTATATAACTCCTCCACCTTTTCCTAGCAGGTTAGCAAAGTCCAAGAAGGAGGAGCAAGAGAAGGAAATTTTGGAAACCTTCCGGAAAGTAGAGGTGAACATTCCTTTACTAGATGCTATCAAGCAAGTGCCAAGATATGCCAAGTTCCTAAAAGAGTTGTGCACATCTAAACGGAAGTTGAAATGGAATGAAAAGGTAAGTGTGGGGGAGAATGTGTCAGCTGTTCTTCAAAAGAAACTCCCACCTAAATGCAAGGATCCAGGTATGTTTACCATTCCTTGTAAGATAGGCAACACCAGGTTTGAGCGTGCTATGCTAGATCTAGGGGCATCTATTAATGTCATGCCATATTCAATTTATGCTTCATTGAATCTAGGACCATTAGAGGAAACCGGTGTTATAATACAACTTGCTGACCGTTCTAACACTTATCCAAGAGGAGTTGTAGAAGACGTTCTTGTACAGGTTAATGAATTGGTTTTTCCCGCTGACTTTTATGTTATTGAGATGGAAGATGAGATGTCTTCTAATCCCACACCTATTCTATTAGGGAGACCATTCTTGAAAACAGCAAGAACTAAAATAGATGTACATGATGGCACTTTAACTATGGAATTTGATGGTGAAATAATTCGCTTTAACATTTTTGAGGCCATGAGATATCCTAGTGATGTGCATTCTGTTTTTAATATTGATATAATTGACTCACTAGTGCAGCAAGCTTATGAGCTAGATGGTGAAGATAGTGTGGAAATAGTCCTTAGCAACCATCTCGGAATGGGGAATGCTAAACTAGCCTTGAGTGACCATGTGGAAGGGGCACTAGAATCTTTACACTCGCTGCAACCTAAAGATGCAAGGTTTGATGTTTCATTTATTGATTTGCCTTTATCTAATGAGAAACTTCTACCTTCCATTTTGCAGGCACCAACTTTAGAATTGAAACCACTACCGAACCACTTGAAATATTTGTTCTTAGGGGAAAAGGACACACTACCTGTCATCATTGCCAAAGAGCTCACACCTTTGCAAGAAGAGCGACTTATCCGGGTGCTTAGAGAGCATAAAACAGCAATTGGTTGGACAATTGCCGATATCAAGGGAATAAGCCCATCCATGTGCATGCACCGGATTTTGTTAGAGGAAGGGTCTAAACCAACAAGAGAAGCACAAAGAAGATTGAACCCTCCTATGATGGAGGTTGTGAAAAAGGAGATACTGAAGCTCCTAGATGTTGGAGTGATCTATCCTATCTCGGATAGCAAATGGGTGAGCCCAGTCCAAGTGGTTCCAAAGAAATCAGGTGTAACGGTGGTAACAAATAATGAGAATGAACTTGTTCCTACTAGGATTCAAACAGGATGGCGAGTTTGTATTGATTATCGTAAACTTAATTCCACAACTCGCAAAGACCACTTTCCTTTACCTTTTATTGATCAAATGCTTGAAAGGTTAGCTGGCCATTCTCATTATTGTTTTCTTGATGGTTTTTCAGGTTATAATCAGATAGCCATTGCTCCGGAGGACCAAGAGAAAACAACATTCACATGTCCATTTGGTACTTTTGCATACCGGCGTATGCCATTTGGTCTTTGTAATGCACCAGCTACATTCCAAAGGTGTATGGTTAGCATATTTTCAGATTATGTAGAGAATATCATAGAAGTGTTTATGGATGATTTTAGTGTCTATGGTGATTCTTTTGATAGATGTCTAGAGAACCTTACACTTGTACTTGAAAGATGCATGGAAACTAACCTTGTTTTGAATTGGGAAAAATGTCACTTTATGGTAGAACAAGGAATAGTTTTGGGCCATGTTATTTCTTCTAGAGGGATAGAGGTTGATAAGTCTAAAATAGATATTATGCATTCTTTACCACCTCCCACAAATGTGAGAGAGGTTCGTTCTTTTCTTGGACATGCAGGTTTCTATAGGAGATTTATCAAAGACTTCTCAAAGATCACATTACCTCTTTGCAAGCTACTACAAAAAGATGTGGTTTTCCACTTTGATGATAAATGCAAAGAGGCGTTTGAAACATTGAAGGGACTCTTGACATCAGCTCCTATCATCCAACCACCAGATTGGAATGTACCTTTTGAAATCATGTGTGATGCTAGTGACTATGCCATTGGAGCTGTTTTGGGCCAACGGGTTGGGAAAGCCTCACATGCCATTTATTATGCCTCAAGAACTCTTAATGATGCTCAATTGAACTATTCCACTACTGAAAAAGAACTTTTGGCTGTTGTATTTGCTTTAGAAAAATTTCGATCTTATTTAATTGGTACTAAAGTAATTGTATTTTCTGACCATGCAGCCCTTAAGTACTTACTCACTAAAAAGGAGGCCAAACCAAGGTTGATTAGATGGATACTTCTCTTACAAGAGTTTGATTTGGAGATAAAAGATAAGAGAGGTAGTGACAACCTGGTTGCGGACCATCTTAGCCGTTTAGTTCATGAAGATGATGCACTACCCTTGAATGAGAACTTTCCGGATGAGCAACTTCTTTTTATAAGAACAACAACTCCTTGGTATGCTGATATTGTTAATTACTTAGTTACCAAGAAGTTGCCACAAGAGTTGACACAAGCTCAAAGAAATAAGATCAAGAGTGATGCCAAATACTACATATGGGATGATCCTTACCTTTGGAAGCATTGCTCCGATCAGATTATAAGAAGGTGTGTACTCGAAACTGAATTTCAATCTATTCTCACCTTTTGTCACTCTTATGCATGTGGAGGACACTTTGGATCCAAAAGAACAGCCATGAAAGTTCTTGATTCTGGATTTTATTGGCCTACCATATTCAAAGATGCATACCTCTTTTGCAAGTCATGTGATCGTTGCCAAAGAACTGGTAACTTAGGTGCTAGAAATCAAATGCCTCAAACTCCAATACTTATTGTTGAAATTTTTGATGTATGGGGCATGGATTTCATGGGACCTTTTCCTCCTTCTTTTGGTAATCTTTATATTTTACTTGCCGTTGATTATGTTTCAAAGTGGGTGGAAGCAAAATCCACTAGGACTAATGACTCTAAAGTTGTTTCAGATTTTGTCAAGACTAACATCTTGGCTAGGTTTGGAACGCCAAAGGCCATAATCAGCGATAGAGGTACTCACTTTTGCAATAGGACTATGGAAGCACTTTTGAGGAAGTATAACATCACACACAAGGTCTCCACCTCATATCATCCTCAAACTAGTGGGCAAGCTGAAGTGTCAAACCGAGAAGTTAAGTCCATCCTTGAAAAGACAGTTAATCCAAATAGGAAGGATTGGAGTTCACGACTTGATGATGCACTTTGGGCTTATAGGACAGCATATAAGACACCCATTGGTATGTCTCCTTATCGACTTGTTTATGGTAAGCCTTGTCATCTTCCGGTTGAATTGGAACATAAATCATATTGGGCTATCAAACAATGCAACATGGAGATGGATGAGATAGGAAAGAAAAGAAAACTTGACCTACAAGAATTAGAGGAGATAAGGAATGATGCCTATCAGAATTCTAGGATTTACAAGGAAAAGACTAAGGCATTCCATGACAAGATGATATCAAGAAAAGAATTTGTTGTTGGACAAAAAGTTCTTCTCTTCCATTCACGCCTTAAGTTATATCCAGGTAAGTTACGTTCTCGTTGGGTTGGACCTTTTGTTATTACTAATGTATTTACTCATGGTGCAGTTGAAATCCAAAGCCCAAAAACAGATAAGGCATTCAAAGTGAATGGTCATAGATTGAAGCCTTACTATGAGAACTTTCCAATACAAGATGTGGAGGAGTTTCCACTTTTTGAGCCAAAGTATGTTGAATAATAATGGCATGGGTCTAAGTTAGGCTGAGGACAATAAACCAAGCGCTTCTTGGGAGGCAACCCAAAAGGATGGAGAGCATCTATTATATCAGATTTGCATATTCCTTACTCTCCATCATTCTATCTTTTATTGTTTTTCTTTTCTTTTGTTTAATAGTTCTTTTCTCTTACAAGATGTAAATATAATTTTTAATTTATTTTTTTTAACCCCGGTTAAATGGCGGATAACGGTACTCCGTGATTATTTAAATCGGTTCCATCAGCTACCCACAAAACTGATATTGTATATAAATTTCTCTTCCAATTTCTCTTTCAATTTTTTTTTCATTCTTTTCTTTTCAGGATGGATGATATTCTCACAAGATTGCAGAAACGATTTCCTCCTTTTCCTCGAAATATTTTACTGAAGCTTTACCAAGTTCGACTTGAGAGATTAAGAATGCTTATGCACAAAGGGATTCCTGACGACATACGTTGGCTAATTGAAGCCAAGGTACGTGAAGATGAATATCTTCCTGTTTTGCATTTACCAGGTACAGGTAGAAGCACTTTTGCAAAGAAGCGACGAGCAAAGCGCATGAGTTCAAATTGCCACAAATGTGCACGATGGACGTGTAACGGTAAATGTCGTTCTATTGGGATTCCGTCCTCTAATCGAGATGATAAAATTGAATTCATTAAGGATGGACTGAGTAAGGAGAATTTGGGTAATATCCAACTTTCTCTTGAGACGCATCCTAGTGGAGACGTACAAAGAGAAATTCTTGATTTATGGCCGCAATTCCAAAGGGAATGGCAACATCTTGGGAATCTGATGTTAAAAGACCCTGTTTGCCAGCTTGTAAGAAAACTGGATGGGAAGCATATCCTCGACTCATAGAAGGCGTTTAAGCCGTTTCTGGACGTAAAACCAGAGGAAGATGTGAGCCACAATCACAACTACAATAAATGACTTCTCAGCTTTTGGTTTGATTTGCAATAACTTTATTTTGTTTTAATTTACGTGTTGTTCGATTTGTGTAATTATTCTCGTTTTTTTTATTTGTCTTTTACGGTTGATTTTTTCTTCTCTTTTTGATTTTCTTCCTGAAATCACGCAAAAATCTTTTGTTAGGTTAACATTTTCTTCTGACAGGTCAGATACACTTTCGGCGACATTATTACTCTTGTCTGATTCACTACTCAGTCCTCTATATATTACACCATGTACTCATTCTCTTTCAGGCACTCGAAAAAAAAAAATGGAAAGTACTTCATCCCAGCGCATTAAAAAAATTTGTGTCTTTGGAGGTGCTTATCCAGGGAAAAATAACATATTCGCTGATGAAGCCATAAGAGTTGGAGTAATACTTGCCCAACAAAAGATCCACTTGATTTATGGAGGCGGTAGTACGGGTTTAATGGGAGCAGTCGCTACAGCAGCACACACCGGAGGAAGTCCAGTTCTAGGAATCGTGCCAAAACTATTCACAAGTTTTTGTGGACCTACCGTGGGTAAGGAAATACAAGTCTGGAGTGTCCCTGAACGGATAACAATCATGTACCATTCTGCCGATGCATTCATTGCTTTACCAGGAGGTCTGGGTACATTGGAAGAAATAGCTTGCGTGGCTTCTTGGTCATCTTTGGTCACAAATAAGAAACCCATTGGTTTGCTTAATATTAATGGTTATTTTAGTAATTTGCTTTTATATTTAGATAATGCTGTGGATAATGGATTCATGTTTTCAGAGGCAAGGAGAACCATAATTTCTGCTACAACCATTGAAGATTTACTTAAAAAGCTCCAAGCTTATGAGTGTTTATCTGCTACGGTTGTTTCGCAAACGCTCGGAAAAAGAAAAAGAGATATGGACGAGCAAGGAGTGGATTGCACTTTGTCTTTGTGACATTATCTAACATTTTGCTTGTTGTGTCTCAGTTATAATAAGTGGTTAGCAACCTCTGCAGGTAATATCTCCTAAATTCTACCTTTAAAATTTGACATTGGGGACAATGTCATATTTTAGTAGGGGGTAAGGGACATATTTTGCTAATTTAAAAAAAAAAAAAAAAAAAAATTTAAGAAGTATTCATTCTGAACAAGGTCTGAGTAAGGGAGACTTGAGACATACCTTGTCAGTTTGATTTCTTCTTTTCAAAAAAAAAAAAAAGTTTGTTGTGTTTTAAGCAATTTAGAAGTATTCATTCTGAACAAGGTCTGAGTAAGGGAGACTTGAGACATACCTTGTCAGTTTGATTTCTTCTTTTCAAAAAAAAAAAAAAAAAAAAAAAAAAGTTTGTTGTGTTTTAAGCAATTTAGAAGTATTCATTCTGAACAAGGTCTGAGTAAGGGAGACTTGAGACACACCTTGTCAGTTTGATTTTAATCTTTTTATGTTTACTTGTTAATTTTTGTTTAGTATTTTAAGATTATTTAGGTTGCATGAGTTTGTTTTGTTTTGAGTCTTAGCTGTTCCTATTCTTATGTTATTAGTTCTTTTCTCTTACACATGATTCTTTCATTTGGGTTAATAGACTTACATTGAGGACAATGTAAGAATTAAGTGTGGGGGGAATGATTTAGGATTTCTTTTATTTTTGTCTACTATTTTTTTTTTTATGAGTCTTTATTATAATTTTTAGTGTGTTTTAGTTCCTTTTTAATACAATGATGAGATATGAATTGCATAAGTCTAAAACAGAGTTATTAGTGAGAAGATTTTCATGAGAATTGAGCTTGATATCATTTTTTTTATGAGCCAATGTTAATATGATATGTTGATTGAGAAAGAAGCATGTTTAGACTTAATCTGACTTGTATAATCATCCTTGTGAGTTTTTGAGCCTATAATGATTGATGCATTATACAAATCAATCTAATTTCTTTCTTGAGTGCTCTTATGATTACAGGATTCTCTAGAACTTGCTTTAAACCGTTTGAGACTATATTGATACATGTGACAACATGAATATGATAGAGGCATTAGGATTTTTAGCCAGAGCCAAACAGCCATCCCTTATTGATGTTCCAAGAGAACACACCCTTAGTGAACCAATTTGAGCCTACATTGAATAAGCTATCTCTTTGGTAACCATAACTTGTCCCTGACCTAAATATACTTATATCTTTACCTTTGTTCCAAAGATGAATTAGCATGTTTTGAGACAAGTTGCAAAGACAAGGGATATTTTTAGTTAAAAATTTGGGTTAGAAACAAGAAATAAGTGTGGGGGGGAAAGAAAAGAAAAGTCAAAAAAAAAAAAAAAAAAAAAAAAAAAGAAATGGAATACTGGCAAATACATTCAAAAAAAAAATATGAATCATCTCTTGAATTTTGGGAAAAAGAAAAAGATGTTACAAAGTTGTTCAGAATGAAGAAAAGGCCCAACATAAATATCCGGCCTAGGTGACTATGTACTTGTAAAGAGTTTTGAGAAGTTTCTTTGTATGATCTTTTTATGTCTCTAAACTTTATGAACTCTTTGGAACCTTTGTGATATCTTTATCCTTTTGTTCTTCAACCACATTACAAACCCCTTGGCCCCATTACAACCTTGATTAAAGACCTCTTGATTCATGAAGTTGTATGATCTAAATAGTGGAGAATAGGTGGACAAGCAAGAATATGGTAGAACTGTTTTCATGAGATTGATTGAGTGTAAACACTTCACCACTACTTTAAAGAGTGAAAATCATGAGGGTATCCCATGTGAGAAGTTGAGATTAAATTTGAACATGCAATATTTTGATTGAGATATGTTATGCTAATATTGGCTTAACTCAAACAATTTACATTCAAGCATGATTTTTTGTGAAATTCTTTAAGCTATTGATTAGTTTATAAGACTTGTTCAAATATTGTATCTAATTTGTATTGAAAGGATTAGGAGTAAATATTTTTAGTATATGCAGTTTATTTATATTTTAGTTTTTCAATGTTTGTGGGTATCGTTCTAGTAAACCCTCACGAGACTAAACTCGTCCACTAGGGACACCTAGGGGCTTAAAGGCTTGTGTCACATGCTAAGTGCCACCGTGATTTCCTACGAAAGTGGATTAGATTAGATTTTCTTATTTTATTTTTATTGAGTCGTTGCTAGGGACTAGCAACAATCTAAGTGTGGGGGTGTGATAACTCGTATAATTATATAGTTTTTAGTTATGTTTTATTATTGTTTTGTGTCAAATACGAGTTATTATTGTTTAGTCTAATTGTGTTTATGATCTTTTATATTTTTATGTATTTTGGTGTTTTTCACAAGTTTCTTTGAGTGATTTCAGATTACTAGAATTAAGGGCAAATCCAGTTCAGTTTCAGTTCCGACACCTTTTGCCATATCAGCTATATCTCGCGTTTCACTGAAGCAATAAGGCTGAAATTTGTAGCCATGCAAAGCTAAGAGGCATATCTATCTTTTTCATGTTTTACACTTCTTAAAACGGAGTCGTTTTCCCTAGAGAAATCGACCATCAAGTTGGCTGATGTGCAATGACGTCTGTGCTGACATGTTTTCGTATTATGCCCGTATCTTCTTATCCACATCAGAAAATGAGCTGATTCCAACGGATATGGTTCCCTAACTGATAGGGGAACCTTTGTCTAGAAGATCATGTGATCAGATCAGGCCTCCAATATTGAATAAATCGACCATCAAGGTGGCTGATGTGTAATGACATCTGTGCTGACATGTTTTCGTATTTTGCCCATATCTGCTTAACCACATCAGCAAAGGAGCCGATTCCAACGGCTATGGTTCCGTAACTGATAGGGGAACCTTTTTCTAGAAGACCATGTGATCAGATCAGGCCTCCAATATTGACGAAATCGACCATCAAGTTGGCTGATCAAAATCGTCATATACCTACCTTTGAAATTTGTAAAGCTTGTCTCTTGTCATTTAGCCCTCCAAAATGTGTATAAATAGAGGGCCTTGGATGATTGTAAGGGATCATATTGGAGATTGGTAGGATATTAGCCATTTTAACAAAATTCTCTAAGTTTTCTTCTTCTTTCTTTTCTCTAGTTTTCTTTTTATTTAGAAAGAGCAAGAGGTTGGATAATTAATATTCTTCTTCTTCTTCTTTCTTTCTTTTATTTTCTTCTTATATTCTATTTAATTTTATGTTTATAATGCCTATGCTAGGCTAAACTTCTATTTGGTTAAGGGTGATTTCAAAGCCCTAGACATGTTTTGTGATTGATTTTCAGATTCTATCTAGCATTAATTTTCTATCAAAGTTGCTTATGTTCTTCTACAAGAATTGTTCATGATGTTGTCTTGATTTATTTAGGTGTACAACTAGATAGATCTTGATAATTATCTATTGCTAGTTTAGGAGTCTTGATCCGTGTAATTGTCTTGATTTCCTATTCATAAGTGGCAATTTGTGATTAATGATTATGGTCAAGTTTTCAATAATTGCAAAGTGGAACATAACCTAAGTTGAACAATCCGAGCTTATGTGTTTGTTGCTTAGATCAACCTATCTTTCTCATCATAAAGCTGCCATTAAATTGAATTTAGAGAGCTTATTCTAGGTTGTTTAATGGTTAGAGATTAAATAGAGAGCTTGTTCTATTTAACGACAAACTAAGGAAAGATTGGGGTAACAGAGCTTGTTGTTATCTACGGTTGTTAACTTTGATAGTTGGTTGATATTGATAGATCTGAAATTGATTCTTAATGATGTCTAGTGGTGGAGAATGAAACCTTAACCATATTTTTCATATTTGATTCTTCTTACTTACTTGTTTTCTTACTTTTCTAGTTTGCTTATTTTTAAAAGTATATTTATTTTTATTGGCTGGTTATACCGCCTAATTTGTATATTAACTTTGTTTTATTTTTATTGGCTGGTTATACCGCCTAATTTAGTATATATATTTTTATTGGCTGGTTATACCGCCTAATTTAGTATATATATTTTTATTGGCTGGTTATACCGCCTTGCATCTTATTCTTATTATTTACTTTAGTTTAAATCTGATTTCAAAAACCCCTTTTCTTTTATTGTTCTTGAATTTAAGTTTTAAACTATCAACTTATAAACTAAAACCCAATCCCTGAGGACTCGACCCTTGCTAACTACTATACTTACAATTGATCTTTTTAGTGCAAGGTTAAATAAGATACACTCTTTTGGGTGCATCAGCCCTCTATGAAAGCACTTTGATTAAGACTGATAAGGGAGCCTAGGTGTTGCTTTAGCCTGTTAGCTAGTATTGATGTTATACATTTGTAAACCACTGAACAGCAAGAGATGGGCCTGTATTCTTTAATGCTTCTAGGACTTTGACTTTTAGGCACAAGAGCAATGATAGTGGAATTGAAAGCTGGGTGAAGGTCGCCAGAGTTGAAGAAACTAAGTACTGCAGCTGTCAAGTCATCGCCCACTATGTCCCAAGAAGTCTTGAAGAAATGAGAAGTGTACCCATCTGGACCAGGGGCCTTATCCCCTTTGAAAGCAAACATAGCTTTCTTGATTTCCTCCGCAGTCACTTCTTTTTTTAAGCTTGCTTGTTCATCTTCAGTGAGGGAAACCTGTAGAAGTTCTTCCAGGAATTCTTTGGAGCTGCTAGTGACATTAGCATCAGCAGTGCCAAGAACTCTGATAAAGTAGGAAACTGAGTTATCAACTATTTGTGAGTAGGATTCAAGCCTGTTACCCTCCTCATCATACAGCACTCTAATTGTATTTCTAGAGTGTTTGGCTGCTACCATCCGGTGAAAGAATCTGGTATTCTGGTCGCCTTCTTGGATCCATTGTACCCTAGATTTTTGCCTGAAATGACTCTCTTCAGCAAGCTGTAATTCAATGAATTCCTGAGACACTGCTCTTTCCTTTTCAAGTAGAACAGTGGAGGGATGATCCAGAATAGCAATCTGAATAGATTCAAGCTCTTTCCTTTTTATCGCCACTTTATCTGAGATACTCCCAAAGTGAGTGACATTGAAATGTCTAAGAACTTGCTTAAGTCGCCTTAGTTTCTTATAAAGACGAATCATAGGGGTCCCTGAAACCTGTTCCTTCCAAGAGCTATCCACCACCTCCAGAAATTCAGAGTGCCTAGCCCAGTGATTGAAGAACTTGAATGGCTTTGGTGGGGAGTGTCTGAGTAAGCATGGCTTCACTAGAGCAGGGCAATGGTCGGAAATTTCTGGAGCAAGGAATTCAACATAAGAATTGGAGAAGCAAGAGAGCCACGCTTCATTTATAAGAACTCGATCAAGCTTTTTAGCAATGAAGCCCTCAACTTGATTATTTGTCCAGGTGTGGAGAAGACCAGAAAATGCATGATCAAAGATAGACAGCTGCTGCAAACATTCCCTGAAATCTGTAATATCAGAGTTCAAAGAGTGGGAGCCAATAAAGTTAGAACTCTCAGAAGGAGAAACAATAGTATTGAAGTCTCCTGCAATCAGCCAAGGTTTATTTGAAATTGAACAGTGGAGGGAATGAAGGTGTCTCCATAAGCTACGTCTGTCAGGTCCCTCATTACTAGCATAAACAGCAGTAAGATAAACTTCATGATCAGTGAGGGTGAATTTACAAGTGATGCTTTGACTTGTAACTCTCATCAAGTCCACCTGCAGGTGATTATTCCATAGGAACCAGATCCTACCATTATAGGCTTCTGAATAGTTGTGATAAAGATTCCAGCTAGGAAATTTTTTGTCAAGAATTTTCTGCATGTTATTCTCCTTGACTCTAGTTTCTAATAGGCAAACTACTTCCACATTCAATCTATTTATCCTCCTAACTACTTCTCTTTGCTTTAGAGGATTGTTTAATCCTCTAACATTCCAAAATAAGAAATTCAATGAGAAGCTAGGGGAGAATTACCTCTCGAGGTAGATATGACTACCTTATCTCTCTTGCCTTTATCAATTGGCCCTTTCCTCTTGCTTTTCAGTGTTTTCTTTAAGTCTGCAACACCAGCAAAGGCTGCTCTAGGTTGTCTGATTGAGTGGCAACTCGCACTCTCAGTGGTGTCTTTATGACCAACCGAAACGTTGTCCTTCTCTGTGTCATCATTCTGCTCCAAGATAGCAAATCTATTGATAGAGCTAGAATTTGCTGTTAATTGACATGCAGCCTGACTGAAAGAGGATTTGGTAATACTACCACCTCTTTTATCAATATCAACAACAGCTTGTACATTGCCTGCCTTAATAGCCTGATCAGTGAATTCTTCATGACCCTTGCTACTCTCTACTGGATAGTAACTTTTATCCTCATGTCCTCTGCAACTTTCTTCTACTCTTCCCCTGTCAGTCTGAACCTTTGGTATCCAAGCTTTCCCTGTAGCTACTACAGATTTTTTGGGACAGAGCTTATCAATGTGACCAAAAATTTTACAACAAGAACACTTCTGCGGTAGCCAAGGAACTTCCACCTGAATTGTAACAACAGTACCATCATTAAGCAACACTTCAATAGTTTGTGGAAGCTCAGAATCAGCCTTAATCTCGACACAGATTTTTGCATAAGCCAGGCGTTGCTGAGTTGCAGTTATCTTATCCATGTAGAGTGGAATACCAATTGCACTAGCAATATAACTCAAACCCTTCCTTGTATAGAGCTCAAGAGGGATTCCTCTTAGATGAACCCAAATTGGAAGTTTATCCATGCTAAATTCAAGGGTTTTCATACCTGGCTCCCATTTTCTGACAATGAGAGGCTTGTTCTGGATGTGCCAAGGTCCAGATTCAAGAACTCTATCCCTAGTCTCAAGATTTGAAAACTGAATAATAAAAAGATTCATACCTGCAGGTTTGATTTCAACGGGACTATCCTTACCCCATAACAAAGAGACCAGTCTCTGAAAAAGGCTGAAATTGGGGATTTTGCCAATGAATTGGGCGACCAATGCATTCTGCCATTGAGATATCCCTTCCTCAAAAACATCGTTTGGAGGTTGCACTGAAATTGCACCATTCTTGATTTCAGGGGCAAAATATTGCAGAGAATTATCACTAGGAACAGAGAAGATTTTCCTCCAATCAAGAGAGGCATTGATAGCCGTTTCAGATTTGTCACCGTCAGGAATTTTCCCACTCATGTTCAGCTTGGAGCTTGTCAAAAGAGGAAAATCCACCACACCACCATTAACATCCGCCATTGCAGGGAAATCAAGTTCTTAAGATAGAAGATCCCAAATCACAATCTTCGTCGCTTGATCCAAGCATGGTGCACTCTCAATGCTTCCCATGGAATCGAAAGAATCCCAACACCAAAGCCTCCAATCGACAAAACCCAGATCGCCTAGCTCCTTAAAGATGCGAAAAAGTTCCCTGAGATGCAACTCAAATGCCTTAAAAGACTCAGATCAATCACGCATGAAGGTGAAAGAAACAGAAGCTGCCTTGAAGCGGCTGGTGCAGCTGAATTCCAATCTCGAGCACACGCCACGATGCTATTGAAGGATGGTTTTGTAGTGGCAGATCCAATCCATTTGATCAGCGTTAAACCTGAATTCTTTACCAAAATCGTACGTACTTTGCGTGATCAGATCTCGCAACGAGCCTCGAAATAGAGGACTTTTTTGAGATCTTTGAGGCAGAGACTTTTGATAAGCTCTTGCTGACTTTGGCTGGAGCAAAGACGAAACTAAATCTGGTTTAAGGGATACCAGATCTGGAACAATCCAAAGTTGTTAACTATTCAACCCCTGCAAAACTCAAGATCCAGTGTTTGACCATGAATTCATAGAATTTTATTAGAACCTCAAGATGAGAATACACCTTATCAGATAACAACTCAGCCATTAGCAACAACTAAACCCTTTTATGCAATAACACCTAAACCTGGACAAGTAAAAACATTACACTCATTCCGCACTACATTCACCAATGAGTAGCGAACATCTCCATTCTGAAAGTGCCCGATTTAGCCAAGGTGATAACTCGTATAATTATATAGTTTTTAGTTATGTTTTATTATTGTTTTGTGTCAAATACGAGTTATTATTGTTTAGTCTAATTGTGTTTATGATCTTTTATATTTTTATGTAATTTGGTGTTTTTCACAAGTTTCTTTGAGTGATTTCAGATTACTAGAATTAAGGGCAAATCCAGTTCAGTTCCAGTTCCGACACCTTTTGCCATATCAGCTATATCTCGAGTTTCACTGAAGCAATAAGGCTGAAATTTGTAGCCGTGCAAAGCTAAGAGGCATATTTATCTTTTTCATGTTTTACACTTCTTGAAACGGAGTCGTTTTCCCTAGCGAAATCGACCATGAAGTTGGCTGATATGCAATGACGTCTATGCTGACCTGTTTTCGTATTTTGCCCATATCTTCTTATCCACATCAGCAAATGAGCTGATTCCAACGGCTATGGATCATTAACTGATAGGGTAACATTTTTCTAGAAGACCATGTGATCAGATAAGGCCTCCAAAATTGACAAAATCGATCATCAAGTTGGCTGATCAAAATCGTCATGTATGACGAAAATTGTTAGAAAATGCACCCACCTATTATACCTACCTTTGAAATTTGTAAAGCTTGTCTCTTGTCATTTAGCCCTCCAAAATGTGTATAAATAGAGGGCCTTGGATGATTGTAAGGGATCATATTGTACATAGGTAGGATATTAGCCATTTTAATAAAATTCTCTAAGTTTTCTTCTTCTTTCTTTTCTCTAGTTTTCTTTTTCTTTAGAGAGAGCAAGAGGTTGGATAATTAATATTCTTCCTCTTCTTCTTTCTTTCTTTTATTTTCTTCTTAGATTTTCTTTAATTTTATGTTTAGGTTTACAATGCCTATGCTAGGCTAAACTTCTATTTGGTTAAGGGTGATTTCAAAGCCCTAGACATGTTTTGTGATTGATTTTTAGATTCTATCTATCATTAATTTTCTATCAAAGTTGCTTATGTTCTTCTACAAGAATTGTTCATGATGTTGTCTTGATTTATTTAGGTGTACAACTAGATAGATCTTGATAATTATCTATTGCTAGTTTAGGAATCTTGATCCGTGTAATTGTCTTGATTTCCTATTCATAAGTGGCAATTTGTGATTAATGATTATGGTCAAGTTTTCAATAATTGCAAAGTGGAACATAACCTAAGTTGAACAATCCGAGCTTATGTGTTTGTTGCTTAGATCAACCTATCTTTCTCATCATAAAGCTGCCATTAAATTGAATTTAGAGAGCTTATTCTAGGTTGTTTAATGGTTAGAGATTAAATAGAGAGCTTGTTCTATTTAACGACAAACTAAGGAAAGATTGGGATAACAGAGCTTGTTGTTATCTGCGGTTGTTAACTTTGATAGTTGGTTGATATTGATAGATCTGAAATTGATTCTTAATGATGTCTAGTGGTGGAGAATGAAACCTTAACCATATTTTTCATATTTGATTATTCTTACTTACTTGTTTTCTTACTTTTCTAGTTTGCTTATTTTTAAAAGTATATTTATTTTTATTGGCTGGTTATACCGCCTAATTTGTATATTAACTTTGTTTTATTTTTATTGGCTGGTTATACCGCCTAATTTAGTATATATATTTTTATTGGCTGGTTATACCGCCTAATTTAGTATATATATTTTTATTGGCTGGTTATACCGCCTTGCATCTTATTCTTATTATTTACTTTAGTTTAAATCTGGCTTCAAAAACCCCTTTTCTTTTATTGTTATTGAATTTAAGTTTTAAACTATTAACTTATAAACTAAAACCCAATCCCTGAGGACTCGACCCTTGCTAACTACTATACTTACAATTTATCTTTTTAGTGCAAGGTTAAATAAGATACACTCTTTTGGGTGCATCAAATTTTTGGCGCCGTTGCCGGGGATTGTTTCTTTAGTTTATTTGTTACTTGGTTTATTCTTATTTTCAGTTCTAATTAGTTCTATTTTCTTGTACATACAAGTTTTTCTTATCAAATTTTGAAAAAAAAAATAAAAAAATAAAAAAAACGATGGAATTGAGCAATCTAACAATTGAAGAGTTGGTGGCATACATGAACATGGAGAATCAACAAGCCAAGCTCACCTCCCCAGTTCAACAATTGGCCATGGGAGGATGTCAAGGCCATCAAGTGTTCCAAGACCAACAGTTTGATCATTACTCGAACACTTACCATGAGGGATGGTGGGATCATACTAATTATGGCTACTCAGAAAATTACCAAGAAGTAGATCCTTATGCCAATTACACTCATCCATCTAGCTTCAATCAATCATGGTCTCAAGAACCAGATCTTCTTCAACCACCACATATGACTCAAAACTCAGGTACTTCTTTAGAAGATCTTGTCGATTCTCTTGTTACTAATACTTTGCAATTTCAACAGGAAACAAGGGCAAGCATCCAGAGTTTGGAAAAGCAAATGAGCCAATTGGCTAGTAGTATGGTGGTATGGGTAGCACAAAGATCTGAAGAACTCCCTGCCCAAACGATGATTAACCTAAAGGAGAATGCTACTATTGTGACCTTGAGGAATGAGGAACAAGATGAGGATGAGACAAAATTAGAGATGAATTCTATTCTTGAGGATAATGAAGCCAATGATCTTTGTATTTCGGCACCTGAGGTAACGTTTGAGATTCCAATTTTTACTAATGTTTCTTATCCACCTTTTCCTAGTAGATTCGCAAAGTTCAAGGAGGATGAACATGAACAAGACACGCTGGAAACCTTAAACAGTTTGTTTGTGGATGTCATTCAACAAGTACCAAAAGATGCACCATTCCTCGATGAGATATGCACCACCAAGGATGATGGAATAATACTTGTAATGGAGAATGCATCCACTGTTGTGCAAAGAAAGCTTCCTCTCAAAAGCATAAATTTGGGAAATTTCATGTATGAGCCTGACAAGCCTAAAAAGCCAAGAAGGGGTGTTGGTTAGATTCAAAACACTAACTCAAGTGTTAATTGGGAAGGCAGCCCAATTAAAGATGAAATTGCCAACCTTCCATATTCAGATTTGCTTTCTCTTTCTCTTTCTCTTTCTTTTCCTTTTCCTTTTTCTTTTATTATTTTTATTGTTTTTATTTTTATTTCTTATGTTTCTTTGTTAATTGTGTTTACTGTTTTTAAGTTCATTTAGGCTGCATAAGTTTCTTTTATTTAATAGTTCTTTTCTCTTACATATAATTCTTGCATTGGGGGATTAATAGCATTACATTAATGACAATGTAAGAATTATGTGTGGGGGGAAGAATTTAGGATTTTATTTAGAGTGTTTTGTTTTTTAGTCTTTTTATGTTGTTTTTCTTTCTGATCCTTGTTTTGAAAATAACTAGATGTAAATATAATTTTTTTTAACCCCGGTTAAATGGCGGATAACGGTACTCCGTGATTATTTAAATCGGTTCCATCAGCTACCCACAAAACTGATATTGTATATAAATTTCTCTTCCAATTTCTCTTTCATTTTTTTCATTTTTTTTTCAGGATGGATGATATTCTCACAAGATTGCAGAAACGATTTCCTCCTTTTCCTCGAAATATTTTACTGAAGCTTTACCAAGTTCGATTTGAAAGATTAAGAATGCTTATGCACAAAGGGATTCCTGGAGACATACGTTGGATAATTGAAGCCAAGGTACGTGAAGATGAATATCTTCCTGTTTTGCATTTACCAGGTACAGGTAGAAGCACTTTTGCAAAGAAGCGACGAGCAAAGCGCATGAGTTCAAATTGCCACAAATGTGCACGATGGACGTGTAACGGTAAATGTCGTTCTATTGGGATTCCGTCCTCTAATCGAGATGATAAAATTGAATTCATTAAGGATGGACTGAGTAAGGAGAATTTGGGTAATATCCAACTTTCTCTTGAGACGCATCCTAGTGGAGACGTACAAAGAGAAATTCTTGATTTATGGCCGCAATTCCAAAGGGAATGGCAACATCTTGGGAATCTGATGTTAAAAGACCCTGTTTGCCAGCTTGTAAGAAAACTGGATGGGAAGCATATCCTCGACTCATAGAAGGCGTTTAAGCCGTTTCTGGACGTAAAACCAGAGGAAGATGTGAGCCACAATCACAACTACAATAAATGACTTCTCAGTTTTTGATTTGCAATAACTTTATTTTGGTTTAATTTACGTGTTGTTCGATTTGTGTAATTATTCTCGTTTTTTTTATTTGTCTTTTACGGTTGATTTTTTCTTCTCTTTTTGATTTTCTTCCTGAAATCACGCAAAAATCTTTTGTTAGGTTAATATTTTCTTCTGACAGGTCAGATACACTTTCGGCGACATTATTACTCTTGTCTGATTCACTACTCAGTCCTTTATATATTACACCATGTACTCATTCTCTTTCAGGCACTCGAAGAAAAAAAAATGGAAAGTACTTCGTCCCAGCGCATTAAAAAAATTTGTGTCTTTGGAGGTGCTTATCCAGGGAAAAATAACATATTCGCTGATGAAGCCATAAGAGTTGGAGTAATACTTGCCCAACAAAAGATCCACTTGATTTATGGAGGCGGTAGTACGGGTTTAATGGGAGCAGTCGCTACAGCAGCACACGCCGGAGGAAGTCCAGTTCTAGGAATCGTGCCAAAACTATTCACAAGTTTTTGTGGACCTACCGTGGGTAAGGAAATACAAGTCTGGAGTATCCCTGAACGGATAACAATCATGTACCATTCTGCCGATGCATTCATTGCTTTACCAGGAGGTCTGGGTACATTAGAAGAAATAGCTTGCGTGGCTTCTTGGTCATCTTTGGTCACAAATAAGAAACCCATTGGTTTGCTTAATATTAATGGTTATTTTAGTAATTTGCTTTCATATTTAGATAATGCTGTGGATAATGGATTCATGTTTTCAGAGGCAAGGAGAACCATAATTTCTGCTACAACCATTGAAGATTTACTCAAAAAGCTCCAAGCTTATGAGTATTTATCTGCTACGGTTGTTTCGCAAACGCTCGGAAAAAGAAAAAGAGATATGGACGAGCAAGGAGTGGATTGCACTTTGTCTTTGTGACATTATCTAACATTTTGTTTGTTGTGTCTCAGTTATAATAAGTGGTTAGCAACCTCGGCAGGTAATATCTCCTAAATCCTACCTTTAAAATTTGACATTGGGGACAATGTCATATTTTAGTATGGGGTAAGGGACATATTTTGCTAATTAAAAAAAAAAATTGTTGTGTTTTAAGCCATTTAGAAGTATTCATTCTGAACAAGGTCTGAGTAAGGGAGACTTGAGACATATCTTGTCAGTTTGATTTCTTCTTTTCAAAAAAAAAAAAGAAAAGTTTGTTGTGTTTTAAGCAATTTAGAAGTATTCATTCTGAACAAGGTCTGAGTAAGGGAGACTTGAGACATACCTTGTCAGTTTGACTTTAATCTTTTTATGTTTACTTGTTAATTTTTGTTTAGTATTTTAGGATTATTTAGGTTTCATGAGTTTGTTTTGTTTTGAGTCTAGTTGTTCCTATACTTATGTTATTAGTTCTTTTCTCTTACACACGATTCTTTCATTTGGGTTAATAGACTTACATTGAGGACAATGTAAGAATTAAGTGTGGGGGGAATGATTTAGGATTTCTTTTATTTTCGTCTACTATTTTTTTTTTATGAGTCTTTATTATTATTATTTTTAGTGTGTTTTAGTTCCTTTTTAATACAATGATGAGATATGAATTGCATAGGTCTAAACTGGTTACTAGTGAGAAGATTTTCATGAGAATTAAGCTTGATACTAATTTTTATGAGCCAATGTTAATATGATATGTTGATTGAGAAAGAAGCATGTTTAGACTTAATCTGACTTGTATAATCATCCTTGTGAGTTTTTGAGCCTATAATGATTGATGCATTATATAAATCAATCTAATTTCTTTCTTGAGTGCTCTTATGATTACATGATTCTCTAGAACTTGCTTTAGACCTTGTTGAGACTATATTGATGCATGTGACAACATGAATATGATAGAGGCATTAGGATTTTTAGCCAGGGCCAAACAGCCATCCCTTATTGATGTTCCAAGAGAACACACCCTTAGTGAACCAATTTGAGCCTACATTGAATAAGCTATTTATTTGGTAACCACAACTTACACCTAGCCTAAATATAACCCTTGTTCTAAAGATGGATTATATATTTTGAGACATATTGCAAAAAAACAAGGGATATTTTTAGTTAAAAATTTGGGTTGGAAACAAAAGATAAGTGTGGGGGAAGAAAAGAAAAGAAAAAGTCAAGAGAAAAAGAAAGGGATCATTGTCAAATACATTCCCATATTAAAAAAAAACAAAAAAACAAAAAAACAAAAAAATCTTCTCTTCAACTTCTAGTTAAAGTAAAGAAAAAGATGTTACAAAGTTGGTTAGAATGATGCAAAGGCTCAACATGAATATTTAGCCTATGTTATTATATGCTTTATAAGAGTTTTGAGAAGTTTTATTTGTATGATCTTATTATGTCTCTAAACTTTATGAACTCTTTGGAACCTTTGTGATATCTTTATCCTTTTGTTCTTCAACCACATTACAAACCCCTTGGCCCCATTACAACCTTGATTAAAGACCTCTTGATTCATGAAGTTGTATGATCTAAATAGTGGAGAATAGGTGGACAAGCAAGAATATGGTAGAAGTGTTTTCATGAGACTGATTGAGTGTAAATACTTTACCACTACTTTAAAGAGTGAAAATCAAGAGAGTATCCCATGTGAGAAGTTGAGATTAAGTTTGAATATGCACTATTTTGATTGAAATATGTTATGTTAATATTGGCTTAACTCAAACTATTTACATTCAAGCAAGATTTTTTGTGAATTTCTTTAAGCTATTGATTAGTTTTTAAGACTTGTCCAATGATTATCTCAAATTTATATTGGAAGGATTAGTTATAATTATTATTTTTAGTTTTTCTTATGTTTTCAATGTTTGTGGGTATCGTCCTAGTAAACCCTCACGAGACTAAACTCGTCCACTAGGGACACCTAGGGGTTTAAAGGCTTGTGTCACATGCTAAGTGCCACCGTGATTTCCTACGAAAATGGATTAGATTAGATTTTCTTATTTTATTTTTATTGAGTCGTTGCTAGGGACTAGCAACAATCTAAGTGTGGGGGTGTGATAACTCGTATAATTATATAGTTTTTAGTTATGTTTTATTATTGTTTTGTGTCAAATACGAGTTATTATTGTTTAGTCTAATTGTGTTTATGATCTTTTATATTTTTATGTAATTTGGTGTTTTTCACAAGTTTCTTTGAGTGATTTCAGATTACTAGAATTAAGGGCAAATCCAGTTCAGTTCCAGTTCCGACACCTTTTGCCATATCAGCTATATCTCGAGTTTCACTGAAGCAATAAGGCTGAAATTTGTAGCCGTGCAAAGCTAAGAGGCATATTTATCTTTTTCATGTTTTACACTTCTTGAAACGGAGTCGTTTTCCCTAGCGAAATCGACCATGAAGTTGGCTGATGTGCAATGACGTCTATGCTGACCTGTTTTCGTATTTTGCCCATATCTTCTTATCCACATCAGCAAATGAGCTGATTCCAACGGCTATGGATCATTAACTGATAGGGTAACATTTTTCTAGAAGACCATGTGATCAGATAAGGCCTCCAAAATTGACAAAATCGATCATCAAGTTGGCTGATCAAAATCGTCATGTATGACGAAAATTGTTAGAAAATGCACCCACCTATTATACCTACCTTTGAAATTTGTAAAGCTTGTCTCTTGTCATTTAGCCCTCCAAAATGTGTATAAATAGAGGGCCTTGGATGATTGTAAGGGATCATATTGTACATAGGTAGGATATTAGCCATTTTAATAAAATTCTCTAAGTTTTCTTCTTCTTTCTTTTCTCTAGTTTTCTTTTTCTTTAGAGAGAGCAAGAGGTTGGATAATTAATATTCTTCCTCTTCTTCTTTCTTTCTTTTATTTTCTTCTTAGATTTTCTTTAATTTTATGTTTATGTTTACAATGCCTATGCTAGGCTAAACTTCTATTTGGTTAAGGGTGATTTCAAAGCCCTAGACATGTTTTGTGATTGATTTTTAGATTCTATCTATCATTAATTTTCTATCAAAGTTGCTTATGTTCTTCTACAAGAATTGTTCATGATGTTGTCTTGATTTATTTAGGTGTACAACTAGATAGATCTTGATAATTATCTATTGCTAGTTTAGGAATCTTGATCCGTGTAATTGTCTTGATTTCCTATTCATAAGTGGCAATTTGTGATTAATGATTATGGTCAAGTTTTCAATAATTGCAAAGTGGAACATAACCTAAGTTGAACAATCCGAGCTTATGTGTTTGTTGCTTAGATCAACCTATCTTTCTCATCATAAAGCTGCCATTAAATTGAATTTAGAGAGCTTATTCTAGGTTGTTTAATGGTTAGAGATTAAATAGAGAGCTTGTTCTATTTAACGACAAACTAAGGAAAGATTGGGATAACAGAGCTTGTTGTTATCTACGGTTGTTAACTTTGATAGTTGGTTGATATTGATAGATCTGAAATTGATTCTTAATGATGTCTAGTGGTGGAGAATGAAACCTTAACCATATTTTTCATATTTGATTATTCTTACTTACTTGTTTTCTTACTTTTCTAGTTTGCTTATTTTTAAAAGTATATTTATTTTTATTGGCTGGTTATACCGCCTAATTTGTATATTAACTTTGTTTTATTTTTATTGGCTGGTTATACCGCCTAATTTAGTATATATATTTTTATTGGCTGGTTATACCGCCTAATTTAGTATATATATTTTTATTGGCTGGTTATACCGCCTTGCATCTTATTCTTATTATTTACTTTAGTTTAAATCTGGCTTCAAAAACCCCTTTTCTTTTATTGTTATTGAATTTAAGTTTTAAACTATTAACTTATAAACTAAAACCCAATCCCTGAGGACTCGACCCTTGCTAACTACTATACTTACAATTTATCTTTTTAGTGCAAGGTTAAATAAGATACACTCTTTTGGGTGCATCACAAGGTATCAGCAATCTCATTTGATTCACGAAAGATATTGCAGAACTTAACATTACCAATCTCAACTTTGAGGGACTCAATCTTTGAGAGCACCCCCCAAAGTCTCCACGGCCTGCTGTCCTCCTTTGTGCAACAAGCAATTGCATTCTTAGAATCAGACTCAATGATCAATCCCATTGACATCTTCCACTGAGTCCCTGCAAACACCTCAAGAGCAACCTTAATTGCTTCCACTTCAGCAACGTTAGAATCAACAATACCTAGAGAACCAGAAAATATAGCAACAATATTTCCCGTATGATCCTGTAGCACACCTTCTACACCCTCCTGGTCCAGGCTTACCTCTAGCCGAGCCATCCACATTGAACTTCAAGAAGCCCTCCTCCGGAGGCATCCACCCAATGCAGATCCTCTTTACTCCCCCCACTGCACTAATGGCACAAACTGTTGGATCATACCACCATAAGGCTTCAAGAATACTCACCTCATCATCAACTGCCTTAATCTAATGCATTGATCTAAGCTTCACAATAAACAGCACTTCATCCACAGTCCAGTTTCTACTATCAAAAACCTTTTCATTCCTTACAAGCCAAAGGGACCACAAGGCCGCTGCACACGATGTAAACCTCTAGGTCTTCAAGCAACCCGAGAACATGGGTTCAAAACAATGAGGTAGGAATGCTAATAAGGTCCTCGGAGGACACCAGGGCACATTCCACCAATTGAAAAATTTACACCAGAACAAATAGACCCAATCACACGCAAAAAAAAGCATGATTAGTATCTTCATAAGCATGATCACACCATGAACAAAGGCGCTGCTCATCTGTGAAGGTTAATCCTCTGTTTCGCAGGAAAGTTTTAGTGGGAATTCTGTCTAATATAATCAACCACACAAAGCATTGGACTTTTGGAGGGATTTTATAACTCCATAACTTGTAGAACTCAAACGGGGTATTAGACTGGAATACTGGTTCAATAAGTTAGACAAATTTTTAATTGAGAAATTCCCCACTGTCATGCTCCCAAATGATCTTGTACCTTTTTGGCATACACAATGAAAACTGATACACTTTCCCGATTAGATTTCGAAGCAAATTGGATTCTCACCCAAATAGAGGCATCCTAAAAAATGAACCCCAGAGTTGATGACCAAACCCGTTATTATTAGCATAGTCCTTTACCTTTGCAAGTTTATCAGTAGCCAATAAAAATAGCCTGGGAAACAACTCTTTTAGGGGTTTCTCCCCACACGACCTATTCCACCAAAAAAGAATATTGCACCCATCTCCAACCATCCATATACAAGAAGTAGACCCAATAATTTCCTTCACTCTATCGTCCTCCTTTAATTTTATCACACCTTTCCACACTTTCGACATTTGGTTAACCTTTGCATCACTTGGAATCTAGTTTTGATCCTGAACACCATTGATAACTCGTATAATTATATAGTTCTTAGTTATGTTTTATTATTGTTTTGTGTCAAATACGAGTTATTATTGCTTAGTCTACTTGTGTTTATGATATTTTATATTTTTATGTAATTTGGTGTTTTTCATGAGTTTCTTTGAGTGATTTCAGATTACTAGGTTAAATCAAGAATTAAGGGCAAATCCAATTCAGTTCCAGTTCCGACACCTTTTGCCATATCCGCTATATCTGGAGTTTCACTGAAGCATTAAGGCTGAAATTTTTACAGTGCATAGTTAAGAGGCATATCTATCTTTTTCATGTTTTACACTTCTTGAAACAGAGTCGTTTTCCCTAGCGAAATCGACCATCAAGTTGGCTGATGTGCAATGACGTCTGTGCTGACCTGTTTTGGTATTTTGACCATATCTTCCGATCCACATGAGAAAATGATCTGATTCCAACGGCTATGGATCCGTAACTGATAGGGGTATATTTTTCTAGAAGACCATTTGATCAGATCGAGCCTCCAACATTGACAAAATCGACCATCAAGCTGGCTGATCAGAATTGTCATACAATATGACGAAAATTGTTAGAAAAATGCACCCACCTATTATACCTACCTTTGAAATTTATAAAGCTTGTCTCTTGTCATTTAGCTCTCCAAAATGTGTATAAATAGAGGGCCTTGGATGATTGTAGGAGTAACATTATACATTGGTAGGATATTAGCCATTGTAGTAAAATTCTCTAAGTTTTCTTCTTCTTTCCTTTCTTTAGTTTTTTTTTTTTTTTTTATTTACTTATGCTTCTTACATTTCTTTTCATTTTATTCATATCTAGTATGTGTTGCTAATCATATTGTTGAGGTGATGAGGTGAAGCTCTTGGTAAATGCTAAGGTTAGTCTCTTAAACATGAGCTAAAATGAATCATCATTTATAAACACTAGTATAGATAATATTTTCTTTTGGTTTAAAATCATACTTACAAAGTAGAGATCTTGATTAATTATTGACAAGGAAAATGGCACAGTAAATGCTTGGTTTCATAACCTTGATTTGTTGTAGACATATACCTTGGCATAAGGAATGCTTGGACTCTTTTTATGAGTTTTGAGGACACCAAATGAACATAATATCATATGCTATGGACGTTGGACAATTTGGACTGAATTGCTAAACCTTCCGATTGGAATCTCCCTTATGTGTGAATTTCAATTGTGTAATAAAACAAGATTAATCTTAGCATAACACCAAGAGTGGATTCTCTAACCTCAACATCTTTTCTTATTGTTTTTTATATCTTGTTTAATTTCTTTTATATTTTGTTTATTTTGTTCTCTAATATCTTGTTTATCTTATTTTGTTGTTGATTCCCTAATATCTTGTTTACTTTCTTTGTCTTATATATTTATAAACTTATACTTACTAATACGCTTCCCTGTGGTTCGACCTCGGACACCCGAGAATTTATTACTTGAACATAACCTGCACTTGGGTTTACAACTCTTAATTGAGTCTCCATCAACCATACTTTGCAACGACGATCTTTCTCCAAAGAGACTCTGGTTCCTTAGGAAATCTCCACCACCACTTTACAAGCAGGGCCAGATTCTTCTCCATGCAGCTTTACTATACCCGACCCCCCTAATTTCTTAGGCATGCAAACTTTGAGCCACTTAACCATTAGCAATTTTCTTCTGCATATCACTCCCTCCCTAGCGAAAGTTCCTTCTGATCAAATCAATCTTATTGACAACACCTTTGGGAACTCTAAACAACGACATATAATACAAGGGTAGTGACGATAACACTGTATTGATCATAGTCACTCTCCCCCCAAGGATAAGAACCTCCTCTTCCATGTTGCCAACTTCTTCTTAATTCTTTCAATAACTAGATTCCACACTTCCAATCTGTTCGGATTTGCCCCCAAAGGAAACCCCAAGTACATGAAAGGCATAGACCCAGATTGGCAGCCTAAACTCCTTGCGAAATTCTCCTGATCATCTTAAGCCACTCGAAAGCCAAAAATGCGGGATTTTTGAAAATAAATCCTTAACCCGGAGATAAGCTCAAAACATCTTAGGATTTCTTTAACCTTCCACACAATGGCCTCATCTGCTTCCAAAAATAAAATTGTGTCCTAGGCAAACTGGAGGTGAGAAACAGTAAAGTATCCTAAAAAGCAAGATATCCCTCTGATTAGCCCCAACCTTTCTGCTTACACTAGCAATAGATGTAGAGCTTCCACCACAAGAATAAACAGAAACAGGGATAGAGGGTCCCCCTGCCTTAAACCTTTTTTAATAAGAAACTGTGCTGTCGGAGAACCATTAACTAGAATAGACACCATCGCCGTTGAAAGACATTCGTTAATCCACTGACACCATTTTTAGCCAAAGCCCATCAACTTCATAACCTGCAACAAAAAATCCCAGCTTACACTATCATTGGCTTTCTCGAAGTCGAGCTTCAGGCAAATAGATCCTCCCCCATCATTGCTCTTCTTTATCGAGTCTATAACTTCATTAGCCAACAATATTCCATCCAAAAATTTGTCTTCCACCAATGAACGCTGTTTGTGTATCACTTACTAGCTTTCCCACTTCCACTCTTAGCCTTCTAGACAGGATTTTCGCTAATATTTTATACAGAGAGCTTACTAGACTAATAGGGCGATAGTCCTTCAAACCCACCGGGTTATCTACTTTTGGGATCAACCCTCTATCCAGCCTTCCGTTTTTCTGAAAATTCTCCAAGATCACCAATAAATCATTCTTCATGAACTCCCAACTTTTTTTGAAAAAACATATATTATACCCATCAGGCCTAAGGGCTTTCGATCATTCACAACTCCAAATGGCCTCCTTCAGTTCCTCCAAGGAGAACGGCACCTCCAAATATCTAGCTTCTTCTGCTGACAATTTCTTAAACGGCAATTGTACATAAGTCCTCCAATTCGCCTCCTCCGCATCAAAGTGATCCTTAAAGAAATCAAAAACCACTTCCTTCACTATGCTAGGATCGGATAACCAGACACCATTTTTAACCAGCCCTGGGATATAATTTCTTTTGCTTTAACCTTAGCACTTTGATGAAAGAGTTTAGTATTTTTATCGCCTTCCTTTAGCCAACCCTTGATTTTTGCTTCCAAATTAATTCCTTTTGCCTCAGTTTCCTCCAAAGTTCCTGTATACACATCTTCCTTTCTTTCATTTCTTCTTCGTTGAGATCCTTACAATTTCCTTTCTCCTCGATATTATTAATCTTAACTTCCAAATCCATAATTTTTCTATCAACATCCCTAAAAACCTCTTTATTCCAATCTTTTAGAAACTTTTTTAACACCACCATCTTCTTCTTTAAGCTTAACATTTTTTCCCTACCATTCATGCTAACCCACATTTCCTGAACCATATTCACAAATCCTTTATGCAAAAACCAGCAGTTCATGAACTTAAACGGACGTGGTCCCTAATTCATATCCTCTGCCATCAGCAAGATTGGAACATGATCGAAAATGGATCTACCCAACCCTCTCTGACATAGATCTTTAAATACATTCACCCACGAAGTAGATACAAGGAATCGATCTAACCGACTCCTTTTGCTCCCCTGCCCAAACCAAGTAAACTCTTTTCCTGCCAAAGGAAGATCAATCAGCTCACCCACATCAATAAACTCATTAAAATCTGTCATCCCTATTCCATTAAGAATACAGCCTTTCCTTTCACTATTTGATCTAACAGAATTAAAGTCCCCTGCTATGCACCAATTTCCATTCAGCTTATTTTTCATACTCAAAATGTCACTCCATAACTCCTTTTTTTCCCTTCAAGTCACATGGGGCATACACATTGCATACTACAAATTCAAACCCTTCATGCTTATATTTTCCTTTTACTATCATGAAGTTTTTCCCAGACCAAACTTTGTTAGCAGAGAAACTATCCTTATCCCACACCATTAATAGGCCCCCAGAATTACCATTCGATGCTGAGAAAAACCACTTAAAGTTGTTGATCTTTCATATATGCTTAATCACCGAAATAGGTATATCTTCCATTTTAGTTTCCTGAATTAGAAGAAGTTCAACCCTACACCGACCCATCTTCTTTCATAGTATTTAAGGTTTCATCATTATCAAACTCAATAAGAAAATGTTTCCCAGACAGTTTTCGGGCATTCACGCCAAACACTCTTTGAGACCTGGAATTTTCCTTTACCACTCCACCTTCGATCTACCTATAACACTTCTCTCCAAATTCTTTAAGTCTTCTTCATTCACCACAGCATCACAAGACTCAATCTGCTTAGCCGACTGGATCAGTGAAGAAGTGCCCATATTTTGCACCACATTTCTTGGACTTCCAATCTCTACTGGACTTCCAATCTCTACTGTCTGAAGTAGGGGTGTAAACGAGACACTTGTGCTCGCAAGCTACTCGAGTTCGACTCGAAAAAAACTCGAATTCGATTCGGTCATTATCGAGCCGAGCTCGAGCTCGAACAGCTCGAGCTATCGAGCGACCCGAGTTCGAGTATCTTAATGCCCGATTCGAGCAGCTCGCAAGCCTAATCGAGCTTTTTTTATTTACAATATTTTTATTATTAATTTACTATTTTACCCTTAATATATATACATACTTAAAAACCCTTAATTCGAGCTCGAGCTCGAACTCGAGTATATAAACGAGCCTAATCGAGTCGAGCTCGAATAGTTCGATTTTATCTCGAGCCGAGCTCGAGCTTAAAAAATGATACTCGATCGAGCTCGAACCGAGCTTCGAGCCTCGAGTTTCGAATCGAGCTCGAGCTCGAGCTTCTCAGTATTCGAGCTCGGCTCGACTCGATTACAGCCCTAGTCTGAAGGAGTGTCTGCTTGTATGATTTCCCATATTTTTGTTTATTCTCCTGCCAACCAGCATCACTTCTCTTATTATTAAACCTTGGCTCTCGCCTGACATCAGTACCTTTTTCTTGGCATTCACTCTCCACCTGTGCATTTTTCAAGTTATTACCACTACTTTGATCACCCTGAAGTTTTACTCTTCTCCAGTAGGCATTTCTTCCTTTGAATCTTGCAAAATTTACCCCTATCCTTTTCCCCAGCAACCACGAACCATTTAGCCTTCTCACAACACGCTCATCCACTCTAGAACTGAAGCGGACAAATCCATATCTTCTACCTGTTTTGCTTCTTTTAATAGGTATGAACACATCAACAACCCTACCATGGAACTGAAATATTCTGTTTAACCATCTCCAGTTCATCTGAAAAGGCAAGTTATTGATAAAGACCGAGACAATTTCACCTGAACGCTCTGCATACATGTTCCTCCACAATTTTATGTTATTATTATAAGAAGTCTCCTTTTGGTAGTGGGAGAGAAAGCTTGGCATGAAAGAAATTGAACTTTTCACAAAGCCTCTCCTTTTTTTCTCACCTGCTTCGTCGATTGTTCCAAGCTCATGGTTTTTGGAAGCAATTTGTTTTTAAAATTTTGACATATTTAATAATTTATGTTGTATTTATATTTATATGATTTACACAAAAAATATAAAATACAATACAAATACATGAATTGATAGATAAAATGTTCAATAATTAACCGTGAAACAGGTAAATTTCATATCTTGATTTTTGTTGGGGGTGCAACCATGGATGTAGAGCACTCTTTACGTTTCTAGGGGACCTTTCAAGACAATATTGTCTTATGCAAAGTTGCTATCTCAGCCAAAGGATAATTTACATCCTGGAATTCACAAGATGATTAGAAAAAACCATGAGCTCTTGGGAATTATTTGGACAATAGTAATAGCTTGACTTGTTTTTTTTTTTTTTTTTTTTTCAAGTGAGTAATTAATTATATAAAATTTTATTTCTTTGTACTTTATTATTTTTTAATCCAACCAAAACCGGTTAGTAATTGAATTTCATATATAAAATAAAAACAAAATTTTTTTCACTAGGTTCAAGAAGTACATTAAACCATTCCAAAATCATCAAACAGTGCAATTTTGTAAGGGTTTTGGATCTTCAAGGAGGAAATATGGGTAATGTGACCTACATTTAAATGTGTCTTACATTTATATATATATATATATATATATAATTGAGTTTTGTTAAGGATTGAATTTAGTCATTGAAATTATAATTTTAATATTTTATCAATAGATCACAGTGATAGATATATATTTTTTTGGTTTTTTATTCTTTTAATATGGGTAATGTTGATTAAATGGTTAGATCCAAACATCTTTTAATTAAGAGGTAGTAATTAAGGTTCCATTGAAGATAGTAGGGGTTGACTCCTAAATGAGAAAATAAGCTCATATTTACATTTATAAAAGCAACTTTTTTTCTGGGAACTATTATTTTGCAGCTTGACAGTTGCATTTCTGCTGGTAATTATTCTGTTAGGAGGAAACAAAGCCACTTTTTCTTCATAGATGCCCTAGAATATAAATATTTAATTGAGTTTATAATTATTTAACCATATTTGCAGTCACATTCATGAATCTAAAGATTTTGCATCGTATTTATTTATTTATTAATTTATTTTATTAAAGATAATTATTTGATTTTTTTATCCTTTTTAAATTTTGAACTCATTTGGGTAGGCAACTAACTGGATATGGATATAAATTGGCTAGGCATCTCAAAGGTTACTACATAACTATTTTCTTTCATTAAACTGTTCTATTTCTTTTAAAGAATTGATTTAATTATGTATTTAATCCAAATAATTAAACATTCAGGTAAGCAATGATTCAAAAACTGGATATGGTTGAACATTTCATATTAATAATTTTCTCTTACATCATGCAAATCAAAGCTTATAGGTTATTAGTTTGCCAACCTTATATTTAAAAACTTGCTTGTAGAAATGGAATCTTTGCAAGAATTGTTTAAGCTTATTATTTTCACATACAAGCATTAAAATTTAATTTTAATGATGTTACTATTTTAAATTATTATAATTAATGGGCTATGGTGCTATTGTCTGAGGAGACAAATCTAAGTAGTGTTTTGTCTAAATTCTAGTATCTTTTACATATAACAAGTGATAGAAATTTAAATCTCACATTTTCTGATGCTTGAGTAAAATGTTATTCAAATATAATTCAGCAACCTTTTCTATCTGTTTTCCTTAATTTTTCTTAAGATATGATCAAACAAGTTCATGCCTAACTTGATCTTTCTTAGCTAGGGAGTTCATCAAAAAGTAATGCACAATTTATGTCTTTTTTTACACTTATTTTCCCTTCATTTGATACATTGAAAATAAGACCAAGGATGGAAGGAGAGTTGAATCTTGTATTAACCTCCATCATCGAAAGGACTACAAAATTGATCAAGTTCGAGTTTTGTTAAAAAACTATATCTTTTTTAAAAAAGAGATTTAAATTCATTTGGATCCTCAATCCGAGGTAAGCACCCAGTACGATAGGTATCTTTGATCGAAAATTCAAATGGATCCTTAAACTCAGCTATTTGAATATAGGGAATCCTGCACATATTATTAAAACAAATGTTTAGGGGTAACAAAACTCTTGCCTCTTATGCATAAGGGAATTGGAAAAATATGGATGAATGTAAGGAGAGTCAGCTAAGTGACTGTAGCATCCTTCACTTGCAAACGTAATGATACAGAAAATTAGGACACATTAATAAAAACTCAACAAACATTCTATTGTGAACATTACTTTAGTGTGCATTTTATTCCACCCGGAATCTTATCTATAATTAACATCAGCGATTGAAATTAAATTTATTTGTTTGTGAAATGTTGCATTTCATTCCTTCCATATATTGTTGCAAACCAAGCAACAAAACCATGTTTTTTGTATTTGCATCCAGGAATCAAGCAAGTTTGAACCAACCAGTTAGGCTCCTAGATCTTGATTTCTCTACACTCATTCATATTTACCAAAATGATCTTTTAACAATTATAATAATTGGCTCTAGCTTAGAGCTGGTAAAAACTGTCCGAATTTGAAAAATCGTTCAAATTGGCAAGAGATCAAACCTGATTCAACTCAAATTATTTTTTTAAAAAATAAAAAACCTGAATTTAAAAAAATTTGAATCCAAAAAAATGAACTCAAAGCAATCAAAAATCAAATATGACTTAAACTCGAATAATCCAAAGTCATAAAGATCCGAACCCAAGATCAATTTGAAACTTGTAAAAAATTAAAATTTTTACCTAAAACAACTTGAATTATAACTAGCTCAATATCCCAACTCGAAAGGGGCTGAATCTAAACCAATTCAAATTTAAAATGGTTCGAACTTGACATGTTCTGAACCATAACGGTTCAAACCTGGAGCAACTTGAATCCAAAATAATTTAAATCTGAATTTATTAGAACCCGAGATGATTTGATCCTAAAATGAAATTGAACTCAAAAACATATCGATCCACACTAAACCTATCCATAGATTGTGAGGGGCTGGGCCAAGCGCGATTGGCCTTTTAAAAATCCTCCTCAAACTCGACGTGTCCGTGAGGCTAGAAGGCCTGATTTTTTTTTTTTTAAATTATTAAAATATTAAAAATATTTTTATAATTAAAATTAAATGAAAAAATAATTTTTATTAATTAAATAATATGCGGAAAAAATTGGTGAAGTTGGGATTTGATTGAAGTTCTGAACCCAATTGGTAAAGTTGGGATTTGATTTGATTGAAGTTGCAGCCATAAAAAAAAAAAAAAAAAACCTCAGTAATCGTATTGAATCGTATTGAATTGACTGCCAACTTCAGTAATGCAACAATACAAAGTGTCACAGGTAGACCTGCTCATGGTCGAGCAGTCCGTTCGATCCGACAAGTCCGGTTCGTATTGAGTTGGGTTTGGATAGGGATTTTCATGATCCGAGCTGGCTCATCTCGACCCGGATCACTATTCAGACATTAAAATATTATTATTTTATTTAAATTTAATTATAAAAATAAAAAATATTAATATTAATATAAAAATAAATTTTTATTTTTATTTTTTTTAATAAGATGAACAATCAATTCGAGCCCACAAGCCAACCCGAGCAAGCAAAATAAAAAAATTCCAGGCCGCGGCCCGACCCGGTTATGAACAGGTCTAATCACAAATACGAAGTATATATTAACTTCCAATTCAGTAATACTTTGCACACTCGTTATGTGCATGAAATATATAAAAAAATTTAATAATTAAGATAAATTTTAAATGAATAAAAAAAGTTTAGGTTGAAAGTCATAGTGCTAATACCTAAAACGGTGTATCATGGCCATGTTCATGTGCCCATTTTTTTAAGGCAAAAATGAGGAGAAACTTTGTGTCTGATATTTTTACAAATTTTTGTAACGTTTTCTAGTGAAATTAAGATCAATTAAGGAACAAGCCTGCATAAATTTATTAGCAGTAAACTGTCATTAATCAAGAACTTTTCTTGCTAGCTAGTATATACTATTTTATGAGGTAGAACATTGTTTATCTTCCTAAAACTTAGGTTGAAAATTTATTCATAAATTAGTCAGAGATGGATGACATGAGAATACAACGGCATAGCAGGTGTGAAAATGCAATTGATTCCTTTTGAAATCAAATGAATTAATTTACAATAATCAAAGAAAAAGAGTTAGAACATGACAAACTTCTTCAAGGACCACCTTCCTCCCCCACTCCAAATTTTAATGGAGCATCAATGATATGCATGTCAGCTTTTTTCCAGGAACCTGGGTTAAGATTTAAACATAAGAGTTAATTAACAAAATTAATTATGTAAATGGTACTTTCCAACTTTCCAATCACAAAGTTCGCAGTGTGAATGCAATAAGATTCTTTCAAGGCAACCCCCACTATTTTAGATGACATATAGAGACATAAGTGGTTATTAAAGTTGATGTCTTTTTGGATCTAAAGGGTTTGATCGAGAGAGAATCGGTAAATGTGGCATCTTAAATTTATTGAGGATGTGCAAATGAGTAAGGAGGCGTCAGAATTAAAATTTCGTAATGCATTACTATGTTTAGTTCAATAAATATTCAAGAAAGGATAAAAAAAATTAAAAAAATAATTAAAGAATGAATAACTTAAGATTCTGAATCTCATAAAAAAATATTGGACGTAACAGCTATTTTAATTACAACAAAAAGTAACCCACTTGATGTAATTAATTAGTGTTGGTCTTTTTCTTTAATTATGTATCTTAGTAAACATTGAAGTAGTGGCGTTAGGATGATTAATTAAGGTGTTAACATGCTGACAACATTTGTCTGATTTTTCTAAACACTTCTCTGTTTCTTCTAAGCATAAAATAATAAAAAGAAAAGTTCCGAAACACGAAAAAAATTAAGTATTTGTTTTTGATACAGTTGTATTCTTCTGTATATATAATCAAACGGTGATAATGACTATAGTTATCATCATTTATTTCTTAATTAAAGTTCAAAAAATCATAGTGTTGAAAAAAATCAAGATTATAAATATATCCCCTCTCTCTATATATAATAATATATATATTTAGATATATATATATATATATCATGAAATGAAATTAAGGGGGTGCAGGATCTCATATTTCCCACCAAATTATTATTTATGAATCAAGCAACCATTTTAATGTCTGACTTGATTATAATTTTTTAGGTGATGCTTGATATGTGGTGATCATTTCAAAAATCATGATGATTTATACATGGTGAATAGATCACTACGTTTGGTAAGTACTCAGTGATCCTATATGGCAGTGATCTTGGATCACAAAGAGTGATCAAATTACTGCCTTGGAGGGTGATTTAATTTTCATCTAAAATGGTGAGAAACTTTTATCACTAAGATGAAGTGATATGTAAAATCAACTATAGTCAATATTATGCATTTAATATGTGAATTAAAAATTTACTTTATCTCATAATTATATTTATTTTATAAATTTTTTTATTTTCAAACTAATATTAATTTTACCAAGTTCAAAAAATAAATTTTAATGCTAATTTATTTTACCTTTTAAAAAAAAATGTTATATATATATATAACAAATCTTTTTATTTTCTTTAATTATGATTTTAATAGATATAAGTGTTATTTCTAATTCAAATATTTTTTGACATAATTTATATTATAAATATTAGTTTACTTATCAATAAATGTATTTTATAATTTTATAATTAATTATACCTAATTATAAAATAAATAAAAAATTACTAATATTTTACAAATTATTATTTTTGAATAACATTAAAATCATTAACTTGTGTAATTATTACAATATGCATGGTTATTTCGATAATTTGAACAAAATAATATTTGATTTTTAGGAACACCAAACACAGTGATATTTAATTTCAAAAAATTAATGATTATTAACCAAACAAAGTGATTACAAATCAGGAGTGATAAGATCACCCTAGTAATGAAATCATCTCGGTGATTAAATTATCATGGTGATATTAAAAATGATACCAAATGCTACCTTAAGTTATTAGATTCAGTTACTAAGATTATTAGAAATTTGGCCTGCATAGGTCTGCCTAAGGACAGGCTTTACAAAAATCTGATTCGGGCCGAAATTTAGTCAAAGTTTTTAAAGTTTGATAGAGATTTATTTTTTAATTTAAAAATGTTTGCTATTTAGATTTAATTATAAAATATATTCAAAAATATAAAATATAAATAAATATAATTTTTTTTTAATAAAGAATAAAAAAATGAGTTTCAAATGCCCAACGAATCAAGTTTTGGACAAGTAAATTTTTTGTTATTTAAATCTGAATCGGTTCGATTTGACTCATGAACATCTCTAACTCTACGTTATGGAAGTCGACTTTTAATATTTTGATATATATGATTTTAGATTACACACAATAAGAATAAGAGGTATTCATTTCCCTTTTCATATTATTTCATTTTTTATGTCACTAATTTTTATAAATATACATTATACTTATGTTTAATGTAAGGATACAATTGGTTTCCACAACAAATTTATTGAATATAACATTTATTATTGATAAGAGCAATTATGATTTTAAAAATATTAGGAAGTTAAAAATAATAGAAATAGTTATCTTAGGCTTTTTAGACATCAATCTCTCTTTTGTTGTAAATATTAAGTTTTACTTGGTTGATGGTTTAATTACTTGTTGCTATTTATTTTTTTAAAAAAGTAATACAATAATTTATTTAAGAGAATTAATAATCATATTGCTTTATAGTATTTTGATATAGAGAAAATTTTCAGTTAATATTTAACTTGAAATTGATTATTCTTAATTAATTTAATTTTTTCTTAAACATTTAAATATCAATTGAGTCTTAAGTTAAATAATGAGAATTCTCTTCGCATAAATCTCAACCTTCACATCTTATAACTTGAAATCGACACTTATAAGTTAAAATTTTGAAGACTAAATGGTGAATGTCTCCTTGCGACATTTTGTACAATGTTAATTAATGAGATAAGTGTTTTTAATTTGATTCAAGAGAGTGGGACAAAAAAAGCCAAATTGTGTTTGATAAAGCCAAAAAATATCTCTCAAATCCACTGGTATTGGTGCCATATGTCCAAAGAAATCTCTTATTATGTATTTGACATGTAACGACAAGTCTATGGGATGTGTATTAGGACAACATGACAAAACATGCAGAAAAACAAGTCATTTATTATTTGAGTAAGATGTTCACCGACTATGAATCCAAATACTCATCATTGGAGAAGACATGTGTGTTAGCTTGGACAGCTTAATGACTCAGACAGTATATGTTGTATCATACGACTTGGCTGGTTGCAAAATTGGATCCCATCAAGTACCTTTTTGGATTAAGGATAGCAAGGTGGCAAGTGCTACTTTCTAAGTATGATATTGTGTATGTGACTCAAAACAAAATCAACAAAAGTGCAATAGCCAAATTTATTGCGGATCGGACTGTTGAAAAATAAGAGCCTATCAAGTTTGACTTCTCTAATGAAGATTTAATGGCTATTTAGTAAATTGACGAAGAGAAGCCTATGGAAAAAGGATGCATGGAGGATGTACTTTAACGGCGCATCAAATGCTTTGGGGCATGATATTGGTGTGGTTTTGATGTCCTCGGAAGGAGCCTATTGTCCGCTCATTGCAAGGCTGGACTTAAATTGCAACCAACAATATGGAAAAATATGAGGCAAGTGTCATGGGACTTCGAGTAACTATTCAAAAGAAAGTAAGGGTGATAGAGGTATACGGGATTCTGCTGTGGTCATATATTAGTTACGGGGAAAATGGGAAATCTGAGACTCAAAATTGATCCTTTATCATGAGTTCATAACTAATTTAATCAAATAATTTGAAAAAAAATGCTTTCATCACTTGCCTCGAGAGGAGAACCATATGGTTAATGCTCTAGCCACATTGGCGGCAATCAAGTCAAATGCGAATATTGAAGTTCAACCAATCAAGATGAGCATACGAGAGTCACCAACGCATTGCTCAGGCATTGAAGATGAGATTGATGGAAAGTCATGGTACTATGATATCCTGCATTATGTCAAATGTTGATAATACCAGAATAATCCTTGGAGAATGATAAGAAAATCTTAAGGAGAATGACAATGGGATTTCTATTGGACTGAGAGTTTTTGTATTAAAAAAAAAAGGCGAGATCAAATGTTATTGAGGTGTGTGGATGCTGTTGAGACTAAAACAATTCTTGAAGAAATCCACTAGGAGATTACCGATACTCATGCAAATAGACATATGATGGCTAAGCAAATTATGAGGGTTGGATATTATTGGTTGACCTTAAAGAGTGATTGCATTAATTACTCTAAAAACTGTCATAAATGCCAAATATATGTAGATAAAGTACATATCACTCCAACATCCTTGCTTGTTATGTCATTGATTACTTTAAAAAATGAGTGGAAATGGCATCGTACGCTATTGTGACAAGGACAATAGCGTGCAAGTTCATCAAAAAGGAGATTATAAGCCGGTATGGGCTCCCAAAAAGAATTTTTTTCGATAATGCCCTTAATTTGAATAACAATTGATGGAAGAAGTTTGTACCCAGTTCATGATCAAGCATCATAACTAGGCTCATTATCTTCTAAAGATGAATGGAGAAGTGGAAGCCACTAAAAGTATCAAATGTGCAGTCAAAAGCTCAAAGTATCAAATGTACACAAGAACTCCAAAGGTTGAGAAGGATACATTGAGCTCCAAAGAAATAGAGATTTCTTGTGGATAAAAATGTATATCTCATAAATGATGATCCTACTATCTATGAGGAAACAATGTTGGACATTGATTTCATAAAATGGCTTGAGGCCATGAAACTAGAAATGCACTTCATCCAAACAAACCAAGTATGGACTTTGATGGATCCACCTAAATGGATAAGCTCCATAGGGTATAAATTGGTCTACAAGGGATGTAGATATCTAATTTTGTCCGGACCCCTAAATTAGGTAAATTTATTCTTAATGACGTTTTAGAATGAAAAATAGCTCTTCCCATCCTGCAGGTGGTACTCCGAGACTTTGTTTAAGAGGTCAAGCAGGAAAAGTCAATTTGGTAAAAGTCAACCTCGAAAAAGTCAACCTCGAAAAAGTCAACTCCAAAAGGTCAACCACTAAAAAGTCAACCCTCATTCAAAATCAAGACTTAAAGTTTAATTGAACAATGGTGAAAGAATTTTGATAATCGAAGGTCTACAACGAAAGATATGGAGTTCGAAAGATAGGTTATGGAGATTCAGTGGAAAGGAAACCCTAGTTCGGTAAATTTGAGGAAAAATGCTTAAACAATCAAATTGGTCAAAATTGGAGGTTCCGAATGGAATATAATCAATGACTACGGGTATTGGAAAGGCCATTTGGAAGCAAAACCAAAGGAAGGGTCAATTTGGAAGAAAACCGAAAATTAGGGTTTTTGGTGGATTTTGGCAAAATTGGGGAAAACTGCAGAAATGGCCCGATTTGATAAAATTAAAGCCCCTAATTGATGAAGAGTGGGTAAACAAAGATAGCCCAGCAATTCCGAGAAAAGAGCCGATTGGAGGAAAAATGGAATATGAGAAAATTCTCGATATTGGAAAAAGGAAAAATCAAATCGGAGGGAAATTTGATCTTAAAAATCGGGCGTTTCGGACCAACTCCAATTCAATATATAACAAAGGCATAGAAAAAGAAAATTTGGAAATCGGACTTGTTTTGAGTAAAATCGAGGCTTCAGAGGTTAAAGGGCAATATTGAAAATTTTGGGAAAAATAGAAAATGAGCTCGAAAAATTACCAAAACTTATAGATTTCAATCTCATGTCATTTGGAAGAGATCGACAAAGAAAAATCCAGAAGTGGAGCTCGTTTGAGAAATGGCAAATTTCGGACCCACTAAGTTGAAATTCCAAAAGATAAATCCGGGAAAAATAACAAATGAGCTCGAAAAATTATGAAAACTTGCAGATCTCAGTTTTATATTATTTGGAAGAGATTGACGAAGAAAAATCCAGAAGAGGAACTCGTTTGCGAAATGGCAAATTTCGGGCCCACTAAACTAAAATTCCAGAAGATAAATCCGCGAAAAATAGCAAATGATCTCGGAAAATTATGAAAACTTGCAGATCTTAATTTTATATTATGTGGAAGGGATTGGCAAAGAAAAATATGGAATCGGAGCTCGTTTGAAAAATGGAAAAAGTTCGGGTGCACTAAGGACAATTTTGGAAGTTAAATCCGGGAAAAATAGCAAATGAGCTCGAAAAATTATGAAAACTTCCAAAACTCAATTTTTATATTAGTTAGGAAGTATTGAAAAAAGAAAATTCGAATTTGGAGTCCGTTTGCTATTTAATCAAGTTTGGGGAGTTAAAGTGCAATTTTTCCGAAGAAACTGAAGAGGGCCTTTTTTGCATTTAAAGAAAATAGAGAGAGGGCTGGAATTTGAAGGGCCATTCGGCCAAGCCCAAGGAAAGGAGAGGTTTTGCTGAGTTCTTTCATCCAAAGGCCAAAAATGGATAGTAAGGTGGTTATTTTTTTATCAAGCCTTTGTGATTTTGCCACATGGTCAAATGAATGAAGAGGAAGGATGTCAACATTATGGTTACATATTTTAGAACAACTGTATTTGTTAGGAGCTGATCACTAAGGGTGGTAAATTCACATTTTTAGCATCTTTGATTAGTGGCTTTTGGATCAAATTAGCTAGGAAAAAAATGACAACATCTTATGCACATAGGGGCCATTCGGCCAGCTCTATTTAGAGGGGTTTTCATTTTGATAGGGGTTCTTTGGCTGATATTTTTCATTCGTGAAGCAAGAGCTAAGTGTAGAAAAGCAACACTTATGGTTACAAATGGCTCAAAGCCAAGCTCATATGTGCATGCTTATGTAAAATTAAGAAGTTGTCAAGTTGGATTTTCTACCTTTGTGATTTTTTTTCATTAGGCAATCCTTCTCCAAATTTTAGAAATTTTTACTACTGTTTGTAGGTCCTTAGAGGAGTCTCCAACATTTTTATTTTGATTTTTGAGTGATTTTATCAAAGGTTTAAAAATGTTTTTTTGGCTAAATAGTTTTTCAACCAGTGTTTTGAATTTTGTGAATTTTTTGGTAGGTTATCCTTAGTCTAAACATTAAGCCAATTTTTTTCCATAGAGTTCGACATGTTTTGAGTCTCTCATAAAATTTTCAGATTTTTTTGAAAATTAAAAAAAAATCACGTTTTAAAACTGGACAGAATAGTCAAATTTGATTTCAAAAAGAAAATGATTTTCTGTTTTGGCTAAGGCATTAAGAGGGGGTTGATTTAAAACCTTAGCTACTGTCCTAGGTTGATTTCTAAGTCATTTTAATTATAAAAAATGATTTTATAAAGTTCGGGTCAAAGGTGATCAAGTCCAGGTTTTCAAAGTAAGGAAATAGAGACTTTTTAAAGGGGGTTTCGGTCTTAGTATTATTTTCATCCAAAATTTTCAAAATTGTTTTCAAACCAATCACAAAGTTTTTTTGATTTAGAAAAATCTGATTTGATGTCTTTTCCTAAGGTAGTTGGATATCTTTTTAGGTATACGGATTTCCTTATTCAAAAGAAAAAATACACTTCCATGCATTGCATTTTCCATGTTCATGCATATTTTATAATATATGATTTTTTTTGATATGAATATTTCTATGGCTATGTTATTGTTTTGATTTATATTTCATGATGTTATATTGATTGTTATATAGTTGTGAATATTTTATGTTATTCTATGTTTTTTTGCTTAGTCTTAAATTGTTTTGCCATATATTTTAGGTTTACTATGTTCATGCATTGTTTTTTTTTAATGCATATTTCATGATAATATTATTTTATGTTTCATATCATTTCATGTTATTAATTAGATTTTGCCATGTCATGTAAATTATGCCATACCATTTAAAATATGCCATGTCATTTAGAATATACTATGTCATTTAGGTTATATCATGTCATTTAGAATATACTATGTCACTTAGACTATATCATGTCATTTAGGTTATATTATGTCATCTACATTTTGCTGTGTCATTTTTACTATGTCAAACATGTTCATGTTCATATTCATATATTTTTAAAATGTTTTAAAAAAGATAATGATTTTCAATAAAAATAAAGATATTCCTGAGTTAAAATAATTCATGAGTTCTCTGCTGGGTTTGCTATGGAGGATATCATCAATTATCATTAATAAAGGAATATCTTTCTTTCAAAAAATGAAAATGATTCAGAATTTTTCCAAATAAATAAATTTTTTTATGTTTTATCGGGTTTGCTGAAAAATATAGGAAAATTTTGAATTCATAAATTCCGGATCATTTTCAATTAAAAATTGAATCATTTTTCTTAAAATTGGGAGTTAATTTGAAATGCCAAATTTAAAACCGACTTTTACCGAGACTTGAGATAACACACGATTAATAAGGTATCATTTTATATGGGCGTTGTGGGAGTACTAATCCTTCACCGCACATAACCGACTCCCGAACCCGTTTATTTGATTTCTCTGGTTTAAAGCGCAGACTTTGAAATTGGTTTAAAAAAAAAAATTTAATTAATTTTAAAATGTTTTGCAAAACCGATTTTAATAGGTGGCTGATCACATCTAGCCAAAAAAGATTGGTAGTGACTCCATATGTTTTTCGAGGTTGTTTTCAAACCCTCATTTTATTTTAAGAGGAATTAAGTTGTCTTTTCCTCTGTTTCCCCTGATGTCACACTTAACGAATAAAGTCTCGTCATGAGACTTGTTATTTTTTAGGTTGCGACAACTTGACGACTCCATTGGGGAAATTTAGAGAGTCAGGCCTAGAATTAGTTGTGTGTTATTAAAATCTCGTTTTGTTAATTTTTATTTGGTATTTAATTTTTTATTCCTACATTTTTCAATTATAAGGAGAATTTTGAAAATAATAAAATGTTTTTAAATAGGTCCATATTCATGTGCATATATATTATTATTCTCTAGTTATTTTATTGCATATATTTATTCTTTGCTTAATTGATGATTTACATTTTTTAATCTTGCTGGGGCACTTAGAATAAGGGGTGTATAATAGGTGGTGAAAGGTTTGTTATTTCTCCTCACACACTACATGATGGTAACTCAATTAAGAGTTGTAAACCCAAGTGCAGGTTATGTTCAAGTAATAAATTCTCGGGTGTCCGAGGTCGAACCACAGGTAAGCGTATTAATAAGTATAAGTTTATAAATATATAAGACAAAGAAAGTAAACAAGATATTAGGGAATCAACAACAAAATAAGATAAACAAGATATTAGAGAACAAAATAAACAAAATAACATAAAAACAATTAAACAAGATATAAAAAAACAATAAGAAAGGATGTTGAGGTTAGAGACTCCACTCTTGGTGTTATGCTAAGATTAATCTTGTTTTATTACACAATTGAAATCCACACATAAGGGAGGTTCCAATCGGAAGGTTTAGCAATTCAGTCCAACGTCCATAGCATATGATATTATGTTCATTTGGTGTCCTCAAAACTCATAAAAAGAGTCCAAGCATTCCTTATGCCAAGGTATATGTCTACAACAAATCAAGGTTATGAAACCAAGCATTTACTGTGCCATTTTCATTGTCAATAATGAATCAAGATCTCTACTTTGCAAGTATGATTTTAAACCAAAAGAAAATATTATCTATACTAGTGTTTATAAATGATGATTCATTTTAGCTCATGTTTAAGAGACTAACCTTAGCATTTACCAAGAGCTTCACCTCATCACCTCAACAATATGATTAGCAACACATACTAGATATGAATAAAATGAAAAGAAATGTAAGAAGCATAAGTAAATAAAAAAGAAAACTAGAGAAAGGAAAGAAGAAGAAAACTTAGAGAATTTTACTACAAAGGCTAATATCCTACCAATGTATAATGTATCCCAATACTCATCCAAGGCCCTCTATTTATACACATTTTGGAGGGCTAAATGACAAGAGACAAGCTTTACAAATTTCAAAGGTAGGTATAATAGGTGGGTGCATTTTTCTAACAATTTTCGTCATATTGTATGACAATTCTGATCAGCCAGATTGATGGTCGCTTTTGTCGATGTTGGAGGCTCGATCTGATAAAATGGTCTTCTAGAAAAATATACCCCTATCAGTTACGGATCCATAGCCGTTTGAATCAGATCATTTGCGCACGTGGATCGGAAGATATGGTCAAAATACCAAAACGGTGCAGAACAGACGTCATTGCACATCAGCCAACTTGATGGTCGATTTCGCTAGGGAAAACGACTCCGTTTCAAGAAGTGTAAAACATGAAAAAGATAGATATGCCTCTTAGCTTTGCAGGGATACAAAGTTCAGCCTTATTGCTTCAGTGAAACTCGAGATATAGCTGATATGGCAAAAGGTGTCGGAACTGGAACTGAACTGGATTTGCCCTTAATTCTAGTAATCTGAAATCACTCAAAGAAACTTGTGAAAAACACCAAATTACATAAAAATATAAAAGATCATAAACACAATTAGACTAAACAATAATAACTCGTATTTGACACAAAACAATAATAAAACATAACTAAAAACTATATAATTATACGAGTTATCACACCCCCATACTTAGATTGTTGCTAGTCCCTAGCAACGACTCAATAAAAAAAAAATAATAAAATAAGAAAATCTAATCTAATCCATTTTCGTAGGAAATCACGGTGGCACTTAGCATGTGACACAAGCCTTTAAACCCCTAGGTGTCCCTAGTGGACGAGTTTAGTCTCGTGAGGGTTTACTAGGACGATACCCACAAACATTGAAGACATAAGAAAAACTAAAAATAATAATTATAACTAATCCTTCCAATATAAATTAGAGATAATCATTGGACAAGTCTTAAAAACTAATCAATAGCTTAAAGAAATTCACAAAAGATCTTGCTTGAATGTAAATAGTTTGAGTTAAGCCAATAATAACATAACATATTTCAATCAAAATAGTGTATATTCAAACTTAATCTCAACTTCTCACATGGGATACTCTCTTGATTTTCACTCTTTAAAGTAGTGGTAAAGTGTTTACACTCAATCAATCTCATGAAAACACTTCTACCATATGCTTGCTTGTCCACCTATTCTCCACTATTTAGATCATACAACTTCATAAATCAAGAGGTCTTTATTCAAGGTTGTAATGGGGCCAAAGGGTTATAATGTGGTTAAAGAACAAAAGGATAAAGATATCACAAAGGTTCCAAAGAGTTCATAGATTTTAGAGACATAATAAGATCATACAAATAAAACTTCTCAAAACTCTTATAAAGCACATAATAACATAGGCTAAATATTCATGTTGAGCCTTTGCATCATTCTAACCAACTTTGTAACATCTTTTTCTAGAAGTTCAGGAGAAGATTTTTTTTTTTTTTTTTTTTTTTTTTTTTTTTAATATGGGAATGTATTTGACAATGATCCCTTTCTTTTTCTCTTGACTTTTTCTTTTCTTTTCTTCCCCCACACTTATCTTTTGTTTCTAACCCAAATTTTCAAATAAAAATATCCCTTGTTTTTTTGCAATATGTCTCAAAATATAAAATTCATCTTTAGAACAAGGGTAAGGATATAAGCATATTTAGGCTAGGTGTAAGTTGTGGTTACCAATAAAACATCATATTTAATGTAGGCTCAAATTGGCTCACTAGTGGGGATGTTCTCGTAGAACATTAATAATGGATGGCTGTTTGGCTCTGGTTATAATCCTAATGCCTCTATCATATTCATGTTGTCACATGTATCAATATAGTCTCAAACGGTTTAAAGCAAGTTCTAGAGAATCATGTAATCATAAGAGCACTCAAGAAAGAAATTAGATTGATTTGTATAATGCATCAATCATTATAGGCTCAAAAACTCACAAAGATGATTATACAAGTCAGATTAAGTCTAAACATGCTTCTTTCTCAATCAACATATCATATTAACATTGGCTCATAAAAAGGTTGACATCAAGCTCAATTCTCATGAAAATCTTCTCACTAATAAATCTGTTTTAGACTTATGCAATTCATATCTCATCATTGTATTGAAAGTAACTAAAAAAAAACACACTAAGTCTAAACATGTTTTTTTTTTTTTTTTTTTTTTTTGTTTTGTTTTTTTGAAGAAGAAGATTAAATCAAACTGACAAGGTATGTCTCAAGTCTCCCTTACTCAGACCTTGTTCAGAATGAATACTTCTAAATGTCTTAAAACACAACAAATTTTTTTTTTTTTTTTTTTTTTAGCAAAATATGTCCCTTACCCCCTACTAAAATATGACATTGTCCCCAATGTCAAATTTTAAAGGTAGAATTTAGGAGATATTACCTGCAGAGGTTGCTAACCACTTATTATAACTGAGACACAACAAACAAAATGTTAGATAATGTCACAAAGACAAAGTGCAATCCACTCCTTGCTCGTCCATATCTCTTTTTCTTTTTCCGAGCGTTTGCGAAACAACCGTAGCAGATAAACACTCATAAGCTTGTAGCTTTTTGAGTAAATCTTCAATGGTTGTAGCAGAAATTATGGTTCTCCTTGCCTCTGAAAACATGAATCCATTATCCACAGCATTATCTAAATATGAAAGTAAATTACTAAAATAACCATTAATATTAAGCAAACCAATGGGTTTCTTATTTGTGACCAAAGATGACCAAGAAGCCACGCAAGCTATTTCTTCCAATGTACCCAGACCTCCTGGTAAGGCAATGAATGCATCGGCAGAATGGTACATGATTGTTATCCGTTCAGGGATACTCCAGACTTGTATTTCCTTACCCACGGTAGGTCCACAAAAATCTGTGAATAGTTTTGGCACGATTCCTAGAACTGGACTTCCTCCGGCGTGTGCTGCTGTAGCGACTACTCCCATTAAACCCGTACTACCGCCTCCATAAATCAAGTGGATCTTTTGTTGGGCAAGTATTACTCCAACTCTTATGGCTTCATCAGCGAATATGTTATTTTTCCCTGGATAAGCACCTCCAAAGACACAAATTTTTTTAATGCGCTGGGACGAAGTGCTTTCCATTTTTTTTCTTTTTCGAGTGCCTGAAAGAGAATGAGTACATGGTGTAATATATAGAGGACTGAGTAGTGAATCAGACAAGAGTAATAATGTCGCCGAAAGTGTATTTGACCTGTCAGAAGAAAATGTTAACCTAACAAAAGATTTTTGCGTGATTTCAGGAAGAAAATCAAAAAGAGAAGAAAAATCAACCGTAAAAGACCAATGCAGAAAAAAAAGAATAATTACACAAATCGAACAACACGTAAACTAAACCGAAATAAAATTATTGCAAATCAAACCAAAAGCTGAGAAGTCATTTATTGTAGTTGTGATTGTGGCTCACATCTTCCTCTGGTTTTACGTCCAGAAACGGCTTAAACGCCTTCTATGAGTCGAGGATATGCTTCCCATCCAGTTTTCTTACAAGCTGGCAAACAGGGTCTTTTAACATCAGATTCCCAAGATGTTGCCATTCCCTTTGGAATTGCGGCCATAAATCAAGAATTTCTCTTTGTACGTCTCCACTAGGATGCGTCTCAAGAGAAAGTTGGATATTACCCAAATTCTCCTTACTCAGTCCATCCTTAATGAATTCAATTTTATCATCTCGATTAGAGGACGGAATCCCAATAGAACGACATTTACCGTTACACGTCCATCGTGCACACTTGTGGCAATTTGAACTCATGCGCTTTGCTCGTCGCTTCTTTGCATAAGTGCTTCTACCTGTACCTGGTAAATGCAAAACAGGAAGATATTCATCTTCACGTACCTTGGCTTCAATTATCCAACGTATGTCTTCAGGAATCCCTTTGTTCATAAGCATTCTTAATCTTTCTAATCGAACTTGGTAAAGCTTCAGTAAAATATTCCGAGGAAAAGGAGGAAATCGTTTCTGCAATCTTTTGAGAATATCATCCATCCTGAAAAAAAAATGAAATAAAATAAAATGAAAGAGAAATTTATATACAATATCAGTTTTGTGGGTAGCTGATGGAACCGACTTAAATAATCACGGAGTACCGTTATCCGCCATTTAACCGGGGTAAAAAAAAAAATTATATTTACATCTAGTTATTTTCAAAACAAGGATCAGAAAGAAAAACAACCTCTTCTTGAGTAACATGATTTTCCAAAAAGAGTTTGAGTCTTTGTCCATTTACCTTGAATACGTTACCATTTTGAGGATTCTCAATGTCAACTGCTCCATAATGATACACATGCTTAACCACAAATGGGCCAGTCCATCTTGATCTCAACTTACCAGGAAATATGTGAAGTCTAGAATTATAAAGTAGAACTTTTTGCCCAACATTAAATGTTTTTCTTGAAATTAACTTGTCATGAAAGGCTTTAGTTCTTTCTTTATGAATTTTAGAATTCTCATATGCATCATTTCTGAGTTCCTCAAGTTCATTTATTTGTAATTTTCGTAAATTAGAAGCGTCATCAAGGTTTGAGTTGAACATTTTAATGGCCCAATATGCTTTATGCTCAAGTTCCACAGGTAAATGACAAGGTTTTCCATAAACTAGCCTATAAGGAGACATGCCCAATGCTGTTTTAAAAGCTGTTCGATAGGCCCATAATGCATCGTTAAGTCTAAGAGACCAATCTTTGCGATTTGGATTAACTGTCTTTTCCAAAATTTGTTTAATCTCCCTATTTGCTAATTCTACCTGTCCATTTGTCTGCGGGTGATAAGGGGTTGCAACTTTGTGTGTAATGGCATATTTCTTCATTAATGTTTCAAAAACCTTGTTGCAAAAATGTGTTTCCCCATCGCTTATGATAGATCGAGGAATTCCAAATCGACTCAAAATATTTTCTTTTAAAAATTTAATCACTGTTTTGTGATCATTATTTCGACATGGAATTGCCTCTATCCACTTTGAAACATAATCTATTGCAACTAAAATGTATAAGAAACCAAAAGATGGTGGAAATGGTCCCATGAAATCAATACCCCAACAGTCAAAAATTTCAATTACAAGAATTGGGTTCAAAGGCATCATGTTTCTTTTCGAAATGGAACCTAATTTTTGACAACTTTCACATGACTTGCAAAAATTATGTGCATCTTTGAACAAAGTTGGCCAGTAAAATCCACACTGTAAAATTTTTGCAGCAGTTTTCTTTGATGAAAAATGACCACCACATGCCTCGGAATGACAAAACTTAATTACACTACTTACCTCATTGTCGGGAATGCATCTTCGAAAAATCTGATCAGGACAATATTTGAACAAGTAAGGGTCATCCCAATAGAACTTCTTTACCTCATTCAGAAACTTCCTTTTATCTTGTGTGCTCCATTGAGAAGGAATTTTTCCTGTAGCAAGAAAATTAGCAATGTCAGCAAACCAAGGTGTCGTGGAGACAATTAGAAGTTGTTCATCAGGAAAAGTATCATTTATTGGTGAGGTTCCAAAAGATTCATCACAAACAAGTCTTGATAAATGATCAGCCACCACATTTTCTACTCCTTTTTTATCTCGAATGGTGATGTCAAATTCTTGCAGCAAAAGGATCCACCTCAGCAACCTAGGTTTTGCATCCTTCTTAGAGAGAAGATATTTTAAAGCTGCATGATCACTAAAGACAACAATTGATGATCCAACAAGGTAAGATCTGAATTTATCCAATGCAAAAACAACTGCAAGTAATTCCTTTTCTGTAGTGGAATAATTCATTTGGGCTCTATTTAAAGTTTTACTTGCATAGTAAATTACATGTGGTTTATTATCTTTCCTTTGTCCTAACACAGCACCAACAGCATAGTCACTAGCATCACACATTATTTCAAATGGTAAGGACCAATCAGGAGATCTCATAATAGGAGCAGTAGTGAGCATATTTTTGAGTTTTTCAAAAGCATCTTCACAATCTTTAGTCCATTCAAATGCAGTGTCTTTCATTAAAAGATTACATAGAGGTTTAGATATTGTGCTAAAATCTTTTATGAATCTTCTATAAAAACCTGCATGTCCCAAGAATGACCTAATGTCCTTTACTGTCTTTGGTGTGGGTAGATTAGCAATCAATTCAAGTTTTGACTTGTCTACCTCAATCCCTTTTGCAGAAACAATGTGACCTAGTACAATACCTTTAGTGACCATGAAATGACATTTTTCCCAATTAAGAACAAGATTTTTTTCTTCACACCTAATCAATACATTTTTCAAATTGGCTAAGCAATCATCAAATGAATCACCAGAAACAGAAAAATCATCCATGAAAATCTCAAGATTACGTTCAATCATGTCACTAAAAATGCTAAGCATGCATCTTTGAAATGTGGCAGGGGCGTTACATAATCCAAATGGCATTCTACGATATGCAAAAGTACCAAAAGGACATGTAAAAGTGGTTTTCTCTTGGTCCTCAAGTGCAATGGCAATTTGATTATACCCAGAATATCCATCTAGAAAACAATAAAACTCATGCCCTGCAACTCTTTCTAAGATTTGATCCATGAAAGGCAAAGGGAAATGATCTTTCCTCGTCACTGAGTTAAGTTTCCTATAGTCAATGCACATGCGCCAACCAGTAACAGTCCTAGCTGGAATTAATTCATTGTTTTCATTTTTAACTACAGTAACTCCAGATTTCTTAGGTACGACTTGAGTAGGACTTACCCATTTGCTATCAGAGATAGGATAAATGATTCCATTATCTAGAAGTTTAATGACTTCATTTCTCACTACTTCTTTCATATTAGGATTAAGCCTTCGTTGCATTTGTCTAGAGGGTTTAGCATTTTCCTCTAAATAAATATTATGTGTGCAGATTAATGGGCTTATTCCCTTTATGTCAGCTAAGGTCCATCCTAATGCATTTTTGTGCATCTTCAAAAGTTGTAACAACTTACCTTCTTGTAGTTCATCAAGATGTGAAGAAATTATGACTGGAAAAGTTTCACTCTCACCCAAAAAGGAATATTTTAGCTCGGATGGCAATGGTTTTAACTCCAGCTTGGGTGGTTCAATAGTTGATGGTACAGTGACATTTGTAAGTGATGGTATTTCCTCAAACTTTTGTTTCCAACAATGCTTATCCTGAAAAGATTTTAACAAAGAATCAGTGTGTGAAATTTCTGAAGCATTATCAAACTCATATTCAATTAAATAAGCTTCTAAAGGATCATGGAATGTGGTAGTGGTGAGATGTTCATGAACAAGTTCTTCAATGAAATCCACTTCATGTACTTCTGAATTATCACCAGGTTGCTTGCAAATGTTGAACACATTTAATTCTAAAGTCATATTTCCAAAAGAAATGTTCAACATACCATTCCTGCAATTTATCAGAGCATTAGAAGTTGCAAGAAATGGACGGCCTAATATAACAGGAATTTGAACATTTGGATTTGAAACAGGATGTGTGTCCAAAACAATAAAATCAACAGGGAAGTAAAAATTATCAATTTGAACCAAAACATCTTCAACTATCCCTCGAGGAATTTTTACAGAACGATCAGCTAGTTGAAGTGTAACAGGTGTTTCCTTGAGTTCACCTAAACCTAACTGTTGATAAACAGAAAAAGGCAAAAGATTAACACTAGCACCAAGATCAAGCAATGCACGTTCTATTCTAGTGTTTCCAATGATGCATGAGATTGTTGGACATCCAGGATCTTTGAATTTTGGTGGAGTAAGGTGCTGAATGATTGAGCTCACACTTTCCGTCAAAAATGCTTTCTTTTGTACATTATGTTTCCTTTTAACTGTGCACATGTCCTTCAAAAATTTAGCATAAGATGGAACTTGTTTGATTGCATCCAATAAAGGAATGTTAATCTTAACTTGTTTGAAAAGTTCATAAATTTCTGCATTTTGATTCAAATTCTTTATTGTTTGCAACCTTTGAGGAAAAGGAGCAGGATGCATACCTTTTTCTTTGTCCAAATTTTCAAGAAGTTCAGACTTACCATCATCCTTACCATTACTTTTCAGAGGGGAAAGAGGATCTTGGTCTTTTGATGGAATCTTTTTGTCAATTGCCTTTCCACTTCGAAGAGTTGTGATAGAACTGGCATTTTCCTGTTGAGTTTCATTGGAGCAAGAAACAAGACATTGAGTAGATGGGTTAGGCTGAGGTTGAGAAGGAAACTTACCTTTTTCTTGAGTGCGTAATGAAGCTGTCAATGTGGACAAGGTGTTTTTGATCTCATTGATGTCCTGTGAAGTCCGGCTATTCACATTTGCTTGTGTTTGCATGAATGCTTGCAATGTCTCTTCCAAGGTTTGTACACGTGAAGGTTGATAGGAAAAAGTGTTGCCCGGCTTTTGAGATTGTGGTACCTGAACATGATTATTATTCCGCCAACTGAAGTTGGGATGATTTCTCCATTCAGGGTTATACGTTTCAGAGTAAGGAGAAGGAAAAGGCTTTTTAAATGTGTTTATGGAATTTACTTGATCATGCAACGCTTCTTTAAGAATGGGAATGTTTGGACATTCAGAAGTGGGGTGTCCCATGATTTCACAAATTCCACAACTTTCTTCATTTTTAACCGTTTTGACTTCTTTTACTTCTCTAAGTTCCATGGCTTCAATCTTTCTAGCCAAATTAGCTACTTTAGCTTTTATCTCATCTTCTTGACTAAAATGATATTTTCCTCTGTTAGAAACAAGATTAGATCTATTGGAACTTTCAGAGGAATTATCTGTGTGCCAGGCTTGAGAGTTATCTGCCAAATGGTCTAGGTAGTCAAAGGCTTCTTCAGGTTCTTTTTCTAGAAACTCACCGTTACACATTGTTTCAACAAATTGTTTAGTTTCGGGAGTTAAACTTTCATAAAAGAAACTAATAAGACGCCATTTTTCAAAACCATGATGTGGACAAGAACTTAACAAATCTTTAAAACGCTCCCAGCACTGAAAAAATGCTTCATTTTGATTTTGATTGAAATTTTGAATCTGTCTTTTCAAAGCAGTAGTTTTATGTGCTGGGAAAAATTTCTTTAGAAACTCAGTTTGTAATTCTTGCCATGTGCCAATTGACCTTGGTTTTAAATTATGAAGCCAAATTTTTGCTTTATCTTTTAAAGAAAAAGGAAATAATTTTAGCTTGACAATTTCATTTGTACATTGTTGGTCATTAAAGGTGACACATACATCTTCGAAGTCTTTTAGAAACGAGTAAGCACTTTCCGATTCCAACCCATAGAAATTTGGAAGCAAAGCTATCATACCTGGTTTAAAACGAAAGTTGTTTGCATTGAGAGGAAAAATAAAACAAGAGGGTGATGAGCTTCGAGTTGGTTGCAAGTAGTCACGCATGGTGCGTACTTGTCTGTTCTCATCTTCAGCATGAACACTTTCATTGTCAGCCATGGTAGGAGTTGTATTAGAAAGATTACCTGAAAAAGTTTCACAATAAAATCTAACTAAACGACGAGATCTAAAATCACGTCGCCAAACAAGCATAAAACAAAGTTAATATACAAAATTAGGCGGTATAACCAGCCAATAAAAATAAATATAAACAAATTAGGCGGTATAACCAGCCAAAAAAAAATAAATATACTTATAAACTTATATACTTAGTATTGCGTCCCCGGCAACGGCGCCAAAAACTTGATGGTAACTCAATTAAGAGTTGTAAACCCAAGTGCAGGTTATGTTCAAGTAATAAATTCTCGGGTGTCCGAGGTCGAACCACAGGGAAGCGTATTAATAAGTATAAGTTTATAAATATATAAGACAAAGAAAGTAAACAAGATATTAGGGAATCAACAACAAAATAAGATAAACAAGATATTAGAGAACAAAATAAACAAAATAACATAAAAACAATTAAACAAGATATAAAAAAACAATAAGAAAGGATGTTGAGGTTAGAGACTCCACTCTTGGTGTTATGCTAAGATTAATCTTGTTTTATTACACAATTGAAATCCACACATAAGGGAGGTTCCAATCGGAAGGTTTAGCAATTCAGTCCAACGTCCATAGCATATGATATTATGTTCATTTGGTGTCCTCAAAACTCATAAAAAGAGTCCAAGCATTCCTTATGCCAAGGTATATGTCTACAACAAATCAAGGTTATGAAACCAAGCATTTACTGTGCCATTTTCATTGTCAATAATGAATCAAGATCTCTACTTTGCAAGTATGATTTTAAACCAAAAGAAAATATTATCTATACTAGTGTTTATAAATGATGATTCATTTTAGCTCATGTTTAAGAGACTAACCTTAGCATTTACCAAGAGCTTCACCTCATCACCTCAACAATATGATTAGCAACACATACTAGATATGAATAAAATGAAAAGAAATGTAAGAAGCATAAGTAAATAAAAAAGAAAACTAGAGAAAGGAAAGAAGAAGAAAACTTAGAGAATTTTACTACAAAGGCTAATATCCTACCAATGTATAATGTATCCCAATACTCATCCAAGGCCCTCTATTTATACACATTTTGGAGGGCTAAATGACAAGAGACAAGCTTTACAAATTTCAAAGGTAGGTATAATAGGTGGGTGCATTTTTCTAACAATTTTCGTCATATTGTATGACAATTCTGATCAGCCAGCTTGATGGTCGATTTTGTCAATGTTGGAGGCTCGATCTGATAAAATGGTCTTCTAGAAATATATACCCCTATCAGTTACGGATCCATAGCCGTTTGAATCAGATCATTTGCGCACGTGGATCGGAAGATATGGTCAAAATACCAAAACGGTGCAGAACAGACGTCATTGCACATCAGCCAACTTGATGGTCGATTTCGCTAGGGAAAACGACTCCGTTTCAAGAAGTGTAAAACATGAAAAAGATAGATATGCCTCTTAGCTTTGCAGGGATACAAAGTTCAGCCTTATTGCTTCAGTGAAACTCGAGATATAGCTGATATGGCAAAAGGTGTCGGAACTGGAACTGAACTGGATTTGCCCTTAATTCTAGTAATCTGAAATCACTCAAAGAAACTTGTGAAAAACACCAAATTACATAAAAATATAAAAGATCATAAACACAATTAGACTAAACAATAATAACTCGTATTTGACACAAAACAATAATAAAACATAACTAAAAACTATATAATTATACGAGTTATCACTACACGTGCATTTGCATATCATGAGCCCTATACCCGGGTTCCGTCCTTTTAGGTGGGAGCAAAGTAACTAAGTCTTCATGATTAACAATCCGCATGGGCTAGTGAAACACTTTCGAGTACCAAATTACCTAAGCCTTCGTGATTAACAATTCGCATGGGCTAGGGAAATAGACTCTAACGAATTGAACCCTCTTTTATCGGGGTGCCTTACTAGCCTTCACCGGCGACAGTGAGGAACAATTCGGGGCTTTTAGAACTGATTCACCTTCATATAGTGAACCTAAGCGAAGCCATGCTGGATTTTCGATTAGATATCCCGAAGCTAAGAACACATGGAGGAATATTTCTAATCCTTTTATTTTCTATTCTACATTCCGCATAAGTTTACCTTAGCAAATCGGGGGATGATGAACGACATCGCACTGCCCGTAATAAGTTTTGATGTGTTATCCTAGGGGTGTTATAATGCCAAAATTTTGTTGGCATCCTCAGGGATAATTATTGATTTGAATTATATATATACACTACAAACAAATTGCCATATACCGACGTTTACCTATACTGACGGTAGAAATTCGTCGGTATAAAGGATCTATTACGACGGATTTTTGTTACTGTCAGTATATGTTTAACATATACCTACACTTTGTTGTCCGTCGGTATAGATACTCCGCATACTGACGGTTGTTCATTGGCTGTCGGTATAGATACCCTGTATACTGACGATTTTTTATTGGTCGTCGGTATAACTATTCTTTTTACTGACAGTTTCTCTTCTTCCGTCAGTATATTTGAAAAAAAAAACCGTTTTTTTTAAATGACGGGAAATTTTATTTTTTACATTTTCCTTTATTTTATTTTTTCTTTAAATAAGCCTATAGCAACAGATCACTTATTTATGACCGTCGGTATAGGCTTATGTTATATTTAGGGTTTGTTTTAACTTTTTCATTCTCTCATTTCTCTTCCGCCTTGAAAGAGAACCCAACAAATTTTATGCTAAATTCATTCTCTCCTTTTCCTTCCTCATCTGGATGGTGTCAAATGCATGATGGTTTGAAAAGGAATCAGATTTTGTTTTTAGTGAATCGGTATGTTTCCAGATCTTGAACTTAAGATTTTGTTTGTTATTTTTGTTTTCTAGACCTAAAAGAATTAGATTTCTTAATTATGGAGATGCAGAGTTTTCAAAGCTTTGTTGGTTGAGATATAGTTTTCAAAGAGTTTTCAAAGTCTTCGGGAAATCTTTCTTTCTTTCCTATTGAAGGTGATTTCATCATCTCATCGTATAATAATTACTTATAAGTTATTTGGTGGTTTGCCTTTAGGCTAGGTGCATGTTAAAGTAATTTTCAGAGATAGTTAAAGCTACCAGCAAACCATTGATTTCTGGAGGTTTGGAGATATAGAATTATCGAAAAAAAAGAGGTTTGGAGATATAAATTAAGATGTTTTATAAGTAGGTTAGATGGAAGAAAGAGAAAGAGAAAGAGAGGAAGTTCTGCTAAACAGGTGCAGCAAGTGAGACCTAATGTGCTTCTTGGGTTGTCTGCAGTTGGAGGATTGTTCTCCAAAGAGGTATGAAGTGAATTTTACATATCAGGCGACAAGCAGAACATTTGCTTATGCTGTTTGTGACAATTATTAAATCTATGATAACAGTTTGAACATCATTTATTAATTGGCAATTTATCAGAATGTTAATCTATTAGTTTAGAATTTAACACTTTTTCATATCTTGAAGCCCTGTGATCATCGATCTTATAATGAGAAGTGTTACCTGCAAAGTAAAGATTCACTATTTGCATTTCTTTCTCATATATTTAAATCTGAAGAAGTGTTCCGAGATTTTACTGTAAAAATTTGGCAAATAGCTTCCAGATTGTAGAGCAATAAATTTGAAAAATTTTAGGCTTAGTTTTTTTCCTAGAATCTATGCATACCTTCTAGCCAAATCTGTTTTGCCTGTCTTTTTGCAAAGTGGGTAAACTGCATTTTATGTTTTAGGTATTAGAGACTCTTAAAGGTTCGACTTCAACTAGAACAGCCATCTTTGCGATGTCAAACCCTACAAAAAATGATATGAATTTTTAAATATTTTGGGGATATAAAATTATGGCCACATGTGATTGTGCAGTACATAGATATGTTTATCTTGTTAATGGAATCTTGTCTGGAATTAAATTGGAGTATCTTTATTTAAGAGATATGAGCAGAATTGTAGATAGATATGTCTATCTTGTTAACAGAATCTTGTCTTGAATTAAATTGGAGTATCTTTATCTAAGAGATATGAGCATACCTGGATTTCTGCAGTTTGAAGATTTCCAGAGCAAGTGGGCCTTCAAGTTATTGCAGCGTTACAGAAATACATACAGGAGTTCAATGATGATGTCCCGGTAATTGAGATTTAGTATAATCAACCTTGAGTCTTGACTTGATTTGTTAATTCAAAACATTCCATTTGTTTTCACCTGTTTCTTTGGATCTCATATTTTAAGTTCTGCATATAGTGTATTCTTTCTAATGTTAACCAATTTTTTTTTTTTCAGAACTGTAATTTATTTTTAAATCAATCATGCCTTTTAAACTCTATTTGATTTTAGTTATAGAGATTTAATTGCCTTCACATTTTGGCTTTATTTTCCATCAATTCATTTTGCAGGGAACAGCTGAGACTGACTGCATATTTCACTTTATGTATTTGGATTGCTTATTTACTTTGTGTTTGGACTGCTAATTTTCAATTTTAAGACTGTATTATGACTTTAGTTTGCAACTTTTATTTAGTTTGTAAAAGTTTATATAATTAAGAGAATTCCTTTGTAATTTTATTTTTAATATTATTAAATATTTTGTACTTTCTTATGATGCTTTTTTTTATATGAAATATGTTAGATTAAATTATAAATAAATCAATATTAATAATTGAAAATAGGATAAAATTTTATTTTTACCGATGCTTTGACCTTTATATATACTGACGGACAAAATCGTCGCTATAGGTTAATCATATATTTTACAGTTATATCTATACCGACGGACGTGAAAAAAATCTGTATGTATATGTATACCGACGGACAAAATGACCGTCGGTATATGTATATCTTCGGTATCTATACCGACGGATACATAATTCGTCGATATAGGTAACAACAAATGTGACTAACCCAACATAGTCTATACCGACGGTAGTAACAATATGACGCCAAAAACCGTCGGTATAGGTTGTATATCCTATTCCGACGGTCGTTTTTTCGTCGGTATAGATCTATACCGACGAGGGTTCTACCGTCGCTTAAATTTTTGTCGGAATAGCCATTTTGACCGTCGGTATAGAGTTTTAGGACTTTTAGCGACGGATTTTTGGGTTTTACCAACGGTTTTTGGGCCGTCATTATATGACAATTTATTTGTAGTGATATTTTTATATATTATTTGAATTTATTTCCTTTACTAATTCCTTTTTTTTTTTTCATGCATTCTTGTCATCATTTTTGCACATGGAAGGTTATTGGTCTCGAGGTAATATTCAATCAAAAGGGCTTCCATGGAGGGTCAATTTGTGTTGATGGTTGAAAAACATTTAGAGGTGAGGAAACAATCCGAGAAGAGTCAGCAGGATAATAGGGATTGTTTGAAAGCGGGATATGTATTAGTGTTGCCAGCCGAAGTCGATCTTACTATCCGACAAAATGATCTTCGAGGGTTGATGAATATATGGAATCAGTGGGACATATTAGAAAGAGAAGCCTTCACTCAAATTTATCCATGGAGCCCTCCATAAAGGATAACACTGTTAATTCAAGTCAAGGTCAATGGTAAGTTAATCCGGGCCGTGGTACAATTTTGGAATCCCGCCTATTGATGCTTCACTTTCAACCAAGAGGATATGACTCCAACCATAGAAGAATATTTGACTCTGTTACATATTGAGAATGTCATTCCAGATCGTATCTATATGAAAGATACAAAAATATCGGGTTTCAAGAAAAAAGTGTCTAAGATTCTGGGAGTGGAAAGAAATTGGATCGAAAGCCACGTTGTCTGAAAAGAAGTAAACCACTGCATCTCATGGGATGTTTTACGGACTTTAATCCACAGTCATTCTAGTAAAGAGATGACTAGAAATAGTTTTGCCTTGGCTATCTATGGTCTAGTTATTTTCCCGAGGACATTGGGATATGTGGATGTGGCAGTGTTTGATCTTTTCGAGAGGCTAGAGCAGAGGATAAATCTGTCCCCGGTAATCGTAGCAGAAACAATCTGATCCCTGAATTTTTGTATATAGGAAGGAAAAGGGCGTTTTATAGGTTGCATACAGCTTCATATGGGTTCAGAGCCACTTTTGGAAGCAAGAAAAATTCCCTCTTCACTCATATTGGAAGTCTTTTGCACTAATCAGTGAATTTCTTAAGTGAGATTGGCCCGAAAATAGGATTGAAGAACAGTGGATCGACATATTCTGAATGTCAAGGCTGAGATGATAATTTGGAGGGCTCCATGGATAGCTCCTATGCCGACATTGTACAAGTGTGGGGATAAGGTGTTGGTGTAAGCCCTACAAGCCAATCTAGTTAGGCTTGTAAAACACTTTTTATATATTCATGTATTGCACATTATAGTTTATTAATTATAATTGAGGTATTTATTTATCCATAAGTATTGTTATAATTGTTATAAATGACTTGTGAAGATAAAGCCCATGAAACACAATGGCATTGCAAAGGAATTGTAAGGAGTTACAATTATGAGGATCCTTATTCATCAATGCCGTGTTTCTAAAACTGTTCCTGGTTATTGTATTGTCAAGACAGGGCATTGACAATGCTCAAACACTTGCATATGTTAAGCCTTCATGCACTTGATGCATGCAACTGATCTTATAGGTTGAAAGTATAGAGATACTTGGGGATAACATATGGGTGCTTGTTAGTTGAACAAGTTCACTGAATATGACCTGCTATGAGAGTTCCATTTGGTATTTCACTCAAGTGTCTATGGAAAATACTCTCATGTGTCAATAGTGTAAGTAATCTTTTGACTTGTGACACCAGGTCATCTTGTATGTGAACTGTCATACTTAGATTTCATCACGAATGGGTCCCAATCACGAGGATGCTTAAAGTAGGGTGTTATTGGGTGTGACATGAAGCATACAAAAATGAATGAGTGGTCCAAAAAGGATTCATCACCCCAAGTGATTAAGGGGACATATCTCACATGTATCTAGCTTATATTAACTTAAGGAAGTCCTTGGCCAAGGCAATACTTAAAGAGTTAATATTACAGCTATAGATCTAATATGGAATGGGTTAAGAGTAGACATTGAACCATGCTCTTTCCTATCTTGGGATATTTGATGAAGGGATCGAATTACACAGACATATTGTACACGAAAGGCTAGTCGAAGCTTGATGACTCTCTTGGCATTTGGGTGGTCATGATGTATTGCTAGATGCTGCTCATGATCTATAAATATAAATAGAAAATTCTTAAATGAATTAATTATATTTATTGCCAACATGTTAAGGGCCTAATGGGTCACACACAAAAGGTGATTAATGAAATTAAAATGAAATTGGGCCAGATTAAATATTCATTAAGTGTTGTAGGCTTATTGTGAACATTTAATAATATGTATAAGGGCTTTAGTGCAGTTAGTCCAATAGTTGGCATACACTAAACCTACTTATATATAAGCTTTATGTTGTTGCCGCCTTCCCCCCTAAGGATTTTACCTGAAATCGGTGCCTCCCTCCCCTAAGTGTTGTAGGAAATAGAAAGACAATTAAATTTAAACGAAACATGTAGCCAAGCTTAGCTTAAGTAATTAGATATATATATATATATATATTATAGGAGAGTACTATATTCACTTTTAAAAGTATATAAGTTTTACAATAATTTAAAAAGGCCCATTATATGATTTTAAATTTTCAAAATACCTTTTAATCCTTATTATACGTTTTTAAAAAATGTTTTTAAGAAGTGTATGAATTATTTTCTTGCATTGTATAGAAGTTTGACATTCTAAAAAGAACAACATTGAAACCTATGGCATAAAGTAAACTCATAATATGTATTTCTTTCTTTCCAATACAATGTGATTCACATTCACTTAATTGGCTGATTACTTCCACATATAGCATTATGAGATGCAAACTCATTCTTTGGATGAAATAGTCATTGTTGCATGTGCAAAAGAAACAAACAAATTCTAATAGCATGTTTTCTTGACCCTTAATTTTTGAGGAAAATCAACTTCATTAAATTTAAGCATGGGTACATTCATCACTGATTATATTGGATATTACATCCAGAAAATCCTCAACCCACACCCAATCAGCTGTGTCATGCAAACCTTGCTTAGCTAGGATATGAGCAGCCTTATTCCCATCCCTTCTGATATGCTTAAAACTGCAATAAAGAAATTCTGCTGCCGTAGCCTTTGCTTCATCTGTGATCGTTCCTATTGGAGATAGGTTCATTGCCATGCTCTTGAGTTTGGTCATAATTCCAAGTGCATCTCCTTCCAATATGATTCTTGTTAATCCCAAATCTTTGGCAAACTCCAACGCTTGCAGAGTTGCTGTTGCTTCCACCATAAACGGGTCCATAATGTTGCAGACCTTGGCAAAACAAGCTCCCAAAATATCACCTTTATCATCTCTAATCACCACTCCTATCCCTCCACACGTACTTTCACAGTCAAACGCTTCATCAAAATTGACTTTTGCTTCCCCTGAATTTGGTGGTAGCCATCTTTGGTTTCTGTCAATGCTAATAACTAGTTTATCGGGTTGTGCTCCATTGTACTCTGTTATGTACCTTCTGATGAAGTTCGGTGTTGTCTGAGGATCACGTCTCGGTTCGCCTTGCACTTCATTATTTCTGTCATGCCATATTGCCCATGCAGTTGTCATTAGTAGCTGCAATTCTTAACCCTTAATAAAAGTAGGGAAAGGCTATATATATATATATAAATATACATACAAAATGTATATATAACTGATTTTTCTCACATCAATTTGTTTAAGCTAATAAAAAGAAAGCCATCTTATTTTTTTTATATTCAATGCCATCACAAAATAATTATGTATATATTTATGTGTATGTTTGTTATGTATATGTAACATTGTCCGGTAAGTAATTATAAAGAGCTAGGGAGGATCACTAACACTACATTTGATTGGAATAAAGGAAAATGGAAGGAAGGGGAAAAGGTAAGAAATGAAAAGGTGGAAAGAAAGTAAGTGTTTGGTTCTTGGAAATATTTTTCATTTTTATTTTCATTTGCTAAAAACAGTTTTTTTTTCTTTGAAAATATGTTTCATTAATCAAAATGAAAAATAATTTTTGAAAATAAAAAAGTGAAAACGTGCTTCGCTTAATGAAAAATTGAAAAAAAATTACATTAAACAAAGCTTCTAGATGCACAATCATGATTTGATTGATCTCATCTAACATATATATAAAATATTAACTACATAAACTCTCCAGGTGCCGACACTTGACAATTTTATTTTTGAGAAAGAAAGAAAAAAAAGAAAGGACAGAAAAGAGAAAGAGAAAGAAGGAAGAAAAGAAAGAGAAAAAATTTTGTGTCTATTTTCGTGTTATTTTTTTTATGTGTTTTAAGTATTATAAATTTATATAAATTTTTACATGTTAATAATTCGTCTTATATATATTTTGACACGTTCGTGTATTTGTGTAGTGTTTAGATTATTTTTCATGTTGTGTTTTAATTATTTTTCTTATACTGTGTGTAATAACCTAATTTCGTCCGGGCCTCCTAAACAACGCATATTTAGGAGATTGAGGTAAAAAATACCAATTAGGATGTTAAAGAGTTTAGAAGATCTCAATCACAAGATAGAAGAAGGTGTCGGAGTCCAAAAGATCAAATTTATAGGTGCTAAGCAAGAAGGCAGATTTGACCTCCGAACCTTATTGCTGAGTGTCACAACCTAAAAAAGGAAAGAAGCCCCGAGCGGGACGCCCATATTTAAGTGTGACATTGGGGAGGAAAAGAGGAAAAGACGACTTAATCCTTCTTAACATAAAGGTTGAGGGTTTGAAAATGACATCGAAAAAGAAAATGGAGTGGCCACCAATCTTTTTTGGCTAGCTGTGATTGGTCACCTTTTAAAACCAGTTTTAATAAAACATTTTAAGAAAGCCAATTTTGAGGTCTGCGCTTTAATCCAAAGAGAAACAAAAGGTGGGTCCTGAAGTCGGTTACGTGTGGGAAAGGATTAGTACCCCACGACACCCGTATAAAATGGTACCTTATTAGTCATGTGTCATCTCAAGTCTCGGTGAAAAGTCGGTTTTAGATTTGGTATTTAAAAGTAATTTCCATTTTAAAAACAATCCTATTTTTGTTTGGAAATGATCCGGAATTTGTTATTGCAAAAGTTTTCTATATTCCCCAGCAAACCGGCAAAATATAGAATTTTTATTGTTTAAAAAATCTCCGCATCATCCTCTTTTTAAAAGAGTATTCCTTCGTTAATAATAACTGATGAAGACTCCCCGACAACCCGGAGGAGGATCCATGAATTATATTGTTGACCTTTGGAAAGAAAAAGGGAAAAAGCTTTTTCAATGTTCTTTGATTTCAAAAAAACATGGGGTATTGCCTTATTTATTAAAAATCGTTGTTATTTTTTCATTCATTGTTATTTAAAATCATTAATATGCAAAGTATTACTAAGATAAAAATTAAACAACATGCATATTTAACATGGCATGGCAAACATTTTATAATAACATGGCAAAAGAATTATTGACATGGCATTCTTGACATGACAAAATCTAAATGATATGGCCAAAAGAATGAATGATATGGCATATGAATTAATGACATGGCATGCTTGACATGGAAAAATCTAAATGATATGGACAAAAGAATGAATGGCATAGCATGCTTGACATGACAAAATCTAAATGACATAGCCAAAAGAATTAATGACATGGCATATGAATTAATGACATGGCAAAAGAATTAATAACATGGCATGCTTGACATGACAAAAATCTAAATGATATGACCAAAAGAATGAATGACATGACATGCTTGACATGGTAAAATCTAAATGACATAGCCAAAAGAATTAATAACATGGCATATGAATTAAGCACTCAATCATAAAAATGATATCATCATAGAATATTCACAATCATATCATGATTAAGATAGCAAAATGTATAACAAATCATGAAATGACACCATCATGGAATATTCATGGACATGGAATTTGCATGATTAAGATGGCAAATTTAGATATCATGGAATATGCTCACATCATTATTTCAAAATTCATTTTCATGGATTTTTCATGTGAGGAATCACATAAATGGCATTTGTCGGAAAATATTACCGTAGTCCCCGGCAAACCCGACAAAGCTTCGAAAATAATTATTTCATATGACATTTATATGATTCCAAGTAAAAATGAAAACTATACCTTTCGATTCCATAAACACGTGTGTTGAATAATTTCGTAACCTCCCTGGTAACCCGACAAAGAATAGGAACTAATTCTCGCCAAATGTTTAGGAAATCGAAAAATACATTTTTATGCCAAATTAAATAAAAACATTTGAAAATATGCAATGCATGAAGATGTATTTCTCCCTTGAAGTAAGGACATCCGTACACCTAAAAAGGTGTTCTACTACCTTTGAAAGAAACTTAAATTGGATTTTTAAACCGAATATTTTGGGCTCGAATTAAAAAAAAAATGCAATTTTTGGAATGATAAGGCCTATGGCCGAATACCCCCTAAAAACAACTCTAGTTTCCTATTTTTTTAAAACCCGTGTTAACTACCTATGACTCGATTTTTTTAAAACCAATTTTTAAACTTGAGATAACATGGAAAGCAACCTAAAATAGTAGCTACATGATTTTGGTCAGCCCTCTCCTCTTGTTAAAAATTGAGATTTTTGCTAGCTTTAAAAAGGCTTGTTTGGACTCCTAAACACCGGTTTTACAAAGCTATTTTTTAGACCTTTGTAAAAAATCCAATTTTTTTTGGAAAAATCAGTTTAGACTCAAAAAATTATGAAATAAGTGAGGTTAAATCAGTTTTTAATTCGGACTAAAAATGCCTAGGCCAAAGTTGCCTTAAAGATAGAACAGTAAACTAAAATATGTTTTACAGAAAACTATTTTTCCACCTTTGATAAAAAAATTCTAGAAATCCAAGAAAAAAATACCAGAGGATTCTCTAAGGGTCTACTAAATGTGGTTAAAAAATCTTTTTATTTGGACAAAATATGCATGGTGAAAATATCGCCCAAAATCAAAATATCCAACTTACAAACCATTATTTTTCCAACTAGTTTGCACAAGAGACCTTGGCTATAGATCATTGATTGATCTTAGCCAAAAATCAAGTTGAGAATGATATGAATGCATGATTTTTCAGCAAAACAAACATATGAAAATGATCAATCATGAGCTAAAAAAATAAACAAGTAAAGAAAAATCAAGGTTGGCTCTTTGGACATAGTCCCACCTTACCAAAATCACTTGATAAAACCAAGATCCTTAAGCTTCTCAAACCTTTTTATTTTATGTTTTTAAAAGGAAAACAAAAGAAAGTGTCTATCCTACCACAATGGTGAAACCTACAATCAACATGAAAGCAAGAAAATCAAGCAAAAGATAAGAAAAATAAGTCACCAACGTTTCGGCCAAAAGGAAATGTTGTAGGAAAATTTTGCAAACTTTGTTATTTTGTAAAGAAAAAAAGAAAGGGAAAAACTTTTAGAAATTTATTTTGAAAACATTTTATTCAAAACAAAGAAAAGTAACAATCACATGGAAAAGAAAAGAAAGAGAACATGAAATCAAAAAAATGAATGAAAAGAAGAGAAGAGAATATTACCTAGCAAAGTTTTTTTCAATCAAGCTCTCCCTCTTTCTCTTTCTCTCTTTTTATTTTTCTCCTTTAGAGGTTTTTTTGCTCTTGATTTCCCCTTCAAAAAAATGTAGTGAATAGTCTATCCAAAATGAATGAAAAACCCCTTTCTAGCCTTGGTCTATTGGTATTCTTGTAGTGTGAGAGTGTTCATCTTTTTTTAGCCTTAGTCATGCCTTGTGCATGCTCTCCCAACATCCTTGCCACATCGCCATTTCTTGTCCCCTTTTTCATGATGCTTTCCTTAAATTAAGGGTCTCCTATCCTTTCATTGGCCAACAATGCCATCTCAATTATTATTATCTCTCATCTCTACAAAATATCTAAGCCATTTCTCATGATCATATGGCTTACTACCAATATATCTTCCTAGGTGGAATTTTTATTCCATTTGGCATCATCACATAGCCTTCACATGCTCTTCACATGGCCTTCACATGGCTTTGCAATTAAAAGGCCTCCCATTGGCCACAATTGCCATGTAGGCAAGTAAGGGAGAATCTTGTCATCTCTTAAAAATGTCATCTTTCTACTCAATCTTGGACATTTCATTAAGTTGATCAAACTTCACTCCTCCGTCTCCATGAGCTGGCCGAAAATGGCCTGGAAAATTTCAGGCCATTCCTCTTTTTATTTGCAAAATGGTTATTTTTAATTTTTCGGTAAAATTGCATTTTGGCCCCCAAACTTAATTTATTTGCAAATGGTCATTTTTGATTTTTTGGTAAAATTCCATCCCATCCAATATAAAACTTAGTTCTAGAGGTTTACATAAATTTCTGAGCTCGTTTTCCATTTTTTTCCGGATTTTTCTTTAAAATTTTGATTTAGTACCCCCGAACTTTGTCTATTTTCATTTGAGCTCCGATTTTAGATTTTTCTTCTACAATCCATTCTATCCAATATAAAACTCAGTTCTGGAAGTTTTCATAATTTTTTGAGCTCGTTTTCTATTTTTCCCAAATTTTTTTAAATTACGGATTAGTCCCCCGATTTAGCATATTTGCCTTTCGGCCCCAATTTTGGGTTTTTTCTTCTCATTTCCTTTGTTTCATCCTAAAACTTAATTCTGGAAAGTTTCGTAATTTTTTGAGCTTGGGTTCTATTTTTACAGGATTTTTCAAAATTGCCATTTAGTCCCTGAAACCTCAGTTTTACACGAAAAGGGCTAATTTTCTGGATTTTCTTTTTCCATTGTCTTTTTCATATATTGAATTGGAGTTGGACCAATTTTGCCTAATTTTTACATCCGAACTCCCCTCCGATTTAGTTTTTCTCTTTTTCCTCAAAATTGGGAATTTTCTCGATTTTCCTATATCTCCTCCAATCAGCTCTTCCTTTGGACCCACTTCAAATTGAAACTTGGGGTACCCTTGTTTATTTATCATTCATCAACTGGGGACTTCAATTTCATCGAATCTGACCATCTCTATAGTTTTCCCAAATATGTGAAATTTCCCATTTTTTCATTAAATCTTTATTTTCATTTTTCTCTTCAAACCGATTCCTCCTTCACCTCCGCTTTAAAATTGGACCTTCCAATATCCTTAGTTATTTATCTTTTTCCATTATGAACCTCCAATTTTGTCCAATTGGATCGTTTATGCACTTTTCCTCAAATTTGCAAAATTTCTCATTTTTTCCGAAAATGGCAATTTCCAATTTTGTCCACTTGAGATATCATTTTTTTATTGATCATCCTTCAAATTGAGGTTTCAATTTGATCATTTACATACTTTTCCCCAAATTTGGAAATTCCATGCTTTTTCCTACACTGAATTTTACAATTTGTCTTTCGACCTCTCTATCTTTAATTGTAGATCTTCGATTATCAAAATTCCTTCATCGTTGTTCAATTCACCTTCGAATCTTGATTTTCACTGAGAGTTGACTTTTTCAATGGTTGACCTTTTGGGGTTGATTTTTTTGGAGTTAACTTTTTTTGGGTTGACTTTTTGTGTTGACCTCCGAGTCAAAGTCTTGGAGACCCATCTATGGAATGAGGGAAGATTCTTTGCATTCCGGGATGTTGAAAGGAGAAATTACCTTGTTTAAGGGGCCTGGACAAAATTAGGTGTCTATATTGAGAAAAAATTATCTTAATTTCTTCATTTAAAGAAACTTTCTTCTTGACTTTTTAAGCTGATTTGAAGATCTTTCCAACGGTATATTACTCGCCTAGAACGGGTAAGACTTGGTCATCTAGATAGACTAAGGAAGTGCGAGAAGATGCAGCAGCATAGTGCTGCTGGCCGAGAATGGCAATTCTTGTTGGAAATATGGAGGTCCATTTTGCTAAATGGATGACATTTTGGTGGAAACATGGGAGCCCATCTTCAATGACCAAAAGTTATGCTTTTGGTGGCCTATTTTCTCATGGCCATGAAGAAAAAAGATGGATAAGTTTAAGAGCCCAACCTTAGAAGTGCATTTAGATTTTTGTTGTAGAGAGGCCTAACCATAGGATCCATATAGGAAAATGGGGGTGATTTTATAATAAAATAAAGATTGAAAGGACCATTTGGCAAACAAGAAGGCATTTTGGTAAATAAAAAAGGATGAGCAAAAAGTGTTCCTTATAAGGGCAAAATGGCATAGTTGTAAATAAATGAATAATAAAAAAAAGGACATGAGTTACCTTGCCTAGTACATGAGTTGGCATTTTGGGCCAATGAAGAGCACTCTAAATGGCTAAGGATGAAGCTCATTGGTTAGGGACATATGAAGCCATGTGAAAATTACCAAATGGCTAAACAAGATGGCACATTAGGTGGCATTTTTGGTCAATGAAAGAGCACTCTTGGTGTCAAGAAGGAATGCCATTACCTAGCCAATGGGTAGTATTTCAATGTGTAAGGATTGATCTCCATTGGCTAGGCAACATGATGAAGCCAAGTGGCTAGAGAACAAAAGATGAAGGGATGGGATGATGGCATGAATTTCGGCCAAGGCTAGGATAAGGGGAGAGATTTTTTTTCATCATACATTCACATTCACACACGCATTCACTACTCACTTGAAGAGAAAAGAAAGAAAAAAAAAGGAAGAGAGAAAGAATGGAGGATTTTTTCTTAGTTTCAAAGGCTTCACTAAGGTAGTTTTACTTTTTTTTTTTGTTGTTGTTGTTGCTATTTCCATTCACATTCTCTTTTAAAGTTGGTGTTTTCTTGATTTCTTTTCCTTTTCTTATGGTTTACAACAATGTTTTTTTGAAAATTTCTCTTATTTTCATCTTCTCTTTTTGAAAACTACAAAGGTTTTGCTAAAAAACTACAAAGTTTACAAACTTTTATTCATTCTTCTTCTTACTATTTGATGTGGTTTGTGCTATTGTGGTAGGTTAGAGATGCTATTGTGTGTTGTATATTGCAGATTGTTTGTTGGGAAAATGATTCTGAGCATGATGACCTTAGTTTCCCACCAATTGATAGCTAAGCCGGATTTACATCCATGAGGCTAGCTTTGAGCCAATCATTTTTGCTTGCTAAAAATCATGTTTTTAAACCATTTTCAGCTTGATTTTGGTTAGGTTCAACTAAAGGTTCATAGCCAAAAATCTTGTTTTCAAACTAGTTGGAAAAAGCAATGTTTAAAGGTTGGAGTTGCTGATTTTGGTCAAAATCTTTCATATGGACTTTTAGTCCAAATAAAAAAAATGTTTTAACCTCATTTAGTATACCCTTAGGTGAGTCCATGGTTATTTTTCCAGAATTTTTTGAATTTTTTGTAAAGGTCTAAAAAATAGTTTTTGACAAAACTAGTTTTAGTTGGATATGTTGATTTTGAGGCAATTTCGGCCTATGCATTTCTTATCCAAATTAAAAACTATTTTAACCTCATTTATTATACCGTTAGGAGAGTCCATGGCTATTTTTCCAGATTTTTTTTTGAATTTTTCTTAAAGGTCTAAAAAATAGTTTTTGTCAAAACTAATTTTAGTTAGACATGCTGAGTTTGGGGCAATTTCGGCCCATACTTTTTTTGTCCAAATAAAAAACTGTTTTAACCTCATTTAGTATACCATTAGATGAGTCCATGGTTAAAATTTCAGATTTTTTTGTGTTTTCCTTAAGGGTTTAAAAAATAGTTTGATAAAATCAGGTTTTGGTGGTTAAAAGCTAGCATTTAAGAACAAGTTTGAGCCAAAAAAGAATTTGCATTGGGAGGGGCTGATCAAAACCATTAGCTACTGTTTAGGGGTTGTTTTCATGGTCTTTTAAAGTTTAAAAATTAGTTTTAAACAAACAGGTCATGGGTAGTTAAAACGAGCTTCAAAAACGAGCAAGAGGCTAGATTTCAACACTAAGGTCATTCGGCCATATTGGTTTTTCCAATTTAAAAACTGCATTTTTAGTTTGTTTTGGCTCTGAAAATGTTTTGCATCCGAGGCTTGTTTAGAGGTATTCGGATGTCAAGCAATGATATTCGGATGTCCCCTTAATCCGAGCAAAAATTCATGCATTTCATATTTTTAGGTGTCCAGATATCTTTTTAGGTGTCCGACATCTTTTTAGGTGTCCAGATATCTTTCTTCAAGAAAGAAACACATTCCGATGATTGTCCCGTTTTCATGCATTTCATATTTGAAAAGTTTTTTCTCAATTTAATATAAGAACGTGCTTTCTTGGTTTCATAAACATTTGGCACGAATTAATTCTTAATCTTTGTCGGGTTTGCCAGGGAGGTTAGGAAATGCTTTAAATGCACGTGTTTATAAAATTATAAAGTATGGATTTTGTTTTAACTCGAAATTATATAAGTGTCATACGAAAGAATATTTTACTAAATCTTTGTTGGGTCTGCCGGGGAGTTCCGTAAACTATACCGACGTAGGCCATTCATGTAATTTCACAAAGAAAATCCATGAAAAAGAATTTTAAAATGATGTTGTGTGCATATTCTATGTTCATGCATATTCCATGATGATGTCATTTAATACTAGATATTCATGAGGTTATGTTGATTATGTTACTTGATTATGCTATGTCATGAATTATTGGCTATGTCATATATTCCATGTCATAAATCATTTTGCCATGTCATAATATCATGTGTGTCATGTCATGAATTATTTGTCATTTCATGTATGCCATGAAGTCTTTTACCATGTCATAATAAGATGTATGCCATGTCATGAACTATTTTCCATAACATGTATGCCATGTCATAAACTATTTGCCATATCATGTATGCCATGTCATGAATTATTTTCCATGTCATGTATGCCACGTCATGAATTCTTTTGCCATGTCATAATAGATGTGTGCCATGTCATGAGCTATTTGTCATATTATACATGCTTTGTCATGATTCATTTCGCCATGTCATGCATACCATATCATGAATTTTTTGCCATGTCACGATGAAATAAAAGCCATGTCATTTGTTTTTGGTTATCTCATGTTGTCTATACTTAGTTAATCTATGTTGATTTCTAATTTATGTCATGCATACCATATCATGTTGCATATTAATATAGTTTACATGGTCATATCCATAATAAATGATTTTTTAATACGAAGGGATGTTTTAATAAAATGAGGTAATGTTCTTGGGTTAACATAATTCATGAATTCTTTGCTGGGTTTGTCGGGGAGGATATCATCAATTATCATTAATAACGGGGACCATGGAAAATTTTTGTTAATAAAGTTCATATCCTTCTCACATAATATGTTTGTTTTTAAAAGAGAATTATTTTAAATACTAAACCTAAAACCGACTTTTACCACAACTAACGATAACACATGATTAATAAGGTATCGTTTTACATGGGTGTTGTGGGGGTGATATAACGTTCCCCGCACATAACCGACTCCCGAACCCGCAATTGTATTTCTCTGGTTTATAGCGCAAACTTCAAAATTGGTTTTCAAAAATGTTTTAATTAACTTTAAAATGTTTTACAAAAATCGGTTTTAATAGGTGACTGATCACACCTAGCCAAAAAAGATCGGTGGCGACTCCGTTCATTTCTTTCAAGGTCGTTTTAAAACCCTTATACTATTTTCCCCTTTACGTCACTTCGACAGGTCTGCGAGGACACATTATGATAGCTTGACGACTCTACTGGCCAAATCTAGAAAGTCTCGGTTTGTCAGGTTTAATTGGTATTTAATTATAATTCCCATTTGTTTAAAAAAAAAACAAAGAGGATTTTTGAAAATAATAAAATATTTTTAAATATGTTCATTTACATGAATATTATTATTGCCTCTGGTTATTTAATGTTGTATGTTATTATCTGTTCTCTGTTTAATTAATGCTTTACTTATTTGATCTTTATTTTAATAAATTGCCGGGGTATTCGGAATATGAGTTGTAGAATAAGCGGTGAAAGGTTTGTTTGTTCCTTCTCACTCACTAAACTTGCATTCGCATAACATGAGCTCTGTCCCCAAGTTCCGTCCTTTTAAGTGAAAGTAAAGTAAACTACGCCTTCGTGACTAACAATCTGCATGAGCTAGCGAAACACTTCTGGAGTATAATATACCTAAGCCTTCGTGATTAACAATCCGCATGGGCTAGGGAAATATAATCTAACAAATTGAACCCTTTCTTTTGGATTGGGGTGCCTTACTAGCCTTCATAGGCGACAGTGAGGAACAATTTGGGGCCTTTAGAATTCAACTGAACCACATGTAGTGAACCCTACGAAGCCAAACCTAGATAGAGCCATGCCGAATTTCCGTTAGATATACCAAAGCTAGGTACACATGGAGGGACACTTTTATCTTTTGCTATCTATTTTACACCTCGAACAAGTTTCATGTAGGTCGGGCAAGGATGAACGTACATCACCCGTAATAAGTTTAATATTCCGCCCCAAAGGCACCGTGATGCCTAAATAAGTTGATATTGTTAGGGCAGGTGTTCATTAACTTTTTACTCTGTATTAATGATTTTACTTTTTATTGCTTTACTTTCTTTCATGTATCTGTTAGTATATGCCCTAGAGCCAATCAGATAGGACAAGGAATGTACACTTAATAATGTGATCACTATACATTAGAGAAACAAGGTTTTCCTTCATGTTAGTACGATGATAAAGAGTTATTAAGTATTAATCGGATGAAGCCCATGGAACACAACGGCCTTGCAAAGGAATTATTTATAATAATGAGATCCTTATGCATCAAAGCCGTGTTCCTAAAATTGTTCCTGGTCATCGTATTGCCAAGACGAGGCATTGGCAATGCTCAAAGATTAGTACATGTTAAGCCCACTTACTTGTGAAGTAAGACAACTGATCTCATGTCTTGTAGTATAAGGTATACTTTGGATAACATGTAGGTGCTTGTCTGTTGAACAAGTTCACTGAACTTGGCCCGCTGTGAGAACTTCATTTGGTATGGTCACTCAAGTGTCTATGGAAATGTTCTCACGTGCCAGTCATGTAAATTAGTCCTCGGACTTGTGATACTAGGTCATCTTGTATGAAGAGTGTCATACTTTGATTCCATCATGAACGGGTCCCAAAAAGGGATGCTTATGGTAGGGTAGTTTTCGGTATGACATGAACTATACGAAGATGGATGAGCGATCCAGAGAGGATTCACGACTCCAAGTGACATCGGAGACATATCTCATCTGTTCTTGGCTTCGGTTAACATGATAAAGTCTTTGGCCGAAGCATGACGGATTTAGGAGAAATAGTTTCTCTAAATTCATAAGGTTAACCATAAGCTGCAAGAACACATATGGATTGAACATGGGTAAACACTGCACCATGCTCATTGGTTTTTCGGGATATTTGGTGAAAGGACCGTATTACACTCATAGGCTGGTTACTGAAAGGTTTCGATGATGTCACATTGACTTTTCAACGTTTGAGTGGTCATGATGGGTTGCTAGATCCCGCTCTTGATCTATGAGTATATGTTAATGTGATTAACTTAAAGCATTGCCAACATGTTGGAAACCTAATGGGTCACACACAATAAGACAACTATGTTGGATTAAACTTGGGATTTGATTAGTTAAGACTTAATTAAATAAAAGGTTAAATTGGATGAACTAATTGAATAAGATTCAATTATGATTAGTTAAGACATAATTTGATTTATGAAATCAAAATTAAGATGTCTTGACAAGACAATAAATATAAGTTGTCATAGCCGATAAATTTGAGTTATCCGAAGTGAGAAAAAGTTTCTCATATTCAAAGAGTTTAATTATGAATTAAATTCTAGCAAACTCATATTTAACTAAACTGAACCTAAATGCTATAAAGGATGTATTCGACCAAGCATACTAAGAGTTAGTAGTTGGCCGATACTTGGTAGTTTAAAGAATAATAGTTATTCTTTAAAAGGTAGTTACAAAGCAATTACTACCTACATTACTAATTCCTTTATGGTGGCAGGCCATGATAAATGTCCATATTGATGGAGTTTTATTTTGGCAATAAAAGCTTGGTGAAGGTTTAATGAAAGGCATGAAATAAGGATGAATTAACTAAGGCATTGAATAATTTTAATGTGTATGTTTAAGAAAGAATAGAAATTCTATTTTTCTTAAGGCAACACATGATATTCGGCCAATGCATTAGGTCTAGCCGATTCCTTCCCTTTGAAGATGATTTTTTGTCTTCTCAAACCTTAATTAAAAGGCAAGAAATAAGGAGATATTAAGTATGACAATTAATGGAATTAATGCGCATGTTTTATGAAAGAATAGAAGGTCTATTCTTTGAATAGAAAACATAACACTTTTGGCCAAGAAAAATAGGTGGTTGCCGAATCACCCTTGGGGTTTTTATGCTCTCTTCCTTATTGTTTTCTTTATTCTTCTTCACAAAAGGAATTGTTCCTTTTCAGTGATTTTAAGTGTAAGAGAAAAATTGTTCTTCTCTTAGTAAGAACAACATTGCTCTCGGCCTAGGCATATTTGATATTGCCGAATCTTCTCCTCCAAAGTTTTTCTTCTTTGTTTCTTGATTGCCAAAAGTACACAAAAGAGTTCTTGTTGTTTCGGTCTTGTGAGAAAACAAAGAATTAACCTTTTGATTAAGATCAATAGATCTACCCGCTAGCACTGGTGAATCCCCTTGCCTTAAAAAGGTTCCAACTGCTGTCTGTGTGGATCACCGTTAGAGGCAACACGCTTGAGTTTCTTGTGGCCATTGGAGAGGTCGAGTGGTGATCATCGTTGCTGCACTCACACTAGATCTGCACACTCTTGATTACAATATCATGAGTAGGTATGAAATCTGATCCTATTGGTGATTTAATGTTTTAAATACCAAGTATCGCATGTAAATCATGATCCGAGATCCTATGGACGTCCGGGTGCTTCTATGTTTTTTCTTTCTCTGTTATATATTTAATTTTTGTTATATGCATGAGCCTGGATGAAACCCAACAATGGTATCAAAGCCAAGTATCCGCTGATTTCATGTGATTGTTGCATGTCAATTCTCGGTGATAAGCATGTCAGATGTTTTGTGTGTCGATTTTGCTAGTTTTGGTTCGTTTGTTTTCTTGAAAAATCATTTTTTTATTAAAACTATACATTCTGGTCAGTGGCTGTTTAATGGCTTAAATCTACTTTTAAAATGTTTAAATATTGTTTAAATTTTTTTTATGCAATCCGGGTTAAAGCCATAACATGCCTAAGTGAAACCGAGTCATTTCGAGGCCTAGAACGTCATTTTTGGTGTCCGTTTTTGTGGCTGCTTTGGGATGTATATAAACGATCTTATAAATTGTTTTATTCTGGAAATTGTGTTTATATATTGACTTTAAAGTTCTAAAATTGATTTGGGTTTAAATTGTTTAAACAAAATCTTTTACGGGGCCTAAAACGATGTTTGTGCAATGTTGAAATTTTCCAGGTTGTTTTGTAGGTGTTCGCATGCCTTGAAACTTCGAGCATGAGTGTGGAAGCATTCCACATGCTTGCTGGAATTTTAGGACAGCATATGAGGTGAATACAATTCATCTTTGATGGCTGGTCCGGGCATGGAATGGTGGCAAACGTTGCTGCACTTGTTGCACCTAAAGCGTGATTAAGCATGAGGCAATTGTTGCCGATTTGCTTGCTGCCATGTGGGCGGGCATCAACCCATTTTTTGGGGTATCCGACAGCCACCGAATGTGGCATATAGCGGCCTAATCATGGGCGGGCAGCGGCCATCCGATGACCAAAGAGGTTGCCTACGCCTAGGACACTAAGTGTTAGAGTCCTACTCCGAGAGGAAACTAGTTTCCTAGTGGGAGTGTGATTCCTAAAACTTAGAGAATGTATTTCCTAAAAGTTAGGAAGTTAATTACAAATGTTTTAATTATCAAACCATAATAGATAAATAATTTGATAAATGTATCAAGCGAGTTGGTGACATCTATGCAAATGATACACAAGATCACCGATTGATATTGGATATGCGTTTCATATTCATGCTTATTAATATGATTATATATGCATGAGGATTGTTGATACGTGATCCGGGGACCCGTTCGAGTGAGGGGGAAACAGAAGCAGAGGAAAAGACGACTTAATTCTTCTTCATTGAAATAAAAGGTCGAGGGTAAGAAAACGACCTCGAAAAAGAAATGGAGTCGCCACCAATCTTTCTTTGGCTAGGTGTGATCGGTCACCTATTAAAATCGATTTTGTAAAACATTTTAAAATTAAAACATTTTTTAAAACCAATTTCGAAGTCTGCGCTTTTAAACCAGAGAAATCAAAGAAGCGGGTCGGGAGTTGATTACGTGCGGGGAAGGATTAGCACCACCACAACACCCGTATAAAACGATACCTTATTAATCGTGTGTTATCTTTAGTCTTGGTAAAAATCAGTTTTGAAGTTGATATTTTAGAATAATTCCCATTTAAAGAAAAATAATCTCTTTTTCAGTTGAAAATTATCCAAAACTTATTAACTCAAAATTTTCCTATATTCCACGGCAAATCGGCAAAATATAATTTTTTTTATTTCTTTAGAAAATCTTCGAATCACTCTTGTTTTTGAAAGAAAGATATTCCGTTGTTAATGATAATTGATGATGTCCTCTCCGACAACCCGGCAGAGAACTCTTGAATTATTTTAACTCGGGAATAACCTTATTTTATTGAAAAAAAAACATCAATTTTCAAAAGGTTGAATAATCATGAATATACGAATTAAAACATGAATGTATAACATGCATAAATAACTTGGCATGGCAAGCAATTTACTATGACAAAATTTAAATGACATAACCAAGAGAAATAAATGGCATGAATTAAAGACATAACATATGCATGAATGACATGGGTGAATGATGTGTCATAATGAAGGACAAAGCATAATGGATGACATGGCGAGTAAATAGATGACATGGCATGTGAATGGTGGCATGGTATAGATGACATGGCATGTGAATGACATGGTAAGATGAATGACATGGCATATGAATGACAAAAGAAATGATGACAAGGCAAAAGGCACAAATATGACATCATCATGGAATATTCATGTTTACATCATAATCAAGATAACATCATGAAATTTAAATCAAAGTAATGACATCACTATAAAATGTTCACACATATAGAATCTACAGGACTAAGATAGCCAAAAGTTAAATGTCATGGAGTAGACATGAATATGGAAAATGCAATGCATGGAAATGTATTTCTTCCATAAAGCAAGGATACCCGTATACCTAAAAATGTATTCGACTACCTTTGGAAGAGACCAAAGTTGGATTTTCTAACTTGGATTCGAGTATAAAAAATACAATTTTCGGTTTTGAAAATAACATGGCCGAACCCCCCTAAAAGGTCTAGTTTTCCAAGTTTGGAAATCCGGGTTGACCACCCTTGACCTGACTTTTATAATTTTTTTTTTATTGAAATGGTATAGAAATCATCCTCAAACAGTAGCTAAAGTCCTAAATTAGCCCCTTTTAATATACTAAATAAAAACAAAAAATTATTATTTCTTGAAAACAAATATGATTCCCACAACCATTTTTGAAACCCCATTTTTTTACCCTTTTAGAAAATTTAAAAAAATTATGAAAACATTATGGTAAACCTATAACATGTTTATCTACATGGGAAAAAATCAGCCTAATTTTTGGAGCAAGGGAACCGAGACCGAAATTTTACTAAAGTCAGGATAGTGAGTTAAAACTACTTTGTCAAAAGCCATTTTTTCAGCCATGATAAAAAAATTTCGAAAATCATGAGAAAAATACCATGGCATCCCCTAAATGACCGCTGGGTGTGGTAAAAAAATTATATTATTTTGATTATGTATGAGTAGTGAAATAAAATCACAAAGTTAGAATACCCAATTTAAACTATTAATCTTCCACAAGCATGCTCAAGAGAGCTTGGTTTTGAGCCATTGATTGTCTTAAGTTAAAAATCAAGTGGGAATGTACAAAATGCATGAACAAACAGCAAGTTAAATGCATGAAATGTGTGACATGGCATGTGCATGACCTAGATTCTAAATGACATAGCCAAAATAACCTAGCATGCTAAATGACATGGCAAAGTGACATGGCATATGACCTAATGCCTAAATGATGTAGAGAATGATATGGCATGTAACCTAACTAAATGACATGAAATAATGATATGGCATAATAAAAATGACCTAAATCTAAATGGCATGAAAAAATGCAAGACATGGCCGAATGGTACATGATCTTATACACAATGTAAAGCATGCTAAAGATGCAAGATATGATGCATGGAAAAAATGCAAGATGCAAAGCATGCTTAAAATACAAGATATGATGCATGGAAAAAATGCAAGACATGGCTGAATGCTACATGGCATTAAGAATGATGCTAAGCATGCTTAAAATGCAAGATATGATGCATGGAAAAAGTGCAAGACATGATAAGGTAAAAATGCAAGAATGGCCGAATCTAACATAGCCTTATGCATGATGCAAAACATGCTTAAAATACAAAATATGATGCATGGAAAAAATGCAAGACATGGTCGAATGCTACATGACATTATGCATGATGCAAAGCATGCTTAAAATGCAAGATATGATGCATGGAAAAAATGCAAGACTTGACAGGGTAAAAATGCAAGAATGGCCGAATGTAACATAGCCTTATGCATGATGCAAAACATGCTTAAAATGCAAAAATGACATGACCTTAAATGCTACATGACATAGCCACAAAATGCAAAGACATGAATAAACTTAATATGAGCAACATAATATAACCAAAATACATATGAAAATGAATAGAAAAACAACAAGTAAAAGTAAGTAAAATAGGAAAATAGAGGTGAGCTTGATGGTTGGTACAATGGGCATAGCCCTCCCCTAACCATAATCACTTGACTTTATCAAGATCATGAAGCCTTTCAACCTCTTTATTTTTATTTGTTTTTGAAAACTAAACCTTCAAAGAAAGCTATCCTACCACAACCAACATAGAAAAGAAAAAAAGAAACATGGAAAGGATAGAAAAATGCAAGAGAAAGGTGCCAATGGCTACCTTCAAAGCTTTCTTTCAAGCTAGCTTCTCTTCAAAAAAAATTCTTTCTTCTTCCTTTCTTTCAAAAACCTTTTTCTTGCCAAATTAGCTACTGACCTCCTCTAACAAATGACTAGCCAACGCGGTCCACAGGTTTTGACTCTGCAACAGTATTTTCAATCCTATCTCTGATTTGCTTTTCTTGATAAACTCTTCAATATATCAGGTCGATGTGTTTAGCGTACCCAAAAATTTATCCTACTTGATGAGTTTTTCAGCATTATGGATTGTTGCGAGTTTTCTCCAAATTCTAGTGGTTTCACAAACCTCCCCTAAAATTTAAATCTACTCCATAGTAATACAAGGAAATCCTTTTACTTCAAGATTTTTGTGTTTAATAATCATCTTTCAATTTGATAACGTTAAAAATGCATCACAACATGTATGAAAGATGGTATGAAATAGCCAAATGCCATGAAAGGGCCAATAAGAGTTTATTTCAGAAAGGTTTACATAACAAAGATGAATATCAAGTTTTAAAAGGAAAATGCAAAGAAAAAGGTATAGATCCCCAAATGCGGAATATCCTGGACCCCTCCCGCTTTAATTCCTCTGAAATGTCTTTTGAGCAAACCATTTGCTTGGGTGACTTCTCAACTTTCGCTATTGCTTCAGACTGAGGTTTACCCTTTTTCTCTGAATTCATGATACCTTCTCCCCCTTTACACGGAGCATTGATTCAGTACTTGGGCCGCCCTTTGCGGGTTTTCAACCTAAGTGTCCCCCGTTCGATTTTAAGTCGCCATTTTTTGGTTTTCGGCTTAAACCTCTCCTTTTACATTCTTTTTTCATTTTTTTTTGTGTGTGTTCCACCATGCATCTGAAATTTCTAAATGCTTCCATGGTAAAAATGACAATTCCAAAAGACGGGATAAATCTAAGAAAAACCCTTCAAATTAAATACCCAAGCTTGATCAAAATGGACTTTAAAAGCACGTAATGTAGGCCAAGGTTTGGGTTTAGAAAGAAAGGATAAATAGGCCCAAAATGTGTTTAAGGGTGATTGGATCAAGTATCATTTCACGAGGAGGTTTCATTTTTGAAACATTCGTCCTTTTTGGATTTTTCTCCTTTGAATATTGATTCTTGTTTCTTTTCATTATTGGCTTTCATTTGCCATTTTTGATTTGACTCGCTTTTCGTGTATTGTTTTTTCTTCTTCTCTTTTTTTTTTTCTTTTTTTCCCTTCTTTTTTTTTTCTTTTTCTAATGGCTCTTTTCGCCACGATTTTTTTTTAAGGAGATTTTTTCTCGCATTAACCCCCCAATGTAGAGGGTGATCCTTGATCAGGGCTCAAAGAAAGAAAGAATTCCTAAGGCTCAAAAGGGGTTGTAGACACCTAATTTTGTCCGGACCACTAAACTAGGTATGTTTTCTTCCTAAGTTGATGTTTCCGAATGTAAAAAGACTTTTTTCATCATGCAGGTGGTACTCCGAGACTTAGTTTAAGAGGGTGAGCATAAAAAGACAAACTCAAAAAAAGTCAACCCCGAAAAAAGTCAACCTCGAAAAAGTCAACCCTAAAAAGTCAGCTACTTAAAAAGTCAACCCACTTTCAAAATCAAGATTTGAAGTTCAATTCAAAAAGGTGAAAGAATTTTGATAATCCGAGGTCTACATTGAAAGATATGGAGTTCGGAAGTTGGGATTTGGAGATTCAGTAGAAAGAAAACCCTAATCCGAGAAATATAGGGAAAAGTGCTTAAACGATCGAATTGGTCAAAATTGAAGGTTCCAAATGAAAGATAAGCATTGACTACGGATAATGGAGAAGCCACTTGAAAGAAAAACTGAAAGAAAAGTCAATCCGGGAGAAAACCGAGAATTAGGGTTTTTGGTGGATTTCGGTGAAATCGGGAAGAATCACAGAGATGGCCCGACTTGGTAAGACCAAAGCCCCCAATGGATGAGGAATGATTAAAAAGGATAGCCCAAGGCTCAGCTTGAAGAAAATCTGAAAATCGAACTTGTTTTGAGCAAAACCGGGTTTCGGAGGCAAAAAGGCAAAATTGGAAAATTTAGGAAAAATAGCAAATGGACTCCGAAAATTTTGAAAATTTGCAAATCTCATTCTTAAATAATTTAGAAGAGATTGGAAAAATAAAATCTTTATTCGGAGTTCGTTTGCAAAATGGCCAAATCTCGGGCTTCTTATGTAGTAATCCAAGAAGATAAATCCCGAAAAAATAGAAAATGGACTCCAAAAATTCTGAAATTTTGCAAATCTCATTTTTTAATTATTTGGAAGAGATTGGAGGAAGAAAATCTTGATTCGGAGTTCGTTTGCAAAATCGCCAAATCCCGAGCTCCTATGTAGTAATTCAAGCAGATAAATCACGAAAAAATACCAAATGAGCTCCAAAAATTATGAAAACTTCCAGATCACACTTTTAAAATATTTGGAAGATATTGTTGAAGAAAAAATCTTTATTTGGAGCTCGTTTAAAAAATGGTAAAATATGGGGGCATAAAATCCAAATAAATAGCAAACGGACTCAGATACTTTTGAAAACTTCCAGAACTCAATGTTTTATTATTTTGGAAGTATTAAAAAAATAAAAATTGAATTTGGAGTCCGTTTGATATTTATTTGCATTCGGGGGGCAAAATGGTCATTTCACTCAAGCAAACGAAAAAGGCTTCTTTTGGCCTTTCAAAAAATCAGACTTGGGCTGGAAAAGAGAAGTGCTGGCCTGCCAAGGCCAGAAGGAAAGAGGAAGCTTTTGATTTTTCAATCAAATGGTCAAGAATTAAGAGTTAGTTAGAGATTCTTTTTAATCAAGCCATTGTGATTAAGCCACAGAGGCCAAGGGAGAGTGTCAACATTATTCTTGAATAGCTATAATTATGGACAGCTTCCATGCTAATCTAAGGGTGGTAATTTCATGATTTTTCACCTTGAATTATTGGCCATTTGATGGAAATTGGTTAGAACCAAAATGACAACATCCTAGCTCACTAAAGGGGGGTTCGGCCAGCTCTTAGGAGAGGTTCAGAATTTTCATTTTTAGACTTCATTCTTTGATATTTCTCTTAGTTTTTCTTAGTTTTTCTCACCTTGGTTGAAAGAAAAAAAGAAAAAGTTTAGAAAAGAAAGGAAAGTTTGAAGAGATAAAGCTTGAAATTTAGCTTCTTGAGGTTGCTCTTGAGCACCAGCTCTTGCAATTTCTTGATTTTCCATTCTTAATTTTGCTATTTTGATTACTATTTGGTGAGTTTCCTTTTTTAAATAAATGATTATTTATTGTTCTTCTTAAGTTCTTTATTCATTTCTTTATTAAATTTTTTTACAATTTTTTTTACAATTTCTCACCATGGCCGAATGGCCTACATTCTTTATTAAGGTTGCTGTTTTGTTTATTTTATCATGTTATTATTGTTATTTTCTTTAATCTTTATGCTTTAAGTGTTATTCTACTTCATACTTGAGTCATATTTTAATTTGGTTGCTTTTTTTGTTGTCATTTATGATTTAAATATCATGTTCTTCCATTTTTAATTTTCTGTTTTCATAATGTTTAAATTTGTTGATGTTTTAGATTTAGTATATCAAGTGTTTGTGAAAATGCTTGTGTGGTGTTTGCATGATTTGAGTTTCATATTTTAGTTGAGCATGTTAGTATATCAACTGTTTGTGAAAATGCTTGTTTGGTTTTAGTATTTCTACTTTGTGTTTGCATGTTTTGAGTGTTATATTTTAGTTGAGCATGTTAGCATATCAAGTGTTTGTGAAAATGCCATGCTTGTTGGAGCTTGAGGCCATTCGGCTACTCCATGTGTTTTGCATTGTATGTTGCATTTTTGCCATGTTAGTTGGTAGGTTTTGCATTTGCATGACATTTGGTTTAGTTTTGCATGTTAGTATACCAAGTGTTTGTGAAAATGCCATGCTTGTTAGGAACCATAGGCCATTCGGCCACTCCTTGAATTCTAGCATTGTATGTGCATTCTTGCCATGTTAGGTGATAGATTAGCATTTGCATGATATTTGGTTGAATTTTTTGGTTTAAGCATGCTTTGTGTTTGTGAAAATGCCATGCATATTTTAGTTATTAGGTTTGGTTTATTTGCCATGCATGTTCATGCATTTTAGACCTAGGTTGCATTAAATGCCATGCAAGTTCATTTAGGTCTAGGTCACTATATTGATGCCATGCATTTTTTTATGACATTTAGGTTTAAAACCAAATGTGATGCATTTTTTTATGGCATTTAGTTCATTTAGGTTTGAAGTGCCATGCATTTCCTGCATCACATTTCCTGTATTTTTCATGCATTTCATGTCCATGCCACTTGAATAATGACTTAGGCCAATTAATGGTTCAAAGTCATGCTCTCTTGAGCACACTTGTGGAAAATTAAGTTTTGTCAAATTGATTATTCTACCTTTGTCTAACTTTCAAAAAGTCCTAGATACTGTTTGTGAGTCATTTTGTGACTCTTAAATATTTTTACTTTGATTTTGAAATGATTTTATCAAAGGCAAAAATGTATTTTGGCAAAACAGTTTTTTTTTCATCCAGTACTCGTACTTTACCGATTTTTCTGGGCATTAATCTTTGATCATAAAATTAAGCTGATTTTTTTCCGTGTAGTTTTACATGTTTTGAGTCTCCAGTACTTTTTTCAGATTTGTTTGAATTTTTAAAAATAGGGTAAAAAATCGTGGCTTAAAACTAGACAGTGGAGTCAGAATTGAATTTAAAAAAAAATCATTTTTCTGTTTTGGTTAAGTTACTTAGAGGGGGCTGATTAGGAAGGTTAGCTACTGACTTAGGGTAGTTTCTAAGCCCTTTTAAACTCTAAAAATGATTTTTTTAAGTCTCGGGTTAAGGGTAGTCAAGTCCGGGATTTTAAACTTAGGAAATTAGAGCCATTTTTAAAAAAAAAATAGCCCAATTTTTATTTTTAATTCAAGCTTTTCAAAATTGTTTTCAAACAATCACAAAGTATTTTGGTTTTAGAATATTTAATTTGACATATTTTCCTAAGGTAGCCGGATATCTTTTTAGATATACGGATTTCCTTAATTAAAGGAAAAATTACATTTTCATGCATTGCATTTTCCATATTCATGCATTTTATATAATATGTGATTTTTGCTATGATAATTTCTATAATATTGTTATGATTTTGAGTTATGTTATATTGTTTATTATATGACTTGGAATATTTTATGATATCCTATGATTTTATTTAATTATTTTTTTGTTGTTATATTATTTAGTATATACTATGTTCATGCATTATTATTTTCATTTTTCTTTCCATGCATATTATATGATAGTATTATTTTATATTCCATGTCATTTAAATTATATGCAATATCATCCATATCTGTCATGTCATTTAAATTATGTCATTTCATATAGAATATATTATGTTACCTAGGTTATTTTATTTCATATAGAATATATTATGTCACCTAGGTCATTACATTTCATATATAATATATTATGTTACCTTAGAATATGTCATATAACTTAGGACATTTCATTTCATTTAGAATATGCTAAGGCATTTAAATTATATTATATCATTTAGGATGCATTATATTATTTAGATTTTGCTATGTCATTTTATTTATGTCATGCATATACATATTCATATCTTTTAAAATGTTTTCAAAAGGATAATGATTTTTCAATAAAAAATAAAGATATTCCCGAGTTAAAATAATTCATGAGTTCTCTACCGGGTTTGCTGGAGGGAATATCATCAATTATCATTAATAAAGGAATATCTTTCTTTCAAAAAACGAGAATGATTCGGAAAGTTTTCCAAATTAATAAAAATTTCTATATTTTGCCATGTTTGTTGGGGAATATAGGAAAATTTTGAATTTTTAAATTTCGGATCGTTTTCAATTAAAAATGGAATTATTATTTTTCTTTAAATTGGGAATTAATTTGAAATACTAAATTTAAAATCGACTTTTTACCGAAATTTGAGATAACACACGATTAATAAGGTACCGTTTTATACGGGCGTTGTGGGGGTGCTAATCCTTCCCCGCACGTAACCGAATCCCGAACCCGTTTCTTTGATTTCTCTGGTTTAAAACGCAGACTTGAAATTGGTTTTAAAAATGTTTTAATTAATTTTGAAAATATTTTTTAAAACCGGTTTTAATAGGTGGCCGATCACACCTAGCTAAAAAAGATTGGTGGCGACTCCATGTCTTTTTCAAGGTCATTTTCAAAAACCTTCATTTTCTAGAGGAATTAAGGCGACTTTTCCTCGTTTTTTTTAATGTCACGCTTAACGAATAATAAAGTCTTGCGATGAGACTTGTTTATTTTTTAGGTTGCGACAGCTTGGCGACTCCACTGGGGACTTTTTAGAGAATCAGGCCTAGAATTAGTCGTGTGTTATCTAAGTCTCGGTTTTGTTGGTTTAATTGGTATTTAATTTTAATTCCCATATTTTTAAAATAAAAGAGAATTTTGAAAATAAAAAATGTTTTAATATGTCCATATTCATGTGCATTCATATTATTATTTGTTCTCTGGTTATTTCGTTGCGTATATTTATATGTTTGCTTGACTGATGCTTTACATTGTTTTATTTTAGTGGGGTATTTAGAATAAGAAGTGTAGAATAGGTGGTGACAGGTTTGTTTTGTTCCTCCGCACACACTGTATTTGCATTTGCATAACATTAATCCTCTACCCGGGTTCTGTCCTTTTAAGTGGGAGTAAAGTAACTACACCTTCGTGATGATCCTCCGTATGGGCTAGTGAAACACTTTCGGAGTATAAAGTACCTAATGCATTCGTGATAATCCTCCGTACGGGCATAGGAAAATATACTCTAACAAATTGAACCCGCTTTTATCGGGGTGCCTTACTAGCCTTCACCAGCGATAGTGAGGAGCAATTCGGGGCCTTTAGAATCAATTCACTCTCATATACTGAACCTAGGCAAAGCCATGCCGGATTTCTGTTAGATATACCGAAGATAGGAACACATGGAGGGACATTTCTAAACCTTTTGTTATCTATTTTACACTCTGAATAAGTTTTGTAGATCGGGCAACGATGTACGTACATCGCCCGTAATAAATGTGTTAATCCGTCCCAAAGGCACTGTGATACCTATATAAGTATATATTTGTCGGGGCAAAATATTCATTGATTGTTTGAAAAAAATAAAAATCCTTTTTCAAGCATTTTTGCATTTTGCACATTTCATACATGTGTGAATCGAGCATGTACATTTTTGGTTGTGTTATTGATCTCATTCTTTGCAATAAACAGTTGGTAATTTCATTTGATGATTTCATAAAACCGGTAGTGTTGCATGAACATTTGGATATTGTACCATAGTAGGATCCACTACCCCGAAATTCTTTTGAAAATAATATGATTGGTTTTTCATAAAAAAAAACATGTTTCAAAAAATCATAAATTTGGAGGCAAATCTTGCATAATGAGATTTTTAAATAATCAAGATTTAGGTCCCACCAATTTCGTGTAATCGTTGGTTAATTTATTTGTATCATTTGGACATCATGTCACAGTCCTAACATGCATGGTTATTCATTGTAGAATACATTTGTGATATACATGGTCATTTTTTGTACCTACCTTGGTATTAATTCATTTAGTCTTAGCATGTATCATTTTGACATCATAGCATGCATGGTCATTCATTGTAGAATATGTTTATGACATGCATAGTCATTATTTGTATATACCTGTGCATCAATTTATTCATTTTTTTAATGCATCATGTTGGCATTAGATTTCATCCATAGCATACATAGTCATCATAATTTCTCTGTATATGGTCATGCATTAATCATCAGTATATTCATGAACATAGGAATAGAGCATGTACATTCACAATTGTATTCTTAATCTCATGACATTTTCATTTGCATGAAAGGGGTTCAAGATATGAGGAATGAATCGGAGGAACGATTGGGTGCTTTGGAACGCAATCAAGAGGAATGTGGACATGAAATCAGGGAGGTGAAGGAACAACTTGCCAAAATGCTAAAAATGGTTAAGGATAAGGGTAAGAGTAAAGAGGAACTTTCTCAGGGCTCTGCATCGTCTTTGGATCAACCAAAACCATTAGGTCCAGAACATACAATCCTTGCTGGATCCTGCACTTGTCAATGCCACAAAGGTTGCAATCCTGATGAAATTGTGGACAAAATCATGAAAATGATTAAACCTGAGAGCCTGATACCAAGGATAGAAACCTCGGATCCTGTACCATACCTACAAACTGTTCTAGGTCCAAACCAGTATCCCCACCCTACTATGGTCCAATCATCCATTAGGATGACTACTGCGGGATTCCTGAATCCCACTCCATCACCAACAATTGCCAGTTCATATTGCTTCCCTCATCAATCACCTTATCCAGTATCTGGGATAGGAACCTCGAGCTATGTACAACCTCCAAAGGCCCCGTGTCCAAATCCATACCCTTACTATGCTGTTCCGCCACATCTCCATGTAAACACTCTGGTTCGGACCTTAGCGCCACCACCAAGTGCCCCAACTCCTAGGCCATGTGTGACTAAGAAACAACCCTAGGATAAGACCTAAATGCATCTTGATCCCTTTCCAATCAGCTACCGAGAGCTTCTCCCTATACTGATCCAAAATCACATGGTTCCCTGTGTCCCATTGAAATCCCAGTTACCACCATATCCAAGGTGGTATAATCCAAATGCAAGATGTGATTATCACTGTGGAATTGTTGGCCACAACATTGAAGACTGTATAGCATTCAAAAAGAAAGTGCAAACTCTTATAGATGCCAAGTGGTTGGATCCAACGACACTGATTGATAAAGGACTGGGAAAGCGTCATTAGGATTGGGAGATTTATAGCATTGAGGTGGAAAGACTTCGGTCTTATATGATGTAATAGGGTTTCACTTATTCAGTAGCCGGCTCTTATAGCCTTAGGATGCTAGGAAGAATAAAGTGCTTGTAAAGACAGTTTTAACTACTGCTCAGATTTTGTAAAACATGGTTTATACCATTGTGAACATTGATATGGGAATGAATTGACTATGCTTCAAATTTATGAGATGTTGATGATTAAGTTCCTCCGATTCTTATTTCCTCCGTGATATCTTCCCCTTTTGCATTTTGCATCCGATCAATTATTTGTCATACCATACATTCATACATGTATCATGTTAGCATCAGGTTGCATTTATGCATTCATAATCAGCATGATTTTTTTGTATATATCCATGCATTAATTTGCTTATTACATACATCATGTTAGCATTAGGTCGCATTCATGACACACATGGTTAGCATGATTTTCTTTGTATATACTCTGTATCAATCATTCATTGTTTGCAATGTATCATAATTGACATCGTGTTGCATTCATAGGGTATATGATCATTCGTTGGGAAATATGCTAAAATGTACATGATTATTCATTGCATATATCCATGCATTGATTTGTTTATTCTTTGCTTGCAACATGTTGGTATCGTGATTGCATTTATTACATACATGGTCAGCATGTTTCCACTATATATTTCCATACATCATTTTTTTATTCTTCACATGCATCAAATGATAATCATGGCTCATTCATCATGACATACATTTGGGGGAAATAAAATAGAAGTTGGCTTGGTTTTAGGAGTTTTTGAAAGAATGTCCATTTCAAATAAGAGGTATAAGAAGTACTGAGTACTCTTTTAATACAGGCTAGTGCTATAGAGGATGAACAAGTTTCCCGAATGGAAAAAATGGAAAGCGAATAGAAAGAATTGCGAGAACAGCTAGCAAAGTCTCAAGCAGAATCTAAGGATCATATGACTAAATTGATGGAGCTGGTGTCCGCTGTAATCAAGGGAAAAGGATACACTGAAAACTTTGTCGCCAGAGAAGGGTTAAAGTCACGAAAGGGTCAGAATGAGGTCGTAATGATGGATGCCCAGAATACAGTTAACCTCGTCGATGTCCTAAACTCAGATGATCCAGCTATCAGGCAAAGTTGAAAATGGTTGCAGTAAATGAGGTTGAGTTGGCAGATTCCCAAGGGAAATATCAGTTGTTAAATGAAAGGCTCCGGGCAATAGAAAGTACAGATGTATTTGGGAGTTTAGATGCGAAAGAACGATGTTTGGTCCTTGATTTATTCATTCCTCCTAAATTCAAGATCCCTGACTTTGTGAAATATGATAAGGCGACCGATCCATCAGCCCACATCACTATGTTCTGCCGGAAGATGACAAGTCATATAGATAATGATAAGCTTTTGATTCACTACTTTCAGGATGGCCTCAACGGGTCCACAATTAGGTGGTATAGTCAGTTGAGCAAGGATCGGATTCGCTCTTGGAATGATTTGGCTAGGGCTTTTCTAAACCAATACAAGCATGTGACCGACATGACACCTGACCGTCTCACCTTGCAAAATATGGAGAAAAAGGTTACTGAGAGCTTCAAAGAGTATGCTTAGAGGTGGATGAACATGGCTACCCAGGTACAACCGCCTTTAACTCAAAAAGAAACCACTGTCCTTTTTGTGAATACACTACAGGCCCTATACTACGATAGACTTGTCGGCAAGACCATGAAGAATTTTTCGAACATGGTAATTTCAGGGGAGATGATTGAGAATGCTATCAAGGATAGGAAAATTGAAGGAGAAAGAACATCCAATATCAAGAAAAATGGGGCATCTGAAAAGAAAAAGGAAGATACCCAAGTCGTGGAAGGCTTTGCCTCACCTCCCCAATTATTCTCGTATCAGCCATTTTACTCTATCCTGAAAATGTCTCTCAAGGTTTTTATCTCTACCAACCAATGACTGCAACTACACCAGAATTTACATCTGTCTATCAATCGAACACCCTTGGGAATAATCGAAGGGGGCATAAAAAGCGAAAAAGAAATTAGGATGACCCGATTCCTGTGACAAACAGTGAGCTATTACCTCAATTCATCCAGAGTCACCCTATGACACCCATGCAATTCGAGCCTCTGAAGCCCCCTTATCCGAGCTGGTATGATGCTAATGAGTGTTGTTGTTATCATTCTGGCAATCAAGGTCACTCAACAGAGAACTGCCCCACTTTGAAGTACAAGGTCAGAGATCTCATCAAGGCTGGTTCGATAAGTTTTGAAGATGGGAAAGCCAAGTGTCATAAGAAACATGGTGCATAATCATATTAGATTTTTGACACATGTAGTTCTATACACTGTGATGATGAAAGCACTTGTCTCATGTTAACATCTACATGAATTAAATGAAATTTGAATTTTAAATGCATTGTGTTTGTTGTGTTTTAACAATAATTTGAATTTACAAAAACAAGCATTAAGGAATTTTTAATAATGGACAGTCTCAAGAATATTGTCGATCATTGTTAGACATGACCCAACAATCTCCCCCCTCTTTTTTGGGCTTCTCTATGCCTAAACCTTTGAATCAAGAACACTTGAAAGACCTAATGCTTCAAGGAATATGAATGATTGAACTTCACAAAAAAACAAAAAAAGCATTGTCATTGCAGAATAAGCAAGGATGTAAATCCTAGTCTAGGCTATGAACAAAGGAATGAACTTTTTTGAATTTTTTTTCGAATTCCTTGAAATTCAAGCAAATGAGACATTATTTCAAGAATCTAGATTTTGATATTTTGATGTGTGTCAAGATTGTGTTAAACCATTCATGACCTTTTCCAATGACCATAAAACTTCAATTACCCAAACATCACTTCCTGATTAATACCTTGGAGCACAATGACCAAACCAGATTATCCCATGTCCTAGAGAAAACCTGTCTTTGGGAAATATTTTCCTAGACACTTCAAACAAACCCAAGATTGAAACTCAGCATTTTTATTGTAAACCTAGATTTGCGATGTTCCTTGCAATGATACAAATCCTCATGATTAATGTGGAAATGATGGATACATGGTGAATAAGGATGGATTAATGCATGAATCATTGGGGGCATGCGACGAAAAAAACAAAAAAGAAAAAGAAAAATTGTGATATCACGCATATGAGGATTCAGATGATTCCAAAGTACAAAATGAAACTTTGATTATCTATTTCCCCTGGGGATTGCTTTTCAATGAGAATATTTATGCTTGATATGATGAATGGCCATCTTTCATATCCCTTTCGCAAAAAAGAAATTATTCATAGTCACCCTTTTGAGCCAAAAGAATTCTTTCTTCTTTGAACACTGATCAAGGATCACCCTCTACACTAGAGGGCAACTGCGAGGAAAGATCTTTTCAGAGATCATTGAGAAATGAGTCCTAGCTCGAGGACAAATACAAAGCAAATTGAGCGCCTAAATAAATACAGGCTCACTCTGTCGAAGAAAAAAGAAAAGGAAAAGATGGCGAAATAGAAGCCAAGAACAAAACAAAAGAAAAAAAAGACAAAATAAAAAAGAAGTGTGTGAAAAAGTATGGCAAATGAAAGCCAAAAGCAAAGAAGAAAAAGAGCAAAGTCAAAAAGAAAGAAATGTCCAAGAAGGGACAAATGCTTCAAAAAGAATTCTCCTCAAGAAATGATCCTTGATCTGATTACCCTCGAACACATATTTTGGGCCTATTTATCCTTTCTTTCTGAACCCTGAGCCATGGCCTACATTACGTGCTTTAAAAGTCCATTTTGATCAAGCATGAATATTTAACTTGAAGGGTTTTTCCTCATATTTCATCCCATCTAATCGAATTATCACTTCACTAAGGAAAAATTTAGAATTCCCAAATGCATGTTAGAACAACAAAAAAAGAAAGCAAAAATTGGAAAGAATGAGACTCTAGGGCGAAAACCCAAAAATGGGCGGTCTAGAGTGAAAGGGAAGAAGTGGTCATTGAGGAACATCTAGGAATTCCTGAATTGACAGATCTCATTCGGAGGATTGTCTTCAAAAACTGAATCTCTTTTCTAAATCAACTTTCCAGTTTAAACATCCCAGCCAATCTTGACGCTTGTCAAAATACCTTGATATGGAAACTAAAAGAAAGTTTAGTTTGTTTGGTTCTCATTGAATTCATGATTTATAAAATCAGTTCCATTTGTGAGCCTAGAGGGGACTACATTTTTGTTGTGAAGTTTTGCTGACAGCCTTGTCAATTCAAATTGAAAAACCCAAATTGACACTTAGGAAAATTTCTAACAGTGATCATCAGTCTTCAAAAGATTTGTACATTACACACTGTGGGGTTAAAATTTTTGACTCAGAAGTTATCTTTAAATAAGAAAAATTGTTTTTCAAAAAGGAAAATAAAAATATTTTTGAAATACCCATTTTGATGTTGACATGAGATAAGGGTTTTTCTAACTCAAAAGTGTGGAACTACCAAGATAGGTCTTGACTTCCAGATATGAGAAGAAGAAATAGAACCCGGTTTAGATCTCTGTTGATGAAAGTTTGAAAACTGTTGGGGCAAAGAAAATAGCCAAAATGAATTGAAGATATACTCTGATTTGAAGAGGAAAAATGAATTTGAAAGGCTAAGCCAAAGTCTAGAAAAACAACCAGGGGCATTTGCTTCACTCATGAGAACTCATCTCTTTATCGAGCTTTTGCATCTGCACAGTCAGCAAGCATTTGCATCATTCATGGGTATTTGCATTGGCATTATTCCATAAATATCTGCATTTTACCTTTACATTTACATTCTTCATGGAATTTGCATTTGCATCATCTCAAGCAATTGCATCATTTCTAGAATCATTGCATTTTCATTATTGTGTGGTAATTGTAGTTACACCATTCATAAACCAGTTACATGAACACAATTAGTAGGGGCATCTGCATCATGAATAGGGGCATCAGTCCAAGCTATTTGCATTTGCACCAAGAAGCATTTACATCAATCCAAGCCATTTACATTTGCACCATGAAGCATGAGCACCTTATTAAAGACATGTGTATCTACATCATTTCTCAAAGCTTCTGGAGGAGTTACCCAGAATTTTACAATGAGCAAACCTTTGGTGGTGATAGCCAAAGCTTCTGGAGGAGTTACCCAGAATTTTACAATGAGCAAACCTTTGGTGGTGATAGACAAAGCTTCTGGAGGAGTTACCCAGAATTTTACAATGAACAAGTCTTTGGTGGTGATAGCCAAAGCTTCTGGAGGAGTTACCCAGAATTTCACAATGAGCAAACCTTTGGTGGTGATAGCCAAAGCTTCTAGAGGAGTTACCCAGAATTTTACAATGAGCAAGTCTTTGGTGGTGATAGCCAAAGCTTCTGTATGAGTTACCCAGGATTTTACAATTAGCAAACCTTTGGTGGTGATAGCCAAAGCTTCTGGAGGAGTTACCCAGGATTTTACAATGAGCAAACCTTTGGTGGTGATAGCCAAAGCTTCTGGAGGAGTTACCCATAATTTTACAATGAGCAAACCTTTGGTGGTGATAGCCAAAGCTTCTGAAGGGGATATCCATAATTTTACAAATTTTAAAAGTGAACAAGTCTTCGGTGGTGATAGCTGTAGCCTCTGGTGGAAATATCGAGGGTTTTATAATTTTAATGAGAAATCTTCTTCTAGAGGAGTTACCTAGAATTTTATTCAACATGTGCATCTACATCAAGAAGCATTTGCGTCAACCTAAGTTATTTGAATCTGCATCAAGAAAATTTGCATCAAAGCAAGTTATTTACATTTGCATCAAAGACATTTGCACCAGTCTAATTCATTTGCATCTACATCAAGAAACGTTTGCATCAATTAAAGACATTTGCATTTGCATCATGAAACATTTGCATCATCTCTTAAAGCTTTCAGATATAATCGAACTCGTTTTGCTTCTCAAATGAGTCGAGCCCCGAGACCACTGTCAAGCTGAAGCTTCTGGAGGAGATACCCAGAATTTTACAAATTTTAAAAAGTGAGACAACTGAAGCTTCTGGAGGAGATACCAAGAATTTTACAAATTTTAAACAGTGAGAAAGTCTTCTGTGGTGACAAATGAAGCTTCTGGAGGAGATACCCAGAATTTTTACAAATTTTAAATAGTGAGAAAGTCTTCGGTAGTGACAGCTGAAGCTTCTGGAGGAGATACCCAAAATTTTTAAAACTTTTAAACAGTGAGAAAGTCTTCGGTGGTGACAGCTGAAGCTTCTGGAGGTGATACCCAGAATTTTTACAAATTTTAAACAGTGAGAAAATCTTCGGTTGTGATAGCTGAAGCCTCTGTGGAGATATCCAGAGTTTTAAAATCCTTTGAAAAGGTAGAAAGTCTTTGGTGGTGATAGCCAAAGCCTCTGGTGGAGATATTCAGATTTTTACAGTTTTAAAAATGAGCAAGACTTTGGTGGTGATAGCCAGAGCTTCTGGAGAAGATACCCAGAATTTTAAACACAGCTGAGAACAAGACAGGTTAAGATCCCGAGACCATCGTCGAGGTCATTTCTTTTCTTGCAAATCGAATTCGTTTCCTTAAGACGGGTCGAGCCTTGATTAGTCAGGGAATTTAGTTTAAGGACAAAATCTGCAATTTACAGCTTTCTCAAAACAAAAAAAAAATTGAGAAATGAAAAACGAAAAAATGGAAAAAATGGAAAAAAGAAGAATGAAAAAAAAAGAAACCCCTTTTCCTTTCCTTCACATTTGATTTCACTGACCGTACAAAATTAGTGTTTGTTTATCTTTGCCTGATTCTTGATTCTCAGCAATAGCTAAAGAGGCTCGCTGTAGACACCTAATTTTGTCCGGACCACTAAACCATGTATGTTTTCTTCCTAAGTTGATGTTTTCAAAAGTAAAAAGACATTTTTCATCATGCAGGTCGTACTTCGAGACTTAGTTTAAGAGGGTGAGCATAAAAAGTCAAACTCAAAAAAAGTCAACCCCAGAAAAGTCAACCTCGAAAAAGTCAACCCCAAAAAATCAACTACTAAAAAAGTCAACCCACTTTCAAAATCAAGATTTGTAGTTCAATTGAAAAATGGCGAAAGAATTTCGATAATCCGAGGTTTACATTGAAGGATATGGGGTTCGGAAGTTAGGATTTGGAGATTCAGTAGAAAGGGAACCCTAATCCGAGAAATTTAGGGAAAAGTACTTAAACGATCGAATTGGTCAAAATTGAAGGTTCCAAATGAAAGATAAGCACTGACTACGGGTAATGGAGAAGCCACTTGAAAGAAAAACTGAAAGAAAAGTCAATCCGGGAGAAAATCGAGAATTAGGGTTTTTGGTAGATTTCGATGAAATCGGGAACAATCACAGAGATGGACCGACTTGGTAAGACCAAAGACCCCAATGGATAAGGAATGATTAAAAGGGATAGCCCAAGGCTCAGCTTGAAGAAAATCTGAAAATCGAACTTGTTTTGAGCAAAACCGGGTTTCGGAGGCAACAGGGCAAAATTAGAAAATTTGGGAAAAATAGCAAATGGACTCCAAAAATTCTGAAAATTTGTAAATCTCATTATTAAATCATTTATAAGAGATTGGCGAAAAAAAATCTTGATTCGGAGTTCGTTTGCAAAATGGCCAAATCCCAGGCTTCTTATGTAGTAATTGAAGAAGATAAATCTCGAAAAAATAGCAAATGGACTCCAAAAATTTTGAAATTTTTCAAATCACATTTTTAAATTATTTGGAAGAGATTGGCAAAAGAAAATCTTGATTCGGAGTTCGTTTTCAAAATGGCCAAATCCCGAGCTCCTATGTAGTAATTCAAGCAGATAAATCCCGAAAAAATACCAAATGAGCTCCAAAAATTATGAAACTTCCAAATCACACTTTTAAATTATTTGGAAGAGATTGGAGAAGAAAATTTTTGATTTGGAGCACGTTTAAAAAATGGTAAAATATGGGGGCATAAAAGGGCATTTTTGGAAGAAAAAATCCAAATAAATAGCAAACTGACTCGGATACTTTTGAAAAATTCCAGAACTCAATGTTTTATTATTTTGGAAGTATTAAAAAAATAAAAATTGAATTTGGAGTCCGTTTGATATTTATTTGCATCCGGGGGGCAAAACGGTCATTTCACTCAAGCAACCGAAAAAGGCTTCTTTTGGCCTTTCAAAAAATCAAACTTGGGCTGGAAAAGAGAAGTGCTGGCCTTCCAAGGCCCAAAGGAAAGAGGAATCTTCTGATTTTTCAATCAAATGGCCAAGAATTAAGAGTTAGTTAGAGATTCTTTTTAATCAAGCCATTGTGATTAAGCCACATAGGCCAAGGGAGAGTGTCAACATTATTCTTGAATAGCTGTAATTATGGAAGGCTGCCATGCTAATCTAAGGGTGGTAATTTCATGATTTTTCACCTTGAATTATTGGCCATTTTATGGAAATTGATTAGAACCAAAATGACAACATCCTAGCTCATTAAAGGGGGGTTCGGCCAGCTCTTCGGAGAGGTTCAGAATTTTCATTTTCAGACTTCATTCTTTGATATTTCTCTTAGTTTTTCTTAGTTTTTCTCTCCTTGGTTGAAAGCAAAAAAGAAAAAGTTTAGAAAAGAAAGTTTGAAGAGATAAAGCTTGAAATATAGCTTCTTGAGGTTGCTCTTGAGCACCAACTCTTGCACTTTCTTGATTTTTCATTCTTATTTTTGCAATTTTGACTACTATTTGGTGAGTTTCCTTTTTTAAATAAATGTTTTTTTTATTGTCCTTCTTAGGTTCTTTCTTCATTTCTTTATTAAATTTTTTTACAATTTCTCACCATGGCCGAATGGCCTACATTCTTTATTAAGGTTGCTGTTTTGTTTATTTTATCATGTTATTATTGTTATTTTCTTTAATATTGATGCTTTAAGTGTTATTCTACTTCATACTTGAGTCATATTTTAATTTGGTTGCTTTGTTTGTTGTCATTTATGATTTAAATATCATGTTCTTGCATTTTTAATTTTCTGTTTTCATAATGTTTAAATTTGTTGATGTTTTAGATTTAGTATATCAAGTGTTTGTGAAAATGCTTGTGTGGTGTTTGCATGATTTGAGTTTCATATTTTAGTTGAGCATGTTAGTATATCAAGTGTTTGTGAAAATGCTTGTTTGGTTTTAGTATTTCTACTTTGTGTTTGCATGTTTTGAGTGTTATATTTTAGTTGAGCATGTTAGTATATCAAGTGTTTGTGAAAATGGCATGCTTGTTGGAGCTTGAGGCCATTCGGCTACTCCATGTGTTTTGCATTGTATGTTGCATTTTTGCCATGTTAGTTGGTAGGTTTTGCATTTGCATGACATTTTATTTAGTTTTTCATGTTAGTATACCAAGTGTTTGTGAAAATACCATGTTTGTTAGGAACCATAGGCCATTCGGCCACTCCTTGAATTCTAGCATTGTATGTGCATTCTTGCCATGTTAGGTGATAGATTAGCATTTGCATGATATTTGGTTGAATTTTTGGTTTAAGCATGCTTTGTGTTTGTGAAAATGCCATGCATATTTTAGTTATTAGGTTTGGTTTATTTGCCATGCATGTTCATACATGTTAGACCTAGGTTGCATTAAATGCCGTGCAAGTTCATTTAGGTCTAGGTCACTATATTGATGCCATGCATTTTTTTATGACATTTAGGTTTAAAACCATGCATTTCATGCATCATATTTGCTGTATTTTTCATGCATTTCATGTCCATGCCACTTTAATAATGACTTAGGCCAATTAATGGTTCAAAGTCATGCTCTCTTGAGCACACTTGTGGAAAATTAAGTTTTGTCAAATTGATTATTCTACCTTTGTGCTTTTTTTTTACTTAGCCAATTTTTATCTAACTTTCAAAAAGTCCTAGCTACTCTTTGTGAGTCATTTTGCGAGTCTTAAATATTTTTACTTTGATTTTGAAATGATTTTATCAAAGGCAAAAATGTATTTTGGCAAAACAGTTTTTTCTTCACCCAGTACTCGTAATTTCTCGATTTTTTTGGGCATTCATCTTTAATCAAAAAATTAAGATGATTTTTTCTCGTGTATTTTTACATGTTTTGAGTCACCAGTATTTTTTTCAGAATTGCTTGAATTTCTAAAAATAGGGTAAAAAATCGTGCCTTAAAACTGGACAGTGGAGTCAGAATTGAATTTCAAGAAAAATCATTTTTCTGTTTTGGTTAAGTTACTTAGAGGGGGCTGATTAGGAAGGTTAGCTACTGACTTAGGGTAGTTTCTAAGCCTTTTTAAACTCTAAAAATGATTTTTTTTAAGTCTCGGGTTAAGGGTAGTCAAGTCCGGGATTTTAAACTTAGGAAATTAGAGCCATTTTTTAAAAAAATTAGCCCAGTTTTTATTTTTAATTCAAGCTTTTCAAAATTGTTTTCAAACAATCACAAAGTATTTTGGTTTTAGAATATTTAATTTGACATATTTTCCTAAGGTAGCCGGATATCTTTTTAGATATACGGATTTCCTTAATTAAAGGAAAAAAATACATTTTCATGCATTGCATTTTCCATATTCATGCATTTTATATAATATGTAATTTTTGCTATGATAATTTCTATGATATTGTTATGATTTTGAGTTATGTTATATTGTTTATTATATGACTTGGAATATTTCATGATATCCTATGCTTTTTATTTAATTATTTTTTTGTTGTTATATTATTTAGCATATACTATGTTCATGCATTATTATTTTCATTTTTATTTCCATGCATATTATATGATAGTATTATTTTATATTTCATGTCATTTAAATTATATGCCATATCATCCATATCTGCCATGTCATTTAAATTATGTCATTTCATATAGAATATGTTATGTTACCTAGGTTATTTTATTTTATATAGAATATATTATGTCACATAGGTCATTTCATTTCATTTAGAATATATCATATGACTTAGGATATTACATATTACATTTTTCATATAGAATATATTATGTTACCTAGGTCATTTCATTTCATTTAGAATATGCTAAGGCATTTAAATTATATTATATCATTTAGGATGCATTATATTATTTAGATTTTGCTATGTCATTTTATTTATGTCATGCATATACATATTCATATCTTTTAAAATGTTTTCAAAATGATAATGATTTTTCAATAAAAAATAAAGATATTCCCGAGTTAAAATAATTCATGAGTTCTCTACCGGGTTTGCTGGAGGGAATATCATCAATTATCATTAATGAAGGAATATCTTTCTTTCAAAAAACGAGAATGATTCAGAAAGTTTTCCAAATTAATAAAAATTTATATATTTTGCCACGTTAGTTGGGGAATATAGGAAAATTTTGAATTTATAAATTTCGGATCATTTTCAATTAAAAATGGAATTATTTTTTTCTTTAAATTGGGAATTAACTTGAAATACTAAATTTAAAATCAACTTTTTACCGAAATTTGAGATAACACACGATTAATAAGGTACCGTTTTATACGGGCGTTGTGGGGTTGCTAATCCTTCCCCGCACGTAACCGAGTCCCGAACCTGTTTCTTTGATTTCTCTGGTTTAAAACGCAGACTTGAAATTGATTTTAAAAATGTTTTAATTAATTTTTAAAATATTTTTTAAAATCGGTTTTAATAGGTGGCCGACCACACCTAGCTAAAAAAGATTGGTGGCGACTCCATGTCTTTTTCAAGGTCATTTTCAAAAACCTTCATTTTTCTAGAGGAATTAAGTCGACTTTTCCTCGATTTTTTTTTTAATGTCACGCTTAACGAATAATAAAGTCTTGCGATGAGACTTGTTATTTTTTAGGTTGCGACAGGGGTGACTAGAGATAATTTCTTCTTAGTGACAAGAATATGAAAAATGACCATTAATCATATCAAGCACGAATATTCTCATTGAAAAGCAATACTCAGGGGAAATAGATATATAGAATTCTCATGTTTACATTTGGAATCATTTGAATTCTCATATGCACAGCATCACACTTTTTTTTTTTCCTTTTTCTTTTCTTCTTCAAGCATAGTATTTCTTCATTTCGTCAGCATTCACGGGATTTCTCAAGTCATCACCATCTATCCGAGTTAAAATCAATGCTCCTCCAGAAAAATCTCTTTTCACCACATAGGGTCCTTCCTAATTTGGGGCCCATTTTGCACGAGGATCTTTCACAATGGGAGAACCTTTCTCAGTACCAACTCTCCCTTTTGAAACTACCTAGGGCGAACTCTCTTGTTATGGGCTTGGATCATCCTTTTTTGATACATTTGCCTATTGAAAATTGCCTTCAGCCTCATCTCCTTGATGAGATTCAACTTTTCATAGCGAGCTCTAACCCATTTTGCCTCTTCCAGGCCTACTTCCATAAGACACGAAGCGAAGGGATTTCAACCTCAATAGGAAACACTACTTCCATCCTGTATATCAGAGAAAATGGCGTGGCCCGCATAGATGTGCGAGCTGAAGTACGGTATGCGTGGAGAGCAAAAGGAAAGATCTCACGCCAATGTTTTCAACAATCTTCTTGATGTTCTTATTGGCTGCTTCTACTGTCCCATTCATTTTCGTACGATAAGACGTTGAATTATGATGCTGAATCTTGAACTGTGTACAAATTTCCTTCATCATTTTGTTGTTTAGATTGAGAGCATTACCCGAAATTATTCTTTTCGAAAGTCCATGTTGGCATATAATCTCATTCTTTACGAATTTGCACACCACTGACTTTGTTACATTGGCATAAGAAGCTGCTTCTACCCACTTTGTGAAGTAGTCTATGGCTACTAGGAAAAATGGTATCCGTTCGAAGCTTTCAAGGTAATGGGCCCGATCATATCCACTTTCTACATCGACAATGGCCAGGGAGCAGTCATGACATGCAAAAACGATGGCAGAACATGAATCTTGTCTACATATATTTGGCATTTATGGAACTTTCGGGAATAATTAATGCAATCCCCTTCCATGGTTAGCCAATAGTATCCGACGAGGATTCTCCGAGCTTCCGTAGAAAAAACACACCTCAACAGAACCTGGTCTTTCCCTTTCTTCTAAAGGATTTCACCATCCAAGACAAAACCCATCTCCATTCTTCTCAAGGTTCTCTTATCATTTTCTATTGCTTGCTCAGGGTACTTTTCACTCTTGATGTATTGCAAGATGTCATAATACCAAGGGTGACCATCTGCTTCTTCTTCAATATCAAGCAGTCGGCAAGAGACTCGTATATGCTCATCTTGATTAGCACAACTTCGGCCCCTTCATTCATTTTAAACAATGATGACAAAGTGGCTAAAGCATCTGCCATTCGATTTTCTTCTCGGGGCAAGTAATTAAAAACCACCTCTTCGAACTCCTCAATCAAGCTCAGTATAAGCTATCGGTATCAGATTAGCTTTGCATCCCAAGTTTCCCACTCTCCGTGCAATTGGTATATTACCAGGGCTGAGTCTCCGAAGACCTCTAATGTTTTGATCTTTCTTTCTATGGCGACACGAAGACCCATAGTACATGCTTCATACTCAGTGGTATTGTTTGTACAATGAAAATCCAATCTAGTAGTGAAAGGATAATAATCTTCCTGAGGGGATATGAGCACTGCACCGATCCCGTTCCCCAAGGCATTAGAAGCGCCATCAAAATACATTTTCTAGGTTTTTCTCTCAAAGAAAGTGTCTTTTTCTTGTGAGACACACATTAGGTCTTCGTGAGGGAAATCAAATTCCAGGGGCTCATAATCCTCCACTGCTCGACTCGCTAGAATTCGGTTACTACGCTACCCTTCTTTTGGCTCACATAGATAATATTATATTCGGAGAGCAACACTTGCTATCTTGCTGTTCTTCTGGACAAAGAAGGTGCCTCGAATACATATTTTAGGAGATCTAACTTTGCCATCAGCCACGTTGTGTGATACAACATGTACTGTCTAAGCCTTCAGTCCAGGCCAAGGCACAAGAAAGCCTTTCTACCAATAAGTATTTCAACTCGTACTTAGTGAACTTTTTGCTAAGATAATAGATGGCTTGTTCTTTCTTTTCGGTTTCATCATGTCGGCCCAACACACATCCCATGGACCTTTCAAATACTGACAAATACAATATCAGTGGCTTTCCTGGGACTGGTGGTATTAACATCGGTGGGTTTGGCAGATAATGCTTGACCATGTCAAAGGCTATCTGATATCCTTCATCCCATTTCCTCGGATCATGTTTTTGGAGTATCTTGAAGATTGGGTCGTACTTATCGATCAGTTGAGAAATGAATCGAGTGATGTAATTCAATCTTCCCAAAAAGCTTCTTACTTTTTTCAGAGTACGAGGGGGAGGCAAGCTCTGAATAGCTTTCACTCTATCTAGATCAATCTCAATCCCCTTCTGGCTAACAACGAAGCCCAGTAGCTTTCCCGAAGTGACTCCGAAAGTACACTTTGCCAGGTTAAGTTTAAGTTGAAATTTTCTCAACCTTTCAAAGAGCTTCTTAAGATTCGCAATGTGTTCGTCCTTTCCTTGCGACTTTGCGATCATATCATTGACATAAACTTCGATTCCTTTGTGCATCATGTCATGGAACAAAATTACCATGGCTCTTTGATATGTTGCCCCAGCGTTTTTCAACCCGAATTGCATCACCTTATAGCAAAAGGTTCCCCACATCATCACAAATGTGGTCTTCTCCATATCCTCTGGTGTCATCTTGATCTGATACCCTGAAATCCGTCCATGAAGGAAATACGAAATTCTTCGCGGTATTATCGACTAGAGTATCAATGTGAGGCAAGGGGAAATTATCCTAAGGGCTCGCCCTATTCAAGTCCCGGTAATCGAAACACATTCGTACTTTGCCGTCTTTCTTCGAAACTGGGACAATGTTTGCTACCCACTCCGGGTATTTTGTCACTTCCAAGAATCTGGCATTGAAATGCTTTTTCATTTCCTCTTTCACTTTTAATACCATTTCGGGCCTAATTCTTCTCAGTTTCTGCTGAAATTGGCTTGCAATCTGGTTTCAGAGGGAGTTTGTGAACCACAATGTCAGGGTCAAACCCAGGTATGTCTTGGTATGACCATGCAAACACATCCGTGTATTCTCGGAGTAGACTTATCAATTCTTGCTTTATCGATGGTGAAATGGCAGTCCCAATCCTGACTTCTCTTATTTCTTCCCCATCCCCCAAATTTATTACTTCCAACTGCTCTTTGTGAGGCAATACTTGTTTCTCCTCTTGTTCTATTATTCTCAACAAATCAGAGGCAAATCACAGTCTTCGACATCTTCGTCGGCATCGAAATCACCTGTACAAATGGGTTTTTCAAAATTAATCTCAGAATTATTGACAGGACGGTCCACATATTCCATATCCGGGCACCTATAAATAGGTGGGGAAGAAACAATATAGGAAAGCATATAGGCAATAATAACGAAAGAATGAAAGGATGAAATAATGAAACAATGCGGACACATTGATATGAAGAACATGCATCTTGATTTTTTTTATTTTATTAAATGATAAGTTTTAAACATAAGCCCATACAAAGGATTCTTAATGCCCTTGGGCATAGGCAATTAAGGTTGATTTAGAGTATTATATTGGAGTATACCTAAAAACTATAGGAAGTCCAGTCACACTCCAGTTGGTCAATTCATAACCCGGAGGGCATGGACGCACCATCCACCTAATGCTTTCACCCCTCTGTTCATCTGTTTCGGCCATGCCGACCATCATTTCATGTGGTTGTTTGTCTTCAACCCCATATAACTTCTCAAAAGCCTGCTCCAACAAGACCATCACATCTTTGAAATCTTTACTCCCATACTCAAAACCGGCCGAGCGAAAGATGTGAAGGATTGGCGGGAAAGTCATGGGCTCCCACTCCATATCCACACCGGCAAGATGAGCCATCCTCTTTTTTCAATTTTTCTCAATTTGTTTCCTCTTCTCATAAGCTTTAGGGAGATATCCGAGATCGAATCGGTCTTTTTTCCCGGCCACTTCTATTGCTCTGTCCATCCCTTGGAGATACTTCCCTAGTCTCTTCCCTAGTCTCTTTCCTACTCTTCAACCTTTTCCGACTATTATTCTCACCCCCAACCTGGTATTCCTGGATAGCCATGGCTTTGGAATTTTGTATCCTTCAGTGATGAACACAGCGCTGAAAAATTCCAGCGACCTGAATGAGCACTCTACGGTATCCTCATTTACCTCTATATAAGGGGTATCTGTAGATACGGAAGCTGTGATATCTTCTTCTCCTGACACACTGACCCAACGCCCTTCCATTACAAATTTTAGCTTTTGGTGGAGAGATGACGGCACAACCCCAGCAGAGTGAATCCATGGCCTTCCTAGCAAGAAATTGTAAGATGGGGTGATATCTATCACTTGAAAATCAACCTTGTAGGTACAGGGACCCATCTATAGTGGGATCTCAATGTTTCCCATCATTTCCCGACGAGTGCCATCAAAGGCTCTGACAACGGTATGACTCGGTAGCATGTAGGACATATCAATTGGCAGTTTTGATAAGGTAGCCAATGGAATCACATTCAAAAAAGATCCATTGTCAAGGAGTACTCGGGTAGAATGTGCCTCTTACAGGTAGTGGTGATATGGAGAGCCTTGGTGGATCCTATTCCATTTGGTGGTATCTCATCATAACTGAAGGAGGTGTAATCATCTGTTGTGATGTTCCCCACCAACTGATCTAACTTTTCCACTGAGATGTTGTTGGCTACATAAGCCTGGTTAAAAATTCTGAGTGTTTCGGTGTGGCTCTAAGTTTAACAGCAGTGAAAGTAATGAAATCCTCGTCGATTGGTGATGCAATTTCTCTACCACACTGTACTCGCTATGTTTGATGAACTTTAAGAACTCACATGCTTCCTTCTCATTTATCGATTTTTTTACTCTGCCTACTGGTGCTGGGTCTTTTTCAACTTCCCCAGGTTGTTCTACCTCTATAGGGTCTGGTCTCACTGCCCTTTTTTCTTTGTCCGGTCCTCCTTTCTTTCTAGGTTCAACTGTCCCTAGGGCATAACATCTATTGCTTTGCGTTAGGTGCCCCACTCCGGTTATGTCTACGGCCGCTGCCTGATGGTTTGAAGATCATGGCATCGCCATACTGCATTCATACTTCCATGGAATCATCTTGTCTCCTTTGTAAGGAAAAGGTGACGGCAATTCTATGATCATCTTTGGAGCAGGTCCCCCGACTACAAGAATAGCCTTTACCTCGGGCTCATCATAGTGTAAGATCAGGGGTCTATCCACCCCATAATCGGTCTCATTCATACTGATTTCAGGCTCCTCTATCTTTTGAAAAAATTGGGCTTCGCCCATATCCATCATCTTTTGAACCTTTCTAAGAACTCTTCACAGTACTGAATGGCGTGCCCCTTGCACTCATGATATTGGGAAAAGTTCCCCGCCTGACTGACTATTTCCCTCACATCTGTTCTCGGCTTAACCAACCCCGCCTTGACCATCTCAAACCAGACTCTGATATAGGCATTTTTACTTTCCTGACATTTTTTTACCCTTTCAACTTCTCCGAACATGATAGCGTTAACCTTGGCCTCGATATGATTAGGCAATGAGTTTCTCGCAACATTAGGTCCACTTTTCAGCCCAAATTTCAAGATTCTTGCATCAATTAGGCTCTGAACCTTGTGCTTGAAAGCAGTGCAAGTCTCAGTTGAGTGTCCTTGGATGCCCGCATGGTACGCGCAGTGAGAGTTGGAATCATACCATTTGGGATAAGGAGGCTTTAAAGTTTGAATATAGACAGGTGCAATGAGTTGACCCTGTTGAAATTTCAGGTATAACTCATGGTAAGTAGTGAGGATAGGGTCATATTGAGGCTTTTGGGTATTCTTCACAAGCCTTTGATCATTTCGGGGAATGTTTTGTATGTTTGGGGTAGTGTTTGGCGGAATGGCTATCTGAGGAGATATGCCAGTCAGATATGGTTATTGTGGTATGGCTGTGTAGGGAAAATTTTTTTGAGTGAGACTGTTTATAATTGGATAGTAAGGGTTGTAGGTTGGGTAAGGTTTATATGGTGTTGGAGGTGAAAAATATGGGTTATTGAAACTGACTGCGTGAGCCTCTCTTCCTTTTTATTGGTAGGTGGAGGTGAAAAAATTACCATGGCTCTTTGATATGTTGTCCCAGCGTTTTTCAACCCGAATTGCATCACCTTATAGCAAACGGTTCCCCACATCATCACAAATGTGGTCTTCTCCATATCCTCTGGTGTCATCTTGATCTGATTATACCTTGAAATCCGTCCATGAAGGAAAATACGAAATTCTTCACGGTATTATCGACTAGAGTATCAATGTGAGGCAAGGGGAAATTATCCTAAGGGCTCGCCCTATTCAAGTCCCGGTAATCGAAACATATTCGTACTTTGCCGTCTTTCTTCGAAACTGGGACAATGTTTGCTACCCACTCCGGGTATTTTGTCACTTCCAAGAATCTGGCATTGAATTGCTTTTTCATTTCCTCTTTCACTTTTAATACCATTTCGGCCTCATTCTTCTCAGTTTCTGCTGAAATTGGCCTGCAATCTGGTTTCAGAGGGAGTTTGTGACCACAATGTCAGGGTCCAACCCAGGTATGTCTTGGTATGACCATGCAAACAAATCCGTGTATTCTCGGAGTAGACTTATCAAGTCTTGCTTTATCGATGGTGAAATGGCAGTCCCAATCCTTACTTCTCTTATTTCTTCCCCATCCCCCAAATTTATTACTTCCAACTGCTCTTTGTGAGGAAATACTTGTTTCTCCTCTTGTTCTATTATTCTCAACAAATCAGAGGCAAATCACAGTCCTCGACATCTTCGTCGACGTTGAAATCACCTGTACAAATGGGTTTTTCAAAATCAATTTTAGAATTATTGACAGGACGGTCCACATATTCCATCGCCGGGCACCTATAAATAGGTGGGGAAGAAACAATATAGGAAAGCATATAGGCAATAATAACGAAAGAATGAAAGGATGAAATAATGAAACAATGCAGACACATTGATATGAAGAACATGCATCTTGATTTTTTTTATTTATTAAATGATAAGTTTTAAACATAAGCCCATACAAAGGATTCTTAATGCCGTTGGGCAGAGGCAATTAAGGTTGAATTAGAATATTATATTGGAGTATACCTAAAAACTATAGGAAGTTCAATCACACTCCAGTTGGTCAATTCATAACCCGGAGGGCATGGGTGCACCATCCACCTAATGCTTTCACCCCTCTGTTCATCTGTTTCGGCCATGCCGACCATCATTTCATGTAGTTGTTTGTCTTCAACCCCATATAACTTCTCAAAAGCCTGCTCCAACAAGACCATCACATCTTTGAAATCTTTACTCCCATACTCGAAACCGGCCGAGCGAAAGATATGAAGGATTGGCGGGAAAGTCATGGGCTCCCACTCCATATCCACACTGGCAAGATGAGCCATCCTCCTTTTTCGATTCTTCTCAATTTGTTTCCTCTTCTCATAAGCTTTACGGAGATATCCGAGACCGAATCGGTCTTTTTTCCCGGCCACTTCTATTGCTCTGGCCATCCCTTGGAGATACTTCCCTAGTCTCTTTCCTACTCTTCAACCTTTTCCAACTATTATTCTCACCCCCAACCTGGTATTCTTGGATAGCCATGGCTTTGGAATTTTATATCCTTCAGTGATGAACACAGCGCTGAAAAATTCCAGCGACCTGAATGAGCACTCTACGGCATCCTCATTTACCTCTATATAAGGGGTATCTGTAGATACGGAAGCTGTGATATCTTCTTCTCCTGACACACTGACCCAACGCCTTTCCATTACAAATTTTAGCTTTTGGTGGAGAGATGACGGCACAGCCCCAGTAGAGTGAATCCATGGCCTTCTTAGCAAGCAATTGTAAGATGGGGTGATATCCATCACTTGAAAATCAACCTTGTAGGTAAAGGGACCCATCTATAGTGGGATCTCAATGTTTCCCATCACTTCCCGACGAGTGCCATCAAAGGCTCTGACAACGGTATGACTCGGTAGCATGTAGGACATATCAATTGGCAGTTTCGATAAGGTAGCCAATGGAATCACATTCAAAGAAGATCCATTGTCAAGGACTACTCGGGTAGAATGTGCCTCTTACAGGTAGTGGTGATATGGAGAGCCTTGGTGGATCCTATTCCATTTGGTGGTATCTCATCATAACTGAAGGAGGTGTAATCATCTGCTGTGATGTTCCCCACCAACTGATCTAACTTTTCCACTGAGATGTTGTTGGCTACATAAGCCTGGTTAAAAATTCTGAGTGTTTCGGTGTGGCTCTAAGTTTAACAGCAGTGAAAGTAATGAAATCCTCGTCGATTGGCGATGCAATTGCTCTACCACACTGTACTCGCTATGTTTGATGAACTTTAAGAACTCACAGGCTTCCTTCTCATTTATCGATTTTTTTACTCTGCCAACCGGTGCTGGGTCCTTTTTAACTTCCCCAGGTTGTTCTACCTCTATAGGGTCTGGTCTCACTGCCCTTTTTTCTTTGTCCGGTCCTCCTTTCTTTCCAGGTTCAAGTGTCCCTAGGGCATAACATCTATTGCTTTGCGTTAGGTGCCCCACTCCGGTTATGTCCACGGCCGCTGCCTGATGGTTTGAAGATCATGGCATCGCCATACTGCATTCATACTTCCATGGAATCATCTTGTCTCCTTTGTAAGGGAAAGGTGACGGCAATTCTATGATCATCTTTGGAGCAGGTCCCTCGACTACTAGAATAACCTTTACCTCGGGCTCATCATAGTGTATGATCAGGGGTCTATCCACCCCATAATCGGTCTCATTCATACTGATTTCAGGCTCCTCTATCTTTTCAAAAAATTGGGCTTCGCCCATATCCATCATCTTTTGAACCTTTGCTAAGAACTCTTCACAGTACTGAATGGCGTGCCCCTTGCACTCATAATATTGGGAAAAGTTCCCCTCCTGACTGACTATTTCCCTCACATCTATTCTCGGCTTAACCAACCCCGCCTTGACCATCTCAAACCAGACTCTGATCATAGGCGTTTTTACTTTCCTGACATTTTTTTACCCTTTCAACTTCTCCGAACATGATAACGTTAACCTTGGCCTCCATATGATTAGGCAACGAGTTTCTCACAACATTAGGTCCACTTTTCAGCCCAAATTTCAAGATTCCTACATCAATTAGGCTCTGAACCTTGTGCTTGAAAGCAGTGCAAGTCTCAGTTGAGTGTCCTTGGATGCCCGCATGGTACGCGCAATGAGAGTTGGAATCATATCATTTGGGATAAGGAGGATTTAAAGGTTGAACATAGACAGGTGCAATGAGTTGACCCTGTTGAAGTTTCGGGTATAACTCATGGTAAGTAGTGAGGATAGGGTCATATTGAGGCTTTTGGGTATTCTTCACAAGCCTTTGATAATTTCGGGGAATGTTTTGTATGTTTGGGGTAGTGTTTGGCGAAATGTCTATCTGAGGAGATATGCCAGTCAGATATGGTTGTTGTGGTATGGCTGTGTAGGGAAAATTTTTTTGAGTGAAACTGTTTATAACTGGATAGTAAGGGTTGTAGGTTGGGTAAGGTGTATATGGTGTTGGAGGTGAAAAATATGGGTTATTGAAACTGACTGCTTGAGCCTCTCTTCCTTTTTATTGGTAGGTTTTTGTTTTCTTTTGGGTGACTTGTTCCCCACTTCCCATCTTTCCGCTTTTGATCGCGATTTCAATCATCTCTCCAGATATGACCATATCTACGACATTTTTAGTGGCATTACCCACCAACTTCTCATAGTACGGTGCCTTCAGAGATTGATGAAGAGAACCGTAGTTTTTTTATCAGTCAGATGTGGCTGTACCTCGGTAGCCATGTATCTCCATTTCTGGACATACTATTTAAAACACTCAGTATCTTTCTTCTCCATGTTTTGTAGGGATAATCTGTCAGGTACCATGTTAGAGACATGCTTGTGGTGTTCCAGGAAGGCCCTAGCCAAGTCCGTCCATGATTGGATCTTGCTTCGGGTAAGTTGATTGTATTGAGTGGCAGACCCGGTAAGACTGTCTTGGAAGTAGTGAATAAGAAACTTCTCATCACTGTCATGTCCAGTCATCTTTCAACAATACATCATCAAATATGCTGAAGCATTGGTGGTCCCATTATACTTCTCAAAATCTGAAGTCTTGAACTTGGGTGGGATCACTAAGCCGGAGATTAAAATCATCTTTTTAGCATCGAGGTTTCCAAACAGCTCAGCCCCTTCCACGGTCGTCAACCTTTCTTTCAATAGCTGATACTTCTTTTGTGATTCAGCTGTTTCGGCTCTTTTCAGTTCCGTTGCTTTCCTCTTTTCTTGTTCGACAAGCTCATCCAGGTCTGGGATATCGATAGGATCTATCGGGATTGCCCCAAGGTTTACCCCAATTGGCATCTGTTTCTGTGCCCCTATTGTCGTAACTTAAAAAATAACAAGTCTCATCACAAGACTTTATTATTCGTTAAGCGTGACATAAAAAACCCGAGGAAAAGTCAACTTAATTCCTCTTGAAAAATGAAGGTTTTGAAAATGACCTTGAAAAGGACATGGAGTTGCCACCAATCGTTTTTAGCTAGGTGTGATCGGCCACCTATTAAAACCGATTTTATAAAATATTTTAAAATTAATTAAAATATTTTTAAAACCAATTTCAAGTCTGCTTTTTAAACCAGAGAAAATCATAGAAGCGGGTTCGGGACTCGGTTACGGGTGGGGAAGGATTAGCACCCCTACAACACCCGTATAAAACGGTACCTTATTAATCATGTCTTATCTCAAGCCTCGGTAAAAAAGTCGATTTTAAATTTAGTATTTCAAGTTAATTCCCAATTTAAAGAAAAATAATTCCATTTTTAATTGAAAATAATCCAGAATTTATAAATTCAAAATTTTTCTATATTCCCCAACAAACGTGGCAAAATATAGAAATTTTTATTAGTTTGAAAAACTTTTCGAATGATTCTCATTTTAAAGAAGATATTCTGTTATTAATAATAATTGATGATATCCTCCCCAGCAAACCCGGCAGAGAACTCATGAATTATTTTAACTCGGAATATCTTTATTTTATTGAAAATCATTACCTTTTTGAAAACATTTTTTAAAAAATATGAATATGAAAATGCATGACATTAATATAATGACATAGCAAAATCGAAATAATATAATGCAACCTAAATGATATGATATAATTTAAATGTCTTAGCATATTCTAAATGAAATGAAATATCCTAAGTTATATGATATATTCTAAATGAAATGAAATGACCTAGGTAACATAATATATTCTATATGAAATGAAATGTCTTAAGTCATATGATATATTCTAAATGACATAATATATATCCTAAATGAAATGAAATAACCTAGGTAACATAATATATTCTACATGAAATGAAATGACCTAGATAACATAACATAATTTATATGAAATGAAATAATTTAAATGACATGGCAAATATGAATGATATGACATATAATTTAAATGACATGAAATATAAAATAATGCTATCATATAATATGCATGAAAATAATAATGCATGAACATAGTATATGCTAAATAATATGACGAAAAATAACTAAATAAAAAGCATAGGATATCATGAAATATTCAAAACCATATAATAAACAATATAACATATAAATCAAAATAATAACAATACCATAGGAATTATCATAGCAAAAATCACATATTATATAAAATGCATGAATATGGAAAATGCAATGCATGAAAATGTACTTTTTCCTTTAATTAAGGAAATCCGTATATCTAAAAAGATATCTGGCCACCTTTGGAAAATATATCAAATTAAATATTCTAAAACCAAAATACTTTGTGATTGTTTAAAAACAATTTTGAAAAGCTTAGATTAAAAATAAAAACTTAGCTAAACCCTTTTTTAAATGGCTCTAATTTCCTAAGTTTAAAATCTCGAACTTGACCACCCTTAACCCGAGACTTAAAAAATCATTTTTAGATTTTAAAAAGGTTTAGAAACTACCCTAAGTCAGTAGCTAAACTTTCTAATCAGCCATCTCTAAGTAACTTAACCAAAACAGAAAAATGATTTTCTTTCAAATTCAATTCTGACTCCACTGTCCAGTTTTAAGCCACGATTTTTTACCTTATTTTAAAAAATTCAAAAATATCTAAAACAAATACTGGAGACTCAAGACATATAAAACTAGACGTGAAAAAATTGGCTTAATTTTTTGATTAAAGGTGACTGCCCAGAAAAATCAAGAAAGTACGAGTATTGGGTGAAAAAAAACTGCTTTGCCAAAACACATTTTTGCCTTTGATAAAATCATTTATAATTCAAAGTAAAAATATTTAAGACTCACAAATGACTCACAAACAGTAGCTAGGACTTTTGAAAAGTTAAACAAAAATTGGCTAAGTAAAAAAAAAAATCACAAATGTAGAATAATCAATTTGACAACTCATTAATTTTCCACAAGTATGCTCAAGAGAGCATGACTCTGAATCATTAATTGGCCTAAGTCATTAGTCAAGTGGCATGGACATGAAATGCATGAAAAATATAGCAAATATGATGCATGAAATGCATGATTTAAAACCTAAATGTCATAAAAAATGCATGGCATTAATAAAATGACCTAGACCTAAATGAACTTGCAAGGCATTTAATGCAACCTTGGTCTAAAATGCATGGATATGCTTGGCAAAACAAACCAATCCTAACATATAAAATATGCATGGCAATCACACAAACACAAGGCATGCTTAAACCAAATACTCAATCAAATGTCATGCAAATGCCAACCTATCAACTAACATAACAAAAATGCACACACAAAGCAAAATAAATGAGGTGGCCGAATGGCCTCAAGTTCCCAGTAAGCATGGCATTTTCACAAACACTTGATATACTTAAACCAAATACTCAATCAAATGCCATGCAAATGCAAACCTATCAACTAACATAGTAAAAATGCACACACAAATCAAAATACATGAAGTGGCCAAATGGCCTCATGTTCTGAGTGAGCATGGCATTTTCACAAACATATTAACATACTTAACCAAAATATAACACTCAAATCATGCAAATATAAAGTAGTGGTATTAAAACTAACAAGCATTTTTACAAACACATGGATTACAAAATATGAAACATAAACAAATTTAAACATTTCGAAAACAGAAAATCAAAAATGCAAGAACATGATAATAAACTCATAAATGGAAATAAACAAGCAACCAAATTAAAACAAGCTTCAAGTATATGTAGTAGAAGAAAATTGAAAGCATCAAAACTTATTTAATATAAAAAATAACATGAAAAATCAAAACAAAACAGCAACTAAAAAAATATGGGCCATTCGGCCATGTCAAGGAATCAAGAGAAAAAAAATATTGCAAGAACTTTTTTAAGAAAAGATGAAGAAAGAACTTAAAAAGAATATTAAAAAACACTTATTTAAAAGAAAAATCAAAAGAAAACTCACCAAAATAATAATCAAAACAGAAAAAACAAGAATGGAAAATCAAAGAAAGTGCAGGAGTTGGTGCTCAAAGAAACCTCTAGAAGCTATCTTTCAAGCTTTTTCTCTTCAAACTTTATTTTCTAAACTTTTCTTTTTGCTTTGCAACAATGGAGAGAAAAATCAGCCAAAACAAGAGAGAATATCTAAAATGAGAGTGCTGAAAATGAAAATGACCCCTTCCTCTATGTAGTGGCTGAACCCCCCCTCTCTCATAGGCTAGAATGTTGTCATTTTTCCTCCAACCAATTTTCATCCAAGGGCCATTAATCCAAATGTTTAAAACATGAAATTATCACCCTTAGATTAGGCCATCAGCTGTCCATAATTAAAGCTCTTCAAGAATTATGTTGACACTCTCCCTCTTCATGCATTGGCCCATGTGGCTTATTTGTAAAGGCTTGATCAAAAAATCACTAACTCTTCATTTTTGGCCTCTTGATCAAAAAATCAGAATCCTCCTTCCCCTCCTTGGGCCTTGGGCTTCCAGCACTCCCTCTTCCAGCCCAAGTTTGATTTTTTGAAAGGCAAGAGAAGCCCTTTTCGGTTTCTTGGGTAAAATAACCTTTTTGCCCCCCAAATGCAAATAAATGGCAAACGGACTCCAAATTCAAATTTTCTTTTTTCAATACTTTCAAAATAATAAAAAATTGAATTCTAGAAGTTTTCAAAATTTTCGAGTCCATTTGCTATTTATTTGGATTTTTTCTTCCAAAATTGCCCTTTTATGCCCCCAAATTTTACCCCTTTTTAAACGAGCTCCAAATCAAGTTTTTCTTCACCAATATCTTCCAAATAATTTAAAAGTGTGATCTGGAAGTTTTCATAATTTTTGGAACTCATTTGGTATTTTTTTGGGATTTATATTCTTGAATTACTGCATAGGAGACCCGGGATTTGGCCATTTTGCAAACAAACTCCGAATCAATATTTTATTTCACCAATCTATTTCAAATAATTTGAAAATTATATTTGAAAATTTTTAGAAGATTTGGAGTTCATTTGCTATTTTGTTGGGATTTATCTTCTTGAATTACTGCATAAGGGACCTGGGATTTGGCCATTTTGCAAACGAACTCCGAATCAAGATTTTATTTCGCCAATATCTTCCAAATGATTTAAGAATGAGATTTGAAAATTTGCAGAAGATTTGGAGTTCATTTGCTATTTTTCCCAAATTTTCCCATTTTGCCTTTTTTCCTCCGAAACTTGGTTTTGCTCAAAACAAGTCCGATTTTTAGATTTTCTTCAAACAGAGCCTTGGCCTATCCTTTTTTAGTCATTCCTCATGCATAGGGCTTTAGTCTTATCAAGTCGGGTCATTTCTGTGATTCTTCCCAATTTCACCAAAAACCCTAATTCCCGATTTTCTCCGGATTGACTTTTTTTCAGTTTTTCTTTCAAGTGGCTTCTCCATTACCCGTAGTTAGTTCTTATCTTTCATTTGGAACCTTCAATTTTGACCAATTCGATCGTTTAAGCACTTTTCCCCAAATTTCTCGGATTAGGTTTTTCTTTCTACTAAATCTCCATAACCTAACTTTCCAACTCTATACTTTCGATGTTGACCTCGGATTATCAAAATTCTTTCGCCATTTTTCAATTGAACTTCAAATCTTGATTTTGAAAGTGGGTTGACTTTTTTAGTAGTTGACATTTTGGGGTTGACTTCTCGGGGTTGACTTTTTTCAAGTTTGACTTTTTATGCTCTTCCTCTTAAACTAAGTCTCGGAGTACCACCTGCAGAATAAAAAAAAGTCTTTTTACATTCTGAAACATCAATTTAGGAAGAAAACATACCTATTTTAGTGGTCCGGACAAAATTAGGTGTCTACAGCTGCCCCTCTTTGGTTATTACTGAGAATCAGGAATCAGGCAAAGATAAACAAACACTAATTTTGTACAGTTAGTGAAATCACATGTGAAGGAAAAGGAAAGGGGTTTTCCTTTTTCTTTTCTTTTCTTTTCTTTTCTTCTTCTTCCTTCTTTTTTTATTTTTTCATCATTTTTTTATTTTTTATTTTTTTGAAAAAGCTGTAAATTGAAGATTTTGTTCTTAAATTGAATTCCCTGACTAAACAAGGCTCGACCCATCTTAAGGAAACGGGTTCGATTTTAAAAGATAAAATTGTGCTCGGAGGTCTTAAGAATGGTGCCCGAAGGTCTTTAAAATGGTGCCCGAAGGTCTTTAAAATGATGCTCGAAGGTCTTTAAAAATGGTGCCCGATGGTCATAAAATGGTGCCCGGAGGTCTTTAAAAATGGTGCCCGAAGGTCTTTAAAATGGTGCCCGAAAGTCTTTAAAAAAGTGGTGCCCGAAGGTCTTAAAATGGAGCCCGAAGGTCTTTAAAAAAGTGTCCGAAGGTCTTTAAAAAGGTGCCCGAAGGTCTATAAAATGGTGCCCGAAGGTCTTTAAAAAAAAAGTGCCCGAAGGTCTTTAAAATAGTGCCTGAAGGTCTTTAAAATGGTGCCCGAAGATCTTTAAAATGGTGCCCGAAGATCTTACCCGTGATTAAAATACCTTGATGACGATCTCAAGGCTCGACTCATTTGATAAAACAGAATGAATTCAATTTAAAACAAAAGGAAATACCAAGAATGATTCTGGGTTTGGTTCATTTGGAAAAAATAAATTTAACTTGAAAACGAAAGGAACATACCTCGACAGCAGTCTCGGGACTCGACTTATTTGAGAAGCAAAATGAGTTCAATTTGGAAAGGAAACGTACAGAACAAGCTCACTTTGGGTAAGTCCAAGTTTTCCTGATTTCTGCAATGTTAGCTAAATGCAATGATGAGAAGACATGCTTTGCAAATGCTTGTATGTTTCCTAAGAATGAATGAAATCAAATGATTGTGTCATGATTTCTAATCCATGGTTTCTTTGAGATTCATAGATTATCCGACTTCATGACAGAGTCTTCAATTGTTCATTGATACCCCACTTAAGGAATCCTTCACTCAAGATAACTTGTCAAACAGTCTCAGTTTCTAACTTTAGCTGAAATTCATAGATTTTCTGACTTTGTGATGGCGTTTCCTACACGTTCATTGTTTTCTTTTCTTGGTGAATTTTCCATACCTTTCCCAAGATTTAAATCTATTCCTTAGTAATACTTTGAAATCCTTTTATTTAAAGATTTTTTTATTACTAATCATCATTCAATTTAATAACAATCATAATGCATCTCAAAAATGTATGAAAGAAAATATGAATCAAGCAAAAATTGTCATGAAGAGAATAACAAGAATTTATTGCAAGAAATGTTTCAAAATAGTAAAAATAAATATCAAGGATATAAGAAACAAATGTAAAGTTATAAGTTGTAGATGCCTTGGATGCGGAATATCTTGGACCCCTCCTTTTCAAACCATCTGAAATTTCTCTTGAACAAGCATTTTACTTGGATAACCTCTCGGCTTCCGTAGTTGCATCAGACTGAGTTGTTCCCTTTTCTTCTGATTTTCAGATACTTTCTCCCCCTTTACACAGAGCATTGATTCAAACTTTGATTAGTACTTGAGCTGCCCTTTGCGGGTTTTCAACTCAAGTGTCCTCCATTCTGTATTAAGTCGCCATTTGCGGGTTTTCGGCTTAAACCTCTCCTTTTACATTCTTTTTCATTTCCATTTTTTTTTGTATTCTACCATGAATTTGAGAATTCTAAGTGCTTCCAAGGTAAAAATATCAATCCAAATGATGGGATGAATTCTGAGAATAACCTTTCAAATTAAATGTCCATGCTTGATCAAAATGGGCTTTTAAAGCACGTAATGTAGGCCAAGGTTTAGATTTAGAAAGAAAGGATAAAATAAGCCCAAAGTGTGTTTAAAGGTGATTGGATCAAGGATCATTTCCTGAGGAGAACTCATTCTTGAAACATTTGTCCCTTTTTGGACTTTCTTTTCTCCCTTTTTTTTTTTTTTTTTTGCTTTGTTTTATTAGCTTTTATTTGCCATATTTTTCGACGGCTTTCTTTTTTCCATGATTTTTTTATTATTTTTCCTTGCATTTGCCCTCCAGTGTAGAGGGTGATCCTTGATCAAGGTTTGAAGAAAGAAATAATTCCTAAGGCTCAAAGGGGTGACTAAGGATAATTTCTTCTTAGTGAAAGGAATATGAATGATGGCTATTTATCATATCAAGCATGAATATTTTCTTTGAAAAGTAATTCTCAGGAGAGATAGATATATAGAATTTCTTTTTTTACACTTGGAATCAATCGAATTTCCATGTGCATAGCATCACACTTTTTTTTCAAGCATAATACTCTTAAGTTCATCAGTATTCACGGGATTTCTGAAATCCTCCCCGTTCATTCTAGTTAAAGTCAATGCTCCTCCAGAAAAAGCTCCTTTTACCATATAGGGTCCTTCCCTATTCGGAGCCCATTTTCCTCTTAGGTCCTTCACTATAGGGAGAATTTTCCTCAGTACCAACTCCCCCTTTCGGAATTGTCTGGGACAAACCTTCTTGTTGTGGACTCGAATCATCCTTTTCTAATACAACTGCCCGTGACAAATTGCTTTCAATCTTTTCTCCTCGATGAGATTCAACTGTTCATAACGAGCTTTAACCAATTCTACTTCCTCTAGGCCAACTTCCATCAAAACCCGAAGTGAAGGGATCTCAACTTCAATAGGTAGCACTACTTCCATCCCGTATACCAAAGAAAACGGCGTTGCCCCTATAGATGTACGGACCGAAGTACGATATGCATGAAGAGAAAAAGGCAAGATCTCATGCCAATCTTTATACACATTGGTCATCTTGTCAACAATCTTCTTGATGTTCTTGTTAGCTGCTTCTACTGCCCCATTCATCTTCGGACGATAAGGTGCCAAATTATGATGTGTGATCTTGAATTGAGTACACACTTCTCTCATCATCCTATTGTTCAAATTGAGAGCATTATCCGAAATAATTCTTGCTGGCAACCCGTAATGGCATATGATTTCTTTCTTAATGAATCTGCATACCATTGACTTTGTTACATTCGCATATGAAGCAGCTTCTACCCACTTTGTGAAATAATCTATGGCCACCAAGATGAAACGATGTCCATTTGAAGCTTTTAGGGTAATAGGCCCTATCATATCAATTCCCCACATTGAAAAGGGCCACGGTGCAGTAATGACATGTAATGGCAATGGCGACAAATGAATCTTATCTGCATATATCTGGCATTTATGGAACTTCCGGGAATAACTGATGCAATCTCCTTCCATCGTCAACCAATAGTACCCTGCCCTCATAATCTGTTTAGCAAGCATGTGACCATTAGCATGAGTGCCACATATCCCTTCATTGGCCTAAACTATAATTCTCCGAGCTTCAGCAGATCCGACACATCTCAACAAGACTTGGTCTTTTCCTTTCTTGTAGAGAATCTCACTGTCTAGAACAAAACCCATTGCTAGCCTTCTCAGAGTCCTCTTGTCATTCTCTATTGCTTGTTCTGGATACTGTTGACTCTTAATGTACTGCAAGATGTCGTTATACCAAGAAAGGCCATCTGCTTCTTCTTCAATACTCAGACAATGGGCAGGAAACTCATATATACTCATCTTTATTGGCACAACTTCAGCCCCTTCATTCACTTTAAACATTGATGACAAAGTAGCCAGAGCATCTACCATTCGGTTTTCTTCTCGAGGAATGTAATTGAAATTCACTTCTTCAAATTCCTCCAATAAACTCAGTATGAGTTCTAGGTATCAGATTAGCTTTGTATCTCGGGTTTCCCATTCTCCTCGTAGCTAGTAACTAAGGCCGAGTCTCTAAAAACTTCCAATACTTTGATCTTTCATACTCTTCATACTCGACAGTATTGTTTGTACAATCAAAATCCAATCTAGCAGTGAAAGGATAATAATCTTCTTCTGGGGATATGAGGACTGCACTGATTTTATGCCCCATGGCATTAGATGCGCCATCAAAATACATTTTCCACACTTTCTTCTTCAGGGGAATCTCATCTGCTTGTGAAACATACGTCAAATCTTCATCCGGGAAGTCAAAGTTCAATGCTCATAATCTTCCACTGCCCGACTTGCTAATAATTCAGCTACTTCGCTGCCTTTGATAGCTTTTTTACTTACATATACAATGTCGTACTCTAACAATAAAACCTGCCATCTTGCCGTCCTCCCTGACAAAGAAGGTGCTTCCAACATGTACTTGACTGGATCCAGCTTGGCAATCAACCACGTTGTGTGGTACAACATGTACTGTCTGAGTCTTCGAGTAGTCCAAGCTAAGGCACAACACAACTTTTCTACTGACGAATATTTCAACTCATAATCTGTGAACTTCTTGCTGAGGTAATAAATTGCCTGTTCTTTCTTTCCAGTCTCATCAAGCTACCCCAAAACACAACCCATGGATCTCCCAATACTGATAAATACAGTATCATTGGTTTATCTGGAACAGGTGGCACTAGTATTGGTGGGTTGGATAAATAATGTTTAACCTTTTCAAATGCAATCTGACAACCATCATCTCACTCTCCTGGATCACATTTTCGAGGTAACTTAAATATTGGATCACACTTGTCGGTTAACTGAGAAATAAACCGAGCAATGTAATTCAATCTCTCCAGAAAGCCTCTTACTTCCTTTTGAGTACGAGGTGGTGGCAAATTCTGAATGGCCTTCACTTTATCCGGGTCAATCTCAATTCCTCTTTTGCTGACGACAAAACCCACCAAATTCCCTGAGGTGACTCCAAAAATGCATTTTGCCAGATTTAGCTTGAGTCTAAACTTCCTTAGTCGTTCAAAGAGCTTCTTAAGATTCGCAATATGCTCCTCTTCTCCTTGTGACTTTGCGAGCATATCATCAACATAGACATCAATTCCCTTATGCATCATGTCATGAAACAAGGTAACCATGGCTCTTTGATATGTTGCCCCAGCATTCTTCAACCCAAATGGCATTACCTTGTAGCAGAAAGCTCCTCACATTGTAACAAATATGGTTTTCTCCATATCTTCCAGTGCCAACTTGATCTGATTGTATCCTGAGAACCCGTCCATGAAAGAAAATAAAGAACTTTTCGCCGTATTATCCACCAGAGTATCAATATGGGGCAAAAGGAAATTAACTTTAGGGCTAGCCTTGTTCAAATCTCGGTAATCAACGCACATCCGCACTTTGCCATCCTTCTTTGGTACTGGAACAATGTTTGCCACCCATTATGAATATTTTGCCACCTCTAAGAACCCAGCATCAAATTGCTTCTTTGCTTCCTCATTTATCTTTAACAGCATGTCCAGCCTCATTCTTCTCAACTTTTGCTGAATTGGCTTGCATTCTGGCCTTAAAGGGAGCTTATGAACCACAATATCTGGATCCAACCCTGCCATGTCTTGGTAAGGCCATGCAAATACATCCACATATTCCTGGAGCAAGGCTATCAAATCACCCTTTATTGATGATGAAAATGAAGTTCCGATTTTGACTTCCTTTATCTCTTCACATCTCCCAGATTTATCATTCCCAATAATTCCTTATGAGGAAGTACTTGTTTCTCCTCTTGTTTTATTTTCCTTAATAGATCCGGAGGTAGACCATAATCCTCAGTATCTTCGTTAGCCTCAAAATCACCCATGCAAATGGGTCTTTCAAAATCAATTTCAGAATTACTGACAGGACGGTCCTCATATTCTACATCCGTACACCTGTAAATAGGTGGAAAAGAAACAATATAGGAAAATATATATAATGAAAACAAAATAAATAACAAAAATGAAAAAATATGGACACATCAATATGGATAAAATGCATTGTGCTTGTTACTTATTGAATGAAAATGTTTAAACAAAAAGCCCATTATAGAAAAAACTCTTAATATCTCTGGGTAAAGATAATTAAGATTGATTTTTTAAAAGTATTACGTTGGAATAGACTTAAAAACTATGGACAACTCAGTCGCACTCCAATTGGTTAGTCTATATCCTGGTGGACAAGGTCGTACCATCCAGTTCGCATTGTAACTTTCCATTCCTTCTTTCTTGGTCATGCAAATCACCATATCCTGAATCTGCCCCCTTTTATCCCCATGGAATTTTTCAAAAGCTTGCTCGATCATTACAAATACATCCTCTGAATTCTTTTCCCCGAATAAAAAACCAGCAGAGCGAAAGTTGTGAAGGATTGGTGGGAAAGTCATGGGTTCCTGTCGCAACCTCAAAAAATAACGAGTCTCATAGCAAGACTTTTTAAAAAAACCGAGGAAAAGTCGACTTAATTCCTCTAAAAAATGAAGGTTTTGAAAATGACCTTGAAAAAGACATGGAGTCGCCACCAATCTTTTTTAGCTAGGTGTGATCGGCCACCTACTAAAACCGGTTTTATAAAATATTTTAAAAATTAATTAAAACATTTTTTAAAACCAATTTCAAGTCTGCGTTTAAACCAGAGAAATCAAAGAAACGGGTTCGGGACTCGGTTACGTGCGGGGAAGAATTAGCACCCCCACAACGCCCGTATAAAACGGTACCTTATTAATCGTGTGTTATCTCAAATCTCGGTGTAAAGTTGGTTTTAAATTTAGTATTTCAAGTTAATTCCCAATGTAAAGAAAAATAATTCCATTTTTAATTAAAAATGATCCAGAATTTATAAATTCAAAATTTTCCTATATTCCCCAATAAACGTGGCAAAATATAGAAATTTTTATTAGTTTTGGAAGACTTTCCGAATCATTCTCTTTTTTGAAAGAAAGATATTCCTTTATTAATGATAATTGATGATATTCCCTCCAGCAAACCCGGTAGAGAACTCATGAATTATTTTAACTCGGGAATATCTTTATTTTTTATTGAAAAATCATTATCCTTTTGAAAACATTTTAAAAGATATGAATATGTATATGCATGACATAAATAAAATGACATAGCAAAATCTAAATAAGATAATGCATCCTAAATGATATAATATAATTTAAATGCCTTAGCATATTCTAAATGAAATGCAATGTCTTAAGTTATATGACATATTATAAATGAAATGAAATGACCTAGGCAGCATAATATGTTCTATATGAGATGCAATATCCTAAGTGATATGATATATTCTAAATGAAATAAAATAACCTAAGTAACATACATATTCTATATGAAATGAAATGACCTAAGTAACATACATATTCTATATGAAATAAAATGATTTAAATGACATGGAAAATATGAATGATATGGCATATAATTTAAATGACATGGAATATAAAATAATCCTATCATATATATGCATGGAAATAAAAATGAAAATAATAATGCATGAACATAGTATATGCTAAATAATATAACAAAAAAGATAATTAAATAAAAAGCATAGGATATCATGAAATATTCCAAGACATATAATAAACAATATAACATAACTCAAAATCATAACAATATCATAGAAATTATCATAGCAAAAGTCACATATTATATAAAATGCATGAATATGAAAAATGCAATGCATGAAAATGTATTTTTTCCATTAATTAAGGAAATTCGTATATCTAAAAAGATATCCGGCTACCTTAGGAAAATATGTCAAATTAAATATTCTAAAACAAAAATACTTTGTGATTGTTTGAAAATAATTTTGAAAAGCTTGAATTAAAAATAAAAACTGGGCTAATTTTTTAAAAATGGCTCTAATTTCCTGAGTTTAAAATCCCGGACTTGGCCACCCTTAACCCGAGACTTAAAAAAACATTTTTAGAGTTTGAAAAGGCTTAGAAACTACCCTAAATCAGTAGCTAACCTTCCTAATCAGCCCCCTCTAAGTAACTTAACCAAAACAGAAAAATGATTTTTCTTTAAATTCAATTCCAACTCCATTGTCTAGTTTTCAGCCACGATTTTTATCCTATTTTTTCAAATTAAAAAAATTCTAAAACAAATACTGGAGACTTAGGACATGTAAAACGACAGGGGAAAAAATCAGCTTAATGTTTTGATTAAATATGAATGCCTAGAAAACTCGGGAAAGTACAAGTACTGGGTGAAAAAACTGTTTTGCCAAAATACATTTTTGCCTATGATAAAATCATTTAAAAATCAAAGTATAATATTTAAAACTCACAAAATGACTTACAAACAGTAGCTAGGACTTTTTGAAAGTTAGATAAAAATTGGCTAAGTAAAAAAAAAATCACAAAGGTAGAATAATCAATTTGACAAAACTTAATTTTCCACAAGTGTGCTCAAGAGAGCATGACTTTGAACCACTAATTGGCCTAAGTCATTATTCAAGTGGCATGAACATGAAATGCATGAAAAAATACAGCAAGTATAGTGCATGAAATGCATGAGTTTAAACCTAAATGTCATGAAAAAATGCATGGCATTTATATAGTGACCTAGACCTAAATGAACTTGCATGGCATTTAATGCAACCTAGACCTAAAATGCATGAACATGCATAGCAAATAAACAAAACCTAATAACTAAAATATGCATGGCATTTTCACAAACACAAAGCATGTTTAAACCAAAAATTCAACCAAATATCATGCAAATGCTAACCTATGAACTAACATGGCAAGAATGCACATACAATGCAAAAATTCAAGGAGTGGTCGAATGGCCTATGTAACTAGCAAGCATGGCATTTTCACAAATACTTGGTATTCTAACATGCAAAACTAAATCAAATGTCATGCAAATGCATAACCTACCAACTAACATGACAAAAATACAACACACAATGCAAAACACATGGAGTAGCCGAACGGCCTCAGGCTCCAACAAGCATGGAATTTTCACAAACACTTGATATACTAACATGCTCCACTAAAATATAACACTCAAAACATGCAAACACAAAGTAGAAATACTAAAACCAAACAAGCATTTTCACAAACACTTGATATACTAACATGCTCAACTAAAATATAAAACTCAAATCATGCGAATACCACACAAGCATTTTCACAAACACTTGATATACTAAATCTAAAACATCAACAAATTTAAACATTATGAAAACAGAAAATTAAAAATGCAAAAACATGATGTTTAATTGATAAATGGCAACAAACAAAGCAACCAAATTAAAATATAACTCAAGTATATGAAGTAGAATAACATTTAAAACATCAAGATAAAAGAAAATAACATAAAAAACATGATAAAATAAACAAAACAGCAACTTAAATAAAGAATGTAGGCCATTCGGCCATGGTGAGAAATTGTAAAAACAATTATAAAAAATATATTTTAAGAAAGAGATGAAGAAAGAACTTAAGAAGAACAATAAAAAACATTTATTTAGAAAGGAAACTCACCAAATAGTAATCAAAATAGCAAAAACAAGAATGGAAAATCAAGAAAGTGCAAGAGTTGGTGCTCAAGAGCAACCTCAAGAAGCTATATTTCAAGCTTTATCTCTTCAAACTTTCCTTTATTTTCTAAACTTTTTTTTTTCTTTTTTTGCTTTCAACCAAGGAGAGAAAAACTAAGAAAAACTAAAAGAAATCAGCAAAATAAAAGTCCAGAAAATAAAAAATCTGCTCCCTCTATGTGATGGCAGAATTTTACCTCTCTCCTCTCCTAGGATGTTGTCATTTTGATTCCAACCAACTTCCATCCAAGGGCTAGTGATTCAAGGTGAAAAATTATGAAATTATCACCATTAGATTAGTGTATCAGCTGTCCATAATTATAGTTGTTCAAGAATAATGTTGACACTCTCCCTTGGCCTATGTGGCTTAATCACAATGGCTTGATCAAAAAGAATCTCTAACTAACTCTTATTTGATTGAAAAATCAGAAGTTTCCTCCTTCCTTTGGGCCTTGGAAGGCCAGAACTTCTCTTTTCCAGCCCAAGTCTGATTTTTTTAAAGGCCAAAAGAAGCCATTTTCAGTTGCTTGGGTGAAATGGCCGTTTTGCCCCCCAGATGCAAATAAATGTCAAAAGGACTCCAAATTCAAATTTTATTTTTTTAATACTTTCAAAATAATAAAATATTGAATTCTGGATGTTTTCAAAATTTTTCGAGTCCGTTTGCTATTTATTTGGATTTTTTTTCCAAAAATGCCCTTTTATGCCCCCACATTTTACCATTTTTTAAACGAGCTCCAAATCAAGATTTTTATTCACCAATCTCTTCCAAATAATTTAAAAGTCTGATCTGGAAGTTTTCATAATTTTTGGAGCTCATTTGGTATTTTTCAGGATTTATCTGCTTGAATTACTACATAGCGGCTCGGGATTTGGCCATTTTGCAAACAAACTCCAAATCAAGATTTTCTTTCTCTTATCTCTTCCAAATATTTTAAAAATGAGATTTGCAAAATTTCATAATTTTTGGAGTCCATTTGATATTTTTTCGGGATTATCTTCTTGAATTATTGCATAAGAGGCCCACGATTTGGCCATTTTGTAAATGAACTCCGAATTAAGATTTTCTTTTTCCAATCTCTTCCAAATAATTAAAAAATGAGATTTGCAAAATTTTAGAAGATTTGGAGTTCATTTGCTATTTTTTCGGGATTTTCCTTCTTGAATTACTACACAAGAGGCCCGGGATTTGGCCATTTTGCAAACGAACTCCGAATCAAGATTTTCTTTTTCCAATCTCTTTCAAATAATATAAAAATGAGATTTGCAAAATTTCAGAAGATTTGGAGCTCATTTGCTATTTTTTCGGGATTTTCTTTCTTGAATTACTACATAAAAGACCCGGGATTTGGCCATTTTGCAAACGATCTCCGAATCAAGATTTTCTTTAGCCAATATCTTTAAAATGATTTAAGATTGAGATTTTCAAATTTTCAGAATTTTCGGAGTCCATTTGCTATTTTTCCCAAATTTTCCAATTTTGCCATTTTGCCTCTGAAACCCGGTTTTGATCAAAACAAGTCCGATTTTCAGATTTTCTTCAAGCTGAGCCTTGGTCTATCCCTTTTTAATCATTCCTCATCCATTGGGGCTTTGGTCTTATCAAGTCTGGCCATTTCTGTGATTCTTCCCGATTTTACCGAAATCCACCAAAAACCCTAATTCTCGATTTTCTCCCGGATTGACTTTTCTTTCGATTTTTCTTTCAAGTGGCTTCTCCATTACCCGTAGTCAGTGCTTATCTTTCATTTGAAACCATCAATTTCGACCAATTCGATCGTTTAAGCACTTTTCCCCAAATTTCTCGGATTAGGGTTTCCTTTCTACTGAATCTCCAAATCCCATCTTCCGAACTCCATATCTTTCAATGTAGACCTCGGATTATCAAAATTCTTTCGCCATTTTTCAATTGAACTTCAAATCTTTATTTTGAGAGTGCGTTGACTTTTTCAGTAGTTGACTTTTTGGGATTGACTTTTTCGGGGTTGATTTTTTTCGAGGTTGACTTTTTTGACTTCAACTTTTTATGCTCACCCTCTTAAACTAAGTCTCGAAGTACCACCTACATGATGAGAAAAGTCTTTTTACATTCGGAAACATCAATTTAGGAAGAAAACATACCTGTTTTAGTGGTCCGTACAAAATTAGGTGTCTACAGCTGCCCGTCTTTGGCTATTGCTGAGAATCAGGAATCAAGCAAAGATAAACAAACACTAATTTTGTACGGTCAGTGAAATCACATGTGAGGGAAAGGAGTTTCTTTTTCATTCTTCTAACATTTTTTCATTTTTCATTTTTTTTTTGTATTTTTTTTTGTTTGTTTTTGTTTGTTTTTGTTTTTTGTTTTTGTTTTTTGTTGTAAAAAGCTGTAAACTGAAGATTTTGTCCTTAAATTAAATTCCCTGACTAATCAAGGCTCGATCCGTCTTAAGGAAACGAATTCGATTTGCAAGAAAAGAAATGACCTCGACGATGGTCTCGGGGTCTTAACCTGTCTTGTTCTCAGCTGTGTTTAAAATTCTGGGTATCTCCTCCAAAAGCTTCGGCTATCACCACCAAAGTCTTGCTCATTTTTAAAACTGTAAAACTCTGAATATCTCCACTAGAGGCTTTGGCTATAACCACCAAAGATTTTCTTACTGTTTAAAATTTATAAAATTCTGGGTATCTCCTCTAGAATCTTCAGCTATCACAACCGAAGACTTTCTTACTGTTTAAAATTTATAAAATTTTGGGTATCTCCTCCAGAAGCTTCAACTGTCACCGCCGAAGACTTTCTCACTGTTTAAAATTTGTAAAAATTCTGGGCATCACCTCCAGAAGTTTCAGCTATCACTACTGAAGACTTTCTACCTTTTCAAAGGATTTTAAAACTCTGGATGTCTCCACAGAGGCGTCAGCTATCACAACCAAAGACTTTCTCTCTTTTCAAAAAATTTTAAACTCTAGATATCTCCACAGAGGCTTCGGCTATCACTACCGAAGATTTTCTCACTGTTTAAAATTTGTAAAATTTTGGGTATCTCCTCCAGAAGTTTCAGCTATCACCACCGAAGACTTGTTCATTTTTTTAAAAACGTGTTAAAATTATGCCCAAAAGCTTTGAGAAATGATGCAGATGTTCATGATGCAAATGAAAATGTATTTAGTTGATGCAAACTCTTCTTGATGTAGATGCAAATGACTTAGATTGGTGCAAATGTCTTTGAAGCAAATGTAAATGACTTGATTTGATGCAAATTTTCTTGATGCAAATTCAAATAACTTAGATTGATGCAAATGCTTCTTGATGTAGATGCACATGTTGAATAAAATTCTGGGTAACTCCTCCAGAAGAAGATTTCTCATTTTTCAAAATTATAAAACCCTGGATGTTTCCACCAGAGGCTTCAGCTATCACCATCGAAGACTTGTTCAATTTTAAATTTTGTAAAATTCTAGATATCCCCTCCAGAAGCTTTGGCTATTAGCACCAAAGGTTTGCTCATTTGTAAAATTCTGGGTAACTCCTCCAGAAGCTTTGGCTATCACCACCAAAGACTTGTTCACTTTTAAAATTTTAAAAATTATGGATATCCCCTCCAGAAGCTTTGGCTATCACCACCAAAGACTTGCTCATTGTAAAATTCTTGGTAACTCCTCCAAAAGCTTTGTCTATCACCACCAAAGACTTGCTCGTTGTAAAATCCTGGGTAACTCCTCCAGAAAAAGATTTCTCATTTTTCAAAATTATAAAACCCTGGATATCTCCACCAGAGGCTTCAGCTATCACCACCGAACACTTGTTCACTTTTAAAACTGTAAAATTCTAGATATCCCCACCAGAAGCTTTAGCTATCACCACCAAAGGTTTGCTCATTGTAAAATTATGGGTAACTCCTCCAGAAGAAGATTTCTCATTTTTCAAAATTATAAAACCCTGGATATCTCCACCAGAGGCTTCAGCTATCACCACCGAAGACTTGTTCAATTGTAAAATTATGGGTAACTCCTCCAGAAGCTTTGAGAAATGATGCAGACGCACATGTCTTTAACAAGGTGCTCATGCTTCATGGTGCACATGTAAATGCTTGGATTGATGTAAATGTTTCTTAGTGCAAATGCAAATGGCCTGGATTGATGCCCATGTTTCATGACGCAGATGCCCCTACTAATTGTGTTCATGTAACTGGTTTATGAATGGTGTAACTACAATTACCACATAATAATGAAAATGCAATGATTCTAGAAATGATGCAATTGCTTTAGATGACACAAATGCGAATTCCATGAAGAATGTAAATGTAAAGGTAAAATAAAGATGCTTATGGAATAATGCCAATGCAAATACCCATGAATGATGCAAATGCTTGCCGACACTGTGAAAATGCAAAAGCTCGATAAAGAGATGAATGCTCATGAGTGATGCAAATGCCCCCGGTTGTTTTTCTAGACTTTGGCTTAGCCTTTCAAATTCATTTTCCTATTCAAATCAGAGTATAATTTCAATTCATTTTGGCTATTCTTTTTGCCCCAACAGTTTTCAAACTTTCATCAACATAGATCTGAACTGGGTTCTATTTCTTCTTCTCATATCTGGAAATCAAGACCTATCCTGGCAGTTCTATACCTTTGGGTTAGAAAAATCCTTGTCTCATGTCAACGTAAAAATGGGTATTTCAAAAAAATATATATCTTTATTTGTTTTCTCATTTTGAAAACTTCTGAACAAAAAATATTAACCCCACAATGTGTGATCTACAAATCTTTTGAAGACTGATGATCATTGTTAGAAATTTCTCTAAGTGTCAATCTGGGTTTTTTTAATTGGGATTGGCAAGGCTTGGTATAACAAGATTCTGGCTTTTCCAGGAAAACTTCATGACAAAAATGTATATCCCTTCTAGGCTCACAAATGGAACAGTTTTTATAAATCATGAATTCATTGAGAACCAAACAAATTCAACATTCTTTTAGTTTTTATATCAAGGCATTTTGACAAGCATCAAGATTAGCTAGGATGTTTAAACGGAAAGTTTAATCTTGGAGAAAAAAAAATTTTAGTTTTTTGAAGACAATCCTCTGAATGAGAGCTGGCAATTTAAGAGATTCAGGAATTCCTAGATGTTCCTCGATGACCACTTTTTTTAAGATGACCTTCTCTTTTTTGTGGTATTGGCACTTTCATAGATGGCATCAAAAATTTCCATTTTACTCTAGACCGCCCATTTTTGGGTTTTCGACCTAGAGTCCAATTCTTTCCAATTTTTTCTCTCTTCTTTGTTTTTTTTTACCGTACACTTGAGAATTCTAAATTCTTCCTTAGTGCAATGATAATTCGATGAGATGGGATAAAATCTGAGGAAAAACCTTTCAAATTAAATATTCATGCTTGATCAAAATGGACTTTTAAAGCACGTAATGTAGGTCATGGCTCAGGGTTCAGAAAGAAAGGATAAATAGGCCCAAAATATGTGTTTGAGGGTAATCAGATCAAGGATCATTTCTTGAGGAGGATTCTCTTTGAAGCATTTGTCTTTTTTGGACTTTTCTTTCCTTTTGACTTTGCTCTTTTTCTTCCTTGCTTTTGGCTTTCAATTGCCATCGCTTTTTCACACACTTTTTTTTTTGTGTTCTTCTTTTGTTTTTCTTGGCTTTCATTTCGCCATCTTTTCCTCTTCTTTTTTCTTTGACAGAGTGATTATTCGGGGCTCCATTTGCTTTGTATCTATCTTTGAGCTAGAACTCATTTCTCAATGATCTTTAAAAAGATCTTTCCTCACATTTTCCCACAGTGTAGAGGGTGATCCTTGATCAGGGTTCAAAGAAAAAGAATTCTTTTGGCTCAAAAGGGGTGACTATGGATAATTTCTTTTTGTGCGAAAGGGATATGAAAGATGGCCATTTCTCATGTCAAGCATAAATATTCATATTCAAAAGCAATCCCCAGGGGAAATAGATATTCATAATTTCATTTTGCACTTTGGAATCATCCGAATTCTCATATGCTTGATATCACAAATTTTTTCATTTTTCATTTTCATCGCATGCCACAATGATTCATGCTTTAGTCCATCCTTATTCACCATGTATCCATTATTTCCATATATGATGCCCCAATTTGATTAACCATGAGAATTTGTATCAACAAGGAATATAGCAAGTCTAGGTCTATACCGAAAAGACTAAATTTCAAATCTGAGTTGTTTGAAGAGACAAGGAAAATATGACCTAAAAATGGGTTTTCTTTGGGATATCGGATAATCTGGTTTGGTCATTGTGCCCCAAGGTATTAATCATGAAGTGATGTTTGGGTAATTAAAATTTTATGGTCATTGGAAAAGGTCATGAATGGTTTTAGCACAATCTTGACACACATCAAAATATCAAAATCTAGATTCTTGAAAGAATGTCTCATTTGTTTGAATTTCAAGGAATTCGAAAAAAATTCATTTCTTTGTTCATAGGCTAGACTAGGATTTACATACTTGCTTGTTCTGTAATGACAATGCTTTTTTTTGTTTTTTTTGTGAAGTTCAATCATTCATATTCCTTGAAGCATTAGGTCTTTCAAGTGTTCTTGATTCAAGGGTTTAGGCATAGAGAAGCCCAAAAAATAGGGGGGAGGGTGTTGGGTCATGTCTAACAATGATCAATAATATTCTTGAGACTGTCCATTATTAAAAATTCCTTAATGCTTGTTTTTTTTTGCAAATTCAAATTATTGTTAAAACACAACAAACACAAAGCATTTAAAATTCAAAATTCATTTAATTCATGTAGATGTTAACATGAGACAAGTGCTTTCATCATCATAGTGTATAGAACTACATGTGTCAAAAACCTAATATGATCATGCACCATGTTTCTTATGGCACTTGGCCTTCCCATCTTCAAAACTTATCGAACCAGCCTTGATGATATCCCTGACCTTGTACCTCAAAGCGTGGCAGTTCTCTGTTGAGTGACCTTGATTGCCAGAATGATAACCACAACACTCATTAGCATCATACCAGCTCGGATAAGGGGGCTTCAGAGGCTCTAATTACATGGGTGTCACAAGGTGATTCTGGATGAGTTAAGGTAATAGCTCACTGTATGTCACAGGAATCGGGTCATCCTGATTTCTTTTTCGCTTTTTATGCCCCCTTCGATTATTCCCAAGGGTGTTCAATTGATAGACAGATGTAAATTCTGGTGTAGTTGCAGTCATTGGTTGGTAGGGATAAAAACCTTGAGAGACATTATTCAGGGTAGAGTAAAATTGCTGATACGAGGAGAATTGGGGAGGTCGGGCAAAGTCTTTCACGACTTGGGTATTTTCCTTTTTCTTTTCAGATGCCCTATTTTTCTTGGTATTGGATGTTCTTTCTCCTTCAATTTTCCCATTCTTGATAGCATTCTCAATCATCTCCCCTGAAATTACCATGTCCGAAAATTTCTTCGTGGTGTTGTCGACACGTCTATCGTAGTATGGGGCCTGTAGTGTATTCACAAAAAGGACAGTGGTTTCCTTCTGAGTTAAAGGCGGTTGTACTTGGGTAGCCATGTTCCTCCACCTCTGAGCATACTCTTTGAAGCTCTCAGTAACCTTTTTCTCCTTATTTTGCAAGGTGAGACGGTCAGGTGTCATATCGGTCATATGCTTGTACTGGTTTAGAAAAACCCTAGCCAGGTCATTCCAAGAGTGAATCTGATCCTTGCTCAACTGACTATACCACCTAATTACGGACCCGCTGAGGCTATCCTGAAAGTAGTGAATCAAAAGCTTATCATTATCTATATGACTTGTCATCTTCTGGCAGAACATAGTGATGTGGGCTGATGGATCGATCGTCCCGTCATATTTCACAAAGTCAGGGATCTTGAACTTAGGAGGAATGACTAAACCGAGGACCAAACATCGTTCTTTCGCATCTAAACTCCCAAATACATTTGTACTTTCTATTGCCCGGAGCCTTTCATCTAACAATTGATATTTCCCTTGGGAATCTGCCAACTCAACCTCATTTACTGCAACCATTTTCAACTTTACCTGTTCAGCTGGATCATCTGAGTTTCGGATATTGACGGGGTTAACTGTGTTCTGGGCATCGATTATTACGACCTCATTCTAACCCTTTTGCGCCTCTAACCCTTTCCTGGCGACAAAATTTTGGTGTATCCTTTTCCCTTGATTACGTCGGACATCAGCTCCATCAATTTAGTCATCTGATCCTTAGATTCTGCTTGAGACTTTGCTAGCTGTTCCTGCAATTCTTTCTGTTCCCTTTGCATTTTTTCCATTCGGGCAACTTGTTTATCCTCCATAGCACTAGCCTGTATTAAAAGGGTACTCAGTATTTCTTATACCTCTGATTTGAAATGGAAATTCTTTCAAAGACTCCTAAAGCCAAGCCAACTTCTGTTTTATTTCCCCAAAATGTATGTCATGATGAATGAGCCATGATTGTCATTTGATGCACGGGAAGCCTAAACAATATGATGTATGGACGTGTACCATGAAAACATGCTGACCATGTATGTAATAAATGCAATCACGATGCCAACATGTTGCAAGCAAAGAATAAACAAATCAACGCATGGATATATGCAATGAATGATCATGTACATTTCGGCGTATTTCCCAATGAATGATCATATATCCTATGAATGCAACACGGTGTAGATTATGATACATGCAAACAATGAATGATTGATACAGAGTATATACAAAGAAAATCATGCTGACCATGTTTGTCATGAATGCATCATAATGTTAATATGACAGATTAATGCATGAGCATATACAAAGAAATCATGCTGACTATGTTTGTCATGAATGCAACCCAAAGTCAACATGATGCATGTAACGAATAAACAAATTCATGTATGGATATATATAGAAAAATCATGCTGATTATGAATGCATGAATGCAACCTGATGCTTAACATGATACATGTATGAATGTATGGTATGACCAATAATTGATCGGATACAAAATGCAAAAGGGGAAGATATCACGGAGGAAATAAGAATCGGAGGAACTTAATTATCAACATCTCATAAATTTGAAGCATAGTCAATTTATTCCCATATCAATGTTCACAATGGTATAAACCATGTTTTACAAAATCTGAGCAGTAGTTAAAACTGTCTTTACAAGCACTTTATTCTTCCTAGCATCCTAAGGCTATAATAGCCAGCTACTTAAAAAGTGAAATCCTATTACATCATATAAGACCGAAGTCTTTCCACCTCAATGCTGTAAATCTCCCAATCCTAATGACGCTTTCCCAGCCCTCTATTAAACAGCGTTGTTGGATCCAACCAGTTGGCATCTATAAGAGTTTGCACTTTCTTTTTGAATGCTATATAGTCTTCAATGCTATGGCCAACAATTCCACAGTGATAATCACATCTTGCATTTGGATTATACCACCTTGGATATGGTGGTAACAGGGATTTTAATGGGACACAGGCAACCATGTGATTTTGGATCAATATAGAGAGAAGCTCTAGGTATTTGATTGGAATGGGATCATACTGCTCTTGAGTCTTGTTTTTGGGTTGTTTCTTAGTCACACATGGCCTAGGAATTGGGGCACTTGGTGGTGGCACTAAGGTCCTAATCAGAGTGTTTACATGGAGATGTGGTAGAACAACATGGAAAGGGTATGGATTTGGACACGGGGCCTTTGGAGGTTGTACATAGCTCGAGGTTCCTATCCCAGATGCTGTATAAGGTGATTGATGAGGGAAATAGTATGAACTGGCAGTTGTTGGTGACGGAGTGGGATTCAGGAATCCCGTAGTGGTCATCCCAATAGACGATTGGACCATAGTAGGGTGAGGATATTGGTTTGGACCTAGAATAGTTTGCAGGTATGGTACAGGATCCGAGGTTTCTATGTTTGGTATCAGGCTCTCAGGTTTAATCATTTTCACGATTTTATCCACAATTTCATCAGGATTGCAACCTTTGTGGCATTGACAAGTGCAGGATCCAGCAAGGATTGTATGTTCTGGACCTAATGGTTTTGGTTGATCCGAAGACAATACAGAGCCCTGAGAAAGTTCCTCTTTACTCTGACCCATATCCTCAACCATTTTCAGTAATTTGGCAAGTTGTTCTTTCATTTCCCGGATTTCCTGTCTAAACTCCTCTTGATTGAGTTCCAAAGCATCCAGTCGTTCCTCCGATTCATTCCTCATATCTTGAACCCCTTTCATGCAAATGAAAATGTCATGAGATTAAGAATACAATTATGAATGTACATGCTCTATTCCTATGTGCATGAATATACTGATGATTAATGCATGAACATATACAGAGAAATTATGATGACTATGTATGCTATGGATGCAATCTAATGCCAACATGATGCATTAAAAAAAATGAATAAATTGATGCACAAGTATATACAAATAATGACTACGCATGTCATAAACATATTCTACAATGAATGACCATGCATGCTATGATGTCAAAATGATACATGCTAAGAATAAATGAAGTAATACAAAGGTAGGTACAAAGAATGACCATGTATATCACAAATGTATTCTACAATGAATAACCAACATGATGTCAACATGATACAAATAAATTAACCAATGATTACACGAAATTGATGGGACCTAAATCTTGATTATGATTTTTTTGCAAGATTTGCCTCCAAATTTATGATTTTTTTGAAACATGTTTTTTTCTATGAAAAACCAATCATATTGTTTTCAAAAGAATTTCGGGGTAGTGGATCCTACTATAGTACAATATCCAAATGTTCATGTGACACTACCGGTTTTATGAAATCATCAAATGAAATTATTATTACCAACTGTTTATTGCAAAGAATGAGATCAAAACGTTAAATGTACATGCTTTATTCAGACATGCATGAAATGTGCAAAATGCAAAAATGCTTGAAAAAGGATTTTTATTTTTTTCAAACAATTAATGAATATTTTGCCTCGACAAATATCTACTTATATAGGTATCACAGTGCCTTTGGGACAGATTATCACATTTATTACGGGCGATGTACGTACATCATTGCCCGATCTACAAAACTTCTTCAGAGTGTAAAATAGGTAACAAAAGGTTTAGAAATGTCCCTCCATGTGTTCCTATCTTCGGTATATCTAACGAAAACCCGGCATGGCTTTGCCTAGGTTTACTATATAAGAGTGAATTGGTTCTAAGGCCCCGAATTGTTCCTCACTGTCGCCGGTGAAGGCTACTAAGGCACCCCGACAAAAGCGGGTTCAATTCGTTAGAGTATATTTTCCTATGCCCGTACGGAGGATTATCACGAAGGCATTAGGTACTTTATACTCCGGAAGTGTTTCACTAGCCCATACGGAGGATCAATCACGAAGGCGTAGTTACTTTACTCCCACTTAAAAGGACGGAACCCGGGTAGAGGATTCATGTTATGCAAATGCAAATACAGTGTGTGTGCGGAGGAACAAAACAAACCTGTCACCACCTATTCTACACCCCTTATTCTAAATACCCCACTAAAATCAAACAATGTAAAGCATTAGTCAAGCAAACATATAAATATACGCAACAAAATAACCAGAGAACAAATAATAATATGAATGCACATGAATATTGACATATTAAAACATTTTTTTTATTTTCAAAATTCTCTTTTATTTTAGAAATATGAGAATTAAAATTAAATATCAATTAAACCAACAAAACCGAGACTTTGATAATACACGACTAATTCTAGGCCAGACTCTCTAAAAAAAGTCCCCAGTGGAGTCGCCAAGCTGTCGCAACCTCAAAAAATAACGAGTCTCATTGCGGTTTATTATTCGTTATTATTCGTTAAGCGTGACATTAAAAAAAAGTCCCCACTGGAGTCGCCAGACTTTATTATTCGTTAAGCGTGACATTAAAAAAAACTGAGAAAAAGTCGACTTATTTCCTCTAAAAAATGAAGGTTTTGAAAATGACCTTGAAAAAGACATGGAGTTGCCACCAATCTTTTTCAGCTAGGTGTGATCGGCCACCTATTAAAACCGGTTTTATAAAATATTCTAAAAATTTATTTAAACATTTTTTAAAACCAATTTCAAGTCTGCGTTTAAACCAGAGAAATCAAAGAAACGGGTTCGGGACTCGGTTACGTGCGGGGAAGGATTAGCACCCCCATAATGCCCGTATAAAACGGTACCTTATTAATCGTGTGTTATCTCAAATCTTGGTGTAAAGTTGGTTTTAAATTTAGTATTTCAAGTCAATTCACAATGTAAAGAAAAATAATTCCATTTTTAATTAAAAATGATCCAGAATATATAAATTCAAAATTTTCCTGTATTCCCCAACAAACGTGGCAAAATATAGAAATTTTTATTAGTTTTGGAAGACTTTTCGAATCATTCTCTTTTTTGAAAGAAAAATATTCCTTTATTAATGATAATTGATGATATTCCCTCCAGCAAACCCAGTAGAGAACTCATGAATTATTTTAACTCGGGAATATCTTTATTTTTTATTGAAAAATCATTATCCTTTTGAAAACATTTTAAAAGATATGAATATGTATATGCATGACATAAATAAAATGACATAGCAAAATCTAAATAATATAATGCATCCTAAATGATATAATATAATTTAAATGCCTTAGCATATTCGAAATGAAATGAAATGTCCTAAGTTATATGACATATTATAAATGAAATGAAATGACCTAGGTAGCATAATATGTTATATATGAGATGCAATATCCTAAGTCATATGATATATTCTAAATGAAATAAAATAACCTAAGTAACATACATATTCTATATGAAATGAAATGACCTAAGTAACATACATATTCTATATGAAATGAAATGATTTAAATGACTTGGCAAATATGAATAATATGGCATATAATTTAAATGACATGGAATATAAAATAATGCTATCATATAATATGCATGGAAATAAAAATGAAAATAATAATGCATGACCATAGTATATGGTAAATAATATAACAAAAAAAAAAATTAAATAAAAAGCATAGGATATCATGAAATATTCCAAGACATATAATAAACAATATAACATAACTCAAAATCATAACAATATCATAGAAATTATCATAGCAAAAGTCACATATTATATAAAATGCATGAATATGAAAAATGCAATGCATGAAAATGTATTTTTTCCATTAATTAAGGAAATCCGTATATCTAAAAAGATATCTGGCTACCTTAGGAAAATATGTCAAATTAAATATTCTAAAACAAAAAATACTTTGTGATTGTTTGAAAACAATTTTGAAAAGCTTGAATGAAAATAAAAACTAGGCTACTTTTTTAAAAATGGCTCTAATTTCCTAAGTTTAAAATCCCGGACTTGACCACCCTTAACCCGAGACTTAAAAAATCATTTTTAGAGTTTAAAAAGGCTTAGAAACTACCCTAAGTCAGTAGCTAACCTTCCTAATAAGACCCCTCTAAGTAACTTAACCAAAATAGAAAAATGATTTTTCTTTAAATTCAATTCTGACTCCATTGTCCAATTTTAAGCCACGGTTTTTTATCCTATATTTTAAAATTCAAAAAATTCTGAAAACATTACTAGAGACTCAGGACATGTACAGATACACGGGAGAAAATCAGCTTAATTTTTTGATTAAATATGAATGCCCAGAAAAATCGAGAAAGTACGAGTACTAGGTGAAAAAACTGTTTTGCCAAAATAGTTTTTTGCCTATGATAAAATCATTTAAAAATCAAAGTAAAATATTTATAATTCACAAAATGACTTACAAACAGTAGCTAGGACTTTTTTAAAGTTAGATAAAAATTGGTTAAGTAAAAAAAATCACAAAGATAGAATAATCAATTTGACAAAACTTAATTTTCCACAAGTGTGTTCAAAAGAGCATGACTTTGAACCATTAATTGGCCTAAGTCATTATTCAAGTGGCATGAACATGAAATGCATGAAAAAATACAGCAAGTATAGTGCATGAAATGCATGAGTTTAAACCTAAATGTCATGAAAAAATGTATGGCATTTATATAGTGACCTAGACCTAAATGAACTTGCATGGCAATTAATGCAACCTAGACCTAAAATGCATGAACATGCATAGCAAATAAACCAACCTAATAACTAAAATATGCATGGCATTTTCACAAACACAAAGCATGTTTAAACCAAAAATTCAACCAAATATCATGCAAATGCTAACCTATCAATTAACATGGCAAGAATGCACATACAATGCAAAAATTCAAGGAGTGGCTGAATGGCCTATGTAACTAGCAAGCATGGCATTTTCAAAAATACTTGGTATACTAACATGCAAAACTAAATCAAATGTCATGCAAATGCAAAACCTACCAACTAACATGGCAAAAATACAACACACAATGCAAAACACATGGAGTAGCCGAATGGCCTCAAGCTCCAACAAGCATGGCATTTTCACAAACACTTGATATACTAACATGCTCCACTAAAATATAACACTCAAAACATGCAAACACAAAGTAGAAATACTAAAACCAAACAAGCATTTTCACAAACACTTGATATAATAACATGCTCAACTAAAATATAAAACTCAAATAATGCAAATACCATACAAGCATTTTCACAAACACATGATATACTAAATCTAAAACATCAACAAATTTAAACATTATGAAAACAGAAAATTAAAAATGCAAATACATGATGTTTAAATCATAAATGGCAACAAACAAAGCAACCAAATTAAAATATAACTCAAGTATATGAAGTAGAATAACATTTAAAACATCAAGATCAAAGAAAATAACATAAACAACATGATAAAATAAACAAAATAGCAACTTAAATAAAGAATGTAGGCCATTCGACCATGGTGAGAAATTGTAAAAAATATTGTAAAAAATATATTTTAAGAAAGAGATGAAGAACGAACTTAAGAAGAACAATAAAAAAAAACATTTATTTAAAAAGGAAACTCACCAAATAGTAATCAAAATAGCAAAAACAAGAATGCAAAATCAAGAAAGTGCAAGAGTTGGTGCTCAAGAGCAACCTCAAGAAGCTATATTTCAAGCTTTATCTCTTCAAACTTTCCTTTCTTTTCTAAACTTTTTCTTTTTTGCTTTCAACCAGGGAGAGAAAAACTAAGAAAAACTAACTCTCCCTTTTGATTCCAACCAACTTCTATCCAAGGGCTAGTGATTCAAGGTGAAAAATTATGAAATTATCACCATTAGATTAGTGTATCAGCTATCCATAATTACAGCTGTTCAAGAATAATGTTGACACTCTCCCTTGGCCTATGTGGCTTAATCACAATGGCTTGATCAAAAAAAAGCTCTAACTAACTCTTAATTCTTGGCCATTTGACTGAAAAAACAGAAGTTTCCTCCTTCCTTTGGGCCTTGGCAGGCCAGAACTTCTCTTTTCCAGCCCAAGTCTGATTTTCTGAAAGGCCAAAAGAAGCCCTTTTCGGTTGCTTTGGTGAAATGACCGTTTTGCCCCCCAGATGCAAATAAATGTCAAACGGACTCCAAATGAAAATTTTCTTTCTTTAATACTTTCAAAATAATAAAATATTGAATTCTGGAATTTTTCAAAATTTTCCGAGTCCGTTTGCTATTTATTTGGATTTTTTCTTCCAAAAATGCCCTTTTATGCCCCCACATTTTACCATTTTTTAAAAAAGCTCCAAATCAAGATTTTTATTCACCAATCTCTTCCAAATAATTCAAAAGTGTGATCTGGAAGTTTTCATAATTTTTGGAGCTCATTTGGTATTTTTTTAGGATTTATCTGCTTGAATTACAACATAGGGGCTCGAGATTTGGCCATTTTGCAAACGAACTCCAAATCAATATTTTATTTCTCCAATCTCTTCCAAATAATTTAAAAATGAGATTTTATCAAAAATTCAGAATTTTTGGAGTCCATTTGCTATTTTTTCGGGATTTATCTTCTTGAATTATTGCATGTGAGGCCCGGGATTTGGCCATTTTGCAAATGAACTCCGAATCAAGATTTTCTTTTGCCAATATCTTCCAAATAATTTAAAAATGAGATTTGAAAATTTTCAAAAGATTTGGAGTTTATTTGCTATTTTTTCGAGATTTTCCTTATTGATTTACTACATAAGAGGCCCGGGATTTGGCCATTTTGCAAACGAACTTCGAATAAGGATTTTATTTTGCCAATCCCTTTCAAATAATTTAAAAATGATATTTGCAACATTTCAAAAGATTTGGAGCTCATTTGCTATTTTTTCAGGATTTTTCTTCTTGAATTACTACATAAGAGACCCGGGATTTGGCCATTTTGCAAACGAACTCCGAATCAAGATTTTCTTTTTCCAATCTCTTTAAAATGATTTAAGAATGAGATTTACAAATTTTTAGAATTTTTGGAGTCCATTTGCTTTTTTTCCCAAATTTTCTAATTTTGCCCTTTTGCCTCCGAAACCCGATTTTGCCCAAAACAAGTCCGATTTTCAGATTTTCTTCAAGTTGAGCCTTGGTCTATCCCTTTTTAATAATTCCTCATCCATTGGGGCTTTGGTCTTACCAAGTCGGGCCATTTTTGTGATTCTTCTCGATTTCACCGAAATCCACCAAAAACCTTAATTCTCGGTTTTCTCCAAGATTGACTTTTCTTTCGGTTTTTCATTCAAGTGGCTTCTCCATTACCCGTAGTCAGTCCTTATCTTACATTTGAAACATCAATTTTGACTAATTCGATCGTTTAAGCATTTCCCCCAATTTCTTGGATTAGGGTTTCCTTTCTACTAAATCTCCAAATCCCATCTTCCGAACTCCATATCTTTCAATTAAACCTCGGATTATCAAAATTCTTTCGTCATTTTTCAATTGAACTTCAAATCTTGATTTTGAGAGTGGCTTGACTTTTTCAGTTGTTGACTTTCTGGGGTTGACTTTTTCGGGGTTGAATTTTTCCAGTGTTGACTTTTTTTGACTTAGACTTTTTATGCTCACCCTCTTAAACTAAGTCTCGGAGTACCACCTACATGATGAAAAAAGTCCTTTTACATTCGGAAACATCAATTTAGGAAGAAAACATACCTGTTTTAGTGGTCCGGACAAAATTAGATGTCTACAGTTCCCATTCAATATCCATACCGTGATACGGGCCATTTTTCTTTGTCTGTCCCTTTCAACCTGTTTCCTCTTCTCATTGGCCTTCGGAAGATACCCTGAGCCAATCCGATCTTTCTTTCCCACTGCTTCTACTGCTCGAGCCATCCCTTGAAGATATTTCCCCAAACCTTTTCCAGCCTTGCAGCCTTTTCCCACTGTGGTTCTTACTCCCAGCCTTATGTTCTTGGACAACACTGGCATTGGAATTTTTAGTCCTTCAGCGACGAAAATCGTATTTACGAATTCCAGAGATCAAAAAGAACATTCTACGGCATCTTCACTAGGTTCAAAATAAGGAGATTCAGTAGATGCGGAGGCTATTATGTCTTCTTCTCCTGATATAGTGATCAAACGGCCCTCCATCATAAATTTTAGCTTTTGGTGGAGAGACGAGGGTATAGCCCCTGCTGAATGTATCCATGGCCTTCGCAACAAACAATTATAAGACGAATTAATATCCATGACCTGGAAGTTCACCGTATAAGTGCATAGGCCTATCTCCAGAGGAACCTCAATAGTTCCCATTACCTCTCTCCTTGTACCATCGAAAGCCCTGACTACTGTGCAACTCGGTAACATATAAGACATATCCACTGGCAACTTAGACAAGGTTGCCAAGGGCATTACATTTAATGAAGAACCATTGTCCAGAACCATCCTTGGTTGTATATGTCCCTTGCAGGTAGTTGTTATGTGAAGAGCCTTTGTGGACCCAATACCATTAGGTGGTATTTCATCATAACTGAAAAATATATGGTCGTCCGCTGCAATATTTCCTACCAGCCTGTCTAGCCTTTTTACTGATATGTTGTTAGCCACGTATGCCTGATTCAACACTCTTAATAGGGCATTTCTGTGTGGCTTTGAATTCAAAAGCAAAGATAAGATTGAAATTCTAGTTGGTTGACGTTGCAGTTGTTCAACCACGCTATACTCACTATGCTTTATGAATTTTAAGAACTCGCAAGCTTCCTTCTCATTTATCGATTCTTTTATTCTGTTAATGGGGCTGATCCCCCCTCTGTTTCTTTTGACAAATCCATCTCGATATGGATTGGCTCAACTACTTTCTTCCCTTTGTCTGCTCCTCTGTCTTTCCCTGTTAACCCATGTTTATCAGTCTCAGGAGCATAACACATTTCGCTTCGTGTTAAATGCCCCACACCTGTGATATCTTGCTGACTCGAAGACCCAAGCATAACCATGCTGCAGCTGTATTTCCATGGTGCAACTTTGTTTTCCTTGTATGAAAAGAAAATAGGCAAATCAATGATTAACTTAGGTGCACTTTCCTTAATGACTGACATAACTTTCTCCTTTGGTTCATCATAATAGATGATCAAGGGCTTTCCTATCCCGTAGCCTGCTGTATTCTCAATAACTTCTATTTCCTTCTCTGTTTCTTCATAAAACTGGGCCTCCCCATTATCCATCATCCTTTGGACTTTAACCAGAAAGTCCTCGCAGTCCTGTATGACATGACCTCCACACTTACCGAATGGGTACCAATTCTGCACCTTTTTTGCAACCATTTTTAGATTGTCTATATCTCCCACCATTCTTACCTTGACCATCTCAACCTATACTGTTAACATAGGAGTCTTGACTTTCCTGACATCACTTTTTAACCTTCTGCCTTCCCCTGTCGGTATTGCATTTACCTGATTCTCAGCATGATCGAGCAATGGGTTTCCCGCTACTTTTGGCCTATTCTTTGACCCAAACTTCACAACTCTGGCATTGATCAGGCTTTGTACTTTCTTTTTAAAGGCCAGGCAATCTTCAGTCGAATGTCCTTGAATTTCTGCGTGGTCTGCGCAGTTAGTGTTTGCAATATACCACCTTGGATATGGAGGTGTCAGAGGTTTGAGGTATACGAGTGCAACAAGTTGACCCTGCAATAGTTTAGGATATAGTTCACCATAGGTGGTAGGAATCTGATCAAATTGGGGTTTTTGATCGTTCCTTGGTGAACGTTGGTCATTGCGCGCGGGACCTTGAGTGTTTGGGATAGTATTTCGAGGAAGGTTTATTTGTGGGGATATACCAATTGGAAACGACTGGGTGTAGGGGAATGGATTTTGGATAAGGTGGTTTACATTGTGGTAGTAAGGATTATACCCCGGGTAAGGTGTGTAAGGTGTCGGAGGTGCATAAGATGTAGTAAGATTATAAGGCCTGGGAGGTGTGTACGGTGTAGGGGGTGTATAGGGGTATTGATTGAAACTTACTGCATATGTCTCCTCCTTCTTCTTTGCAGGAAAAACTCTCTTCGGGATAGCAGACTCACCCCCTTCCATTTTCCCATTCTTAATAGCGGACTCTATCATCTCCCCAGATATCACCATATCTGCAAAGTCCTTGGTGGCACTCCCCACCAATTTATCATAATAGGGTGCTTTCAAGGTGTTAATGAAAAGCACTATGGTTTCTTTGCTAGTTAAAGAGGGTTGCACTTGTGTGGCCAGATCCCTCCACCTTTGCGAGTATTCTTTGAAGCTCTCATTGGACCTCTTTTCCATATTCTATAGCGACAGCCTATCAGCTATCATGTCAGACACATGCTTATAATATTCCATGAAAGCCCTGGCTAAATCCGTCCATGAACGAATCTTGGTACGACTCAGTTGATTGTACCATCGGGTTGCTGACCCTATCAAGCTATCTTGGAAACAATGGATAAGCAGTTTCTCATTATCATCATGCCCCATCATCCTTCTGCAGTACATGGTCAGATGTGCTGATGGGTTGGTAGTCCCATTATACTTTTCAAAGTCTGGTACTTTGAACTTTGGGGGAATTACTAGATTGTGCACCAAACTCATCTCTTTGGCATCTAGACTACCAAATAGCTCCACCCCTTCAACTGCCCTTAACCTTTCCTCCAGCAGCTGATTTTTTTTCTGGGATTCAGTAGTTTCAACCCTCTTCAATTCAGTCATTTTTGCCCTTTCCTTTTCAACCATTTCTTCAAAGTCTGGATCAATTGGATCAACCCCAATATTACCCCTTTTAGGACCAAAATTTTGTGCTTCGGCCGCTGGTTGGATGTAAATATAGGATGCTGCCCCAGTCAAAAGTTGATTTCCAACAGGCTGGGATGTCTGACCCTTTTTTCTGTACCACCTCTGGTCGGTTTTCCTGGTTTACTGCCCCCATTTCAATAACCAAATTTTCTCTTGGCCACTTCTGCCTCATCATGGTACTCATCATCTCCATGAGTTTGGTCATTTGTTCCTGTGGCTCCTCTTGAGATTTAGCTAATTGTTCCTGCAGTTCTTTTTGAATTCTTTCTATCCTTTCAATTCTAGCAAGCTGATCGTTCTCCATAGCTCTTGCTTGAGATCGAGTATTGTAAAGGTGTCGAAAGTCTTGATTCTTTCTGAGTGCGACCAATTGTACCTTTAGTTTTAAAAACCATGGATTAGAAATTATTGACACATTTCTTATTTTATTTTATAAAAAATGAATGAATGAATGAACAAATGACTAAATGTTAATGAATGAACAATAAGTGGATGACTAAGTGTATGAACCTAAATAACTAATTATAAAGAATAAATGAATAGACAAATAAAGAAATGACTAAGTGTATGAACAATTTACAAAGAATAAATGAACGAATGATTATGAATATAAATGAATGAACAAATAAAAATATATAAAAGAAAGAACAAATGAATGATAAATGCATTTAAAAGTATTGGCCCCGAGCTAATTCCAACCAAACGGTCTTTCATTGATTTCCATGCACTAAATACATCAAAGGAAAGATCACTGCTTAAGACAATATGATAATCTGTCTCTCCTAAAAAATGCTATTACAAAATACTGGTCCTACAGTAACTCCTTCAAATCTTGAACCTTTTTCACTGTCCTCTTTTGACTGCCTTGCTCTTCCATCTGACCCCTACTTGTTCAAGACCCTTTGACATGTCAGCAGAAGCATCATCATGTAAGCTTTCCTTAGCTTGTTTCTCCAGTTGATTGACTCGGGCTTCCTCATGCTTTGCCCTTTCTGCCCAATAGTTCTTCTCCTTCTTGAGGTTTTTGACTTCTTGTTCCCATTCCCTAAAAGTCTTGAGAGTCCCCTCGAATTTGAGCTCGAAATAGTACCTCTTGTTCTCCAAGTGTAATTCCTGAAGATCGCTTTTATCAGTGTCCCTCTCTCTCTTGATCTTTTCCTTTTCTCTTTCTCGGGCTGATTCCCTATTTTTCATATCCTCAAGCTCTTCTTACAAACATGCAATTTCTTTGCTCATTTGGGCCTTTTCTTTTTCGAATTATGCCCTTACGATTTCTAACTCCGATGGCGCTTCCTTGGGCGACGAACTCAAATGCTGAACTTCTTCCCCATCTGATGTCAACAACCTATCATTAACCCTCAATTCCCTCCATGTCAGGTAATCAGGTGTGACGATGTCGGCATATCTAGCTACCTCCACTCGATGAGTTTTCTTCCATGCTACTACAATCTCACGTACCTTTCCCGAATATCCATCTTCTCCATAAGCAAATTCCAAATTACTAAGGTCATGGGTCATAGGAGTAAACTGACGGGATTCTGATTGTCTCAGTACTAGAAGTGGTGCGTAGCGCACTCCTCCCCATACTCCCAATAATGGAACAGAAGCTTTATCTCCGCACTTGTACAATATCGGCATAGGTGCTAACCGTAGAGCTCTCCAAATTATCATCTCAGCCCTGATATTTCGGAATATGTTGATCCATTATCCCTCAGTCTTATTTTCAAGCCAATCCCTCTTAAGAAATTCACCAATTGTTGAAAAAGATTTCTAGTATGAGCGAAGAGGGAAATTCTCCTGTTTACAAAAATGAATCTGAACCCATATGTAAAGGAGCTATATACAACCTAGAAAATGCCCTTTTCCTTCCCGTCTATAGAAATTCAGGGATCGGATTGTTCTGCTATAATTGCCAGGGCTGGGTTTATCCTTTGCTTAAGCCTCTCAAAAACATCAAATATCGCCACATCCATATACCCTAATGTCTTTGAGAAGATAACTAAACCATAGATAGCCAAAGCAAAAATATTCCTAACTGTCTCCTTACTTGAATGGCTATGGATTAAGGTCCGTAAAATGTCCCATGGTGTACAGTAGCTTACCCCTTTTCAGACAACATGGCTTTTGACCCAATTTCTTTCCACTCCCAGAATTTTAGACACCTTTTTCTTGAAACACGACGTCTTGGTATCCTTCAAATAAATACGGTTAGGAAAAATGTTCTCAATATGCAGCAAGGATGAATATTCCTCTATGGTTGGAGTCATATCCTCTTGGTTGAAGGTAAAACACCGATAAGCGGGATTCCAGAATTGCACCATAGCCCGGATTACCTCACCATTGACCTTAACCTGAGCTAACAGTGCTATGTCCCCATAAGTTTGACTGAAGGCTTCTTTTTTTGATATGTTCCACTGATTCCATATATCCATCAATTCTCGAAGATCATTTTGCTTGATAGTAAGATCAACCTCGGCTGGCAATGCTGACACATATCCCATCTTCAAACAATCCCCATTATCCTGCTGACCTTTCTCGGACTGTTTCCTAACCTCTAAATGCTTCTCATCCATTGAGACACTCTGACCCTCCATGAAAGCCCTTTTGGTTGAATATTATCCCGAGACCAATAACCTTCCATGTGCAAAAAAATGATGACACGAATGCAAAAAAAAAAAAAAAAAAAACAACAACAAAAAGAAAATGAATTAGTAACGGGAATAAATATAAATAATACAAAAAAAATATAATTGAAAACAATAATTATCCCTAAGGATGCCAACAAAATTTCGGCATTATAACACCCCTGGGATAAAACACCAACACTTATTACGGGCATTGTGATGTACGTTCATCATTGCCCGGTTTTCAAAAATAAACTTATTCGGAAAGTAGAATAGAAGGTAAAAAGATTGGAAATATTCCTCCATGTGTTCTTAACTTCAGGATATCTAATTGGAAATCCGGCATGGCTTCTCCTAGGTTTACTATATGAAGGTGAATTAATTCCAGAAGCCCCGAATTGTTCCTCACTGTCGTCGGTGAAGACTAGTAAGGCACCCCGATAAAAGCGGGTTCAATTCGTTAAAGTCTATTTCTAGCCCATGCGGATTGTTAATCACAAAGGCTTAGTTACTTTGCTCCCACCTAAAAGGACGAAACCCGAGTATAGGATTCATGATATGCAAATGCACGTGTAGTGTAGTGTGTGAGGAGAAATAACAAACCTTTCACCACCTATTCTACATCGCTTATTCTAAATGCCCCAACAAGATTAAATAACATAAATCATCAATTAATCAATAAATGAATATATGAATATATGCACCAAAATAACCAGAGAACAATTATAATATGTATGCACATGAATATGGACATATTTAAAACATTTTATTATTTTTGAAATTAACCTTTTTTTTTCTTTTTTTTAAATGTGGGAATTAAAATTAAATACCAATTAAACTAACAAAACCGAGACTTTGATAACACACGACTAATTTTAGGCCTGACTCTCTAATAGTCTCCAGTGGAGTCGCCAAGCTGTCGCAACCTAAAAACTAACAAGACTCATTGTAAGACTTTATTATTCGTTACGTGTGACATAAAAAACCCGAGGAAAAGTCGACTTAATTCCTCTTGAAAAATGAAGGTTTTGAAAATGACCTTGAAAAAGACAAGGAGTCGCCACCAATCTTTTTCAGCTAGGTGTGATCGGCCACCTATTAAAACCGATTTTATAAAATATTTTAAAATTAATTAAAACATTTTTAATACCAATTTCAAGTCTGCGTTTTAAACCAGAGAAAATCAAAGAAGCGGGTTTGGGACTCGGATACGTGTGGGGAAGGATTAGCACCCCCACAACGCCCGTATAAAATGGTACCTTATTAATCATGTGTTATCTCAAGCCTCGGTAAAAAAGTCGCTTTTAAATTTAGTATTTCAAGTTAATTCCCAATTTAAAGAAAAATAATTCCATTTTTAATTGAAAATAATCCGGAATTTATAAATTCAAAATTTTCGTATATTCCCCAACAAACGTGGCAAAATATAGAAATTTTTATTAGTTTGGAAAACTTTTCGAATCATTCTCATTTTAAAGAAGATATTCCGTTATTAATGATACTTGATGATATCTTCCCCAGTAAACCCGACAGAGAACTCATGAATTATTTTAACTAGGGAATATCTTTATTTTATTGAAAATCATTACCTTTTTGAAAATATTTTTAAAAAAATATATATGAATATGAATATGCATGACATTAATAAAATGACAAAGCAAAATCTAAATAATATAATACAACCTAAATGATATGATATAATTTAAATGTCTTAGCATATTCTAAATGAAATGAAATATCCTAAGTTATATGATATATTCTAAATTAAATGAAATGACCTAGGTAACATAATATATTCTATATGAAATGAAATGTCCTAAGTCATATGATATATTCTAAATGAAATAAAATATTCTAAATGACATAATATATATCCTAAATGAAATGAAATAACCTAGGTAACAACATAATATATTCTATATGAAATGAAATGACCTAGGTAACATAACATATTCTATACGAAATGAAATAATTTAAATGACATGGCAAATATGAATGATATGGCATATAATTTAAGTGACATGAAATATAAAATAATGCCATCATATAATATGCATGAAAATAAAAATGCTTGAACATAGTATATGCTAAATAATATGACAAAAAATAACTAAATAAAAAGCATAGGATATCATGAAATATTCAAAACCATATAATAAACAATATAACATATAAATCAAAATAATAACAATACCATAGGAATTATCATAGCAAAAATCACATATTATATAAAATGCATGAATATGGAAAATGCAATGCATGAAAATGTATTTTTTCCTTTAATTAAGGAAATTCGTATATCTAAAAAGATATCCGGCTACCTTAGAAAAATATATCAAATAAAATATTCTAAAATAAAAATACTTTGTGATTGTTTGAAAACAATTTTGCAAAGCTTAGATTAAAAATAAAAACTTAGCTAAACCCTTTTTTAAAAGGCTTAATTTCCTAAGTTTAAAATCCCGGACTTGACCACCCTTAACCCGAGACTTAAAAAATCATTTTTAGAGTTTAAAAAGGTTTAGAAACTACCCTAAGTCAATAGCTAAACTTCCTAATCAGCCCTCTCTAAGTAACTTAACCAAAACAGAAAAATGATTTTCCTTCAAATTCAACTCTGACTCCACTATCCAGTTTTAAGCCACGATTTTTTACCCTATTTTTAAAAATTCAAAACAATCTAAAAAAAGTACTGGAGACTCAGGACATGTAAAAATACATGGGAAAAAATCATCTTAATTTTCTGATTAAATGTGACTGCCTAGAAAAATCGGGAAAGTATGAGTACTGGGTGGAAAAAAAACTGTTTGCCAAAACACATTTTTGCCTTTGATAAAATCATTTAAAAATCAAAGTAAAAATATTTAAGAATCACAAAATGACTCCCAAACAGTAGCTAGGACTTTTGAAAAGTTAGACAAAAATTGGCTAAGTAAAAAAAAAAATCACAAAGGTAGAATAATCAATTTGAAAACTCTTTAATTTTCCACAAGTATGCGCAAGAGATGATGATTTTGAACCATTAATTGGCCTAAGTCATTAGTCAAGTGGCATGGACATGAAATGCATGAAAAATATAGCAAATATGATGCATGAAATGCATGATTTTAAACCTAAATGTAACACCTTGTCCGGATAATATACCTAAAATCCGGCAGAGTTTCATTTCTACCTCAACTATAACCCTCCTGCAAATAACACTCAATTCATATCCTCAACCAGCAATATTTCTCAATACTATTATCACATATATCCATGCATATTCAAAAATTATCCATGATCAATTTATGCTCAAGTCAAAACATATTGATCTATTGTCTCATATCTTCAAATATATATAATATATCCAAAAGTAAACCTATCTCAGCAAGGTTTACTAGATAAAACATCAAAAGATGAAGACTTCAATAAATTTTTAGTATGATGCCCACCACGTCAAAATACTATTTGAAGCAGAGAATAGAGGAAGGTTGCAATCCCGACACCTAACTGTCACCTGAAAATGAGAATATGAAAAGGTGAGATATATGAATATCTCAGTGAGTAGACAACTTTTAAAACATTTGAAAACTATGATTATAATCCTTTAAAACATAATAGACGTTTTCAAAATAAATAATAGTAAAACCATAATGAATAATTCGAAGATGTAGCGAAGTTTTCAAATATATATATCAGTATTATAATACCAAATCAATGTATAAAAATCTGTAAAGTAAATCAAGTTTCGTATAATTGGGCTCCAACTTTCTGTCATGCACAAGAGTACATCCATGAAATAACCAGGCAATATCCATGTAGGCATACTAGTAGCCGACCCCAAAGACCAATACCATCATAGGACGCCCCAAAGGCATATGTGTCGCTATGATGTGCCCCCAAAAGGCAAATATAACGGGATAGGGACTCTAGAGGTGGCTTCCACCACAAAGGCGTAGCATGCAGCTCCCATATCCCAGTCTAATATCACTTAATTGGGACTCTGGAGGTGGCTCCCGCCATAAAGGCGTAGCACGCAGCTCCCATATTCTGATCAAGGGTATAATCTCATACATTAAGTCAGATGGAGCCAAAACCATGTACGTCAAATTCTATGTATAATCATATTTCATAAATCAACCAACTTACTCGATATAATATTTCTTGAAATAAATGTACTTTAATAACAAATCAATTCATATGATTATATATCGGTTATACCTTTAATACGTAAAATAAATATCATGCTAAAAATTTATAATTATAATTAACGAAATTTCAAATAACTATAGTTGTTGTCTACTCACAATCCTTGAGATGATCTCACTGTACACCTTGATCTGAAACTTCGGGATCCACAGGTGACGTCGGATCTACGTGGCCTAGAGATTAAGGATAATTAGTATCTATACATACTCAAAGCATTACACAATTATGAATGCAACTTAAATCTCATAATCTTCCCTTAAGGTCAATACTAATTTCTCATACTCAAAACAACATATCCCAAATTTTTAATATCATTTTCATAATCATTTTCTCCAAAATTCAACTCCATATTCATGTCCTTATCAAATTCCTTTCTAGTACTCCATGCCTTAGAGATTTTCATAATCCATAACCATCATTTAGTACTATATTTATCTTAAGCAATAAATTCCTTACTATCAAGCTAGATTAGAAAATCATAACTTGAGTTTGGTAAGGAATTTTGAAGTGATTCCAATTGGATTATTTCAACCAATAAGTCTAATTTATGAAGAAAATAACTAACTTAGACAATTAGAAAAAAATCTTGATCAAATTTGATAAATCCCGAAACTGTACTGAAACAGGAGTCAACACTGAACAGCCAACTTCACCAAATTTTATCTTTTTAACTGCTTATCAGTTTTGGGTGATTCAAAAACCAAAATTCTCCTATTGAACTCTAGTTTCTAGGAAAAATATCAAAAAAATACAAACCCAGCTGTGCCTAACCCAGAAAATCCGAACATAAAGCATGCTCAAATTCCCCTATTTTGCTTTTTCTTCCCATTTTCTTGTTCATGCTTTCAAATCCTTCAAATTTTTACCAAAAGGTAAGTAAAACTCATACTTAATAGATGGATTTCAAACCTTAACATGTTTATGGAGCTAAGATCTTAGCATGCTCATGTAGAATATCTAAAGAAACGAAGAATAAATCAAGAAACTAACCTTGAATGTGATTGTTGAAGAAATTTTGGTGTAAGATGTTTGAAGAAAATTTTTGGGAGAATATGGAGAAGGAAGGCCGGCTGCCACTTGAATAATAGAATGAAAAATTCTAGAGTTTTCAAGAGATAAAATGAACTTAAAGATATTTTTGAATTTTTGGTATAATTGCACATTGGTCCTTCAATTTTTTTATAAATAACCATTAAGCCGGCTGCCACTTGAATAATAGAAATTTTGGTGTAAGATTTTTGAAGAAAATTTTTGGGAGAATATGGAGAAGGAAGGCCGGCTGCCACTTGAATAATAGAATGAAAAATTCTAGAGTTTTCAAGAGATAAAATGAACTTAAAGATATTTTTGAATTTTTGGTATAATTGCACATTGGTCCTTCAACTTTTTATAAATAACCATTAAGCCCCTAAACTTTTTAATATGTTCAATTTGATCCTTTCTTCTTTTATTTCCTTCACTTATAACTTCTTACCAATTTCCAAGTTTGTCCTTAAAATTTTCGGGATTTAACTTTACATGATTGTACGTAACCTGGGTTGTTACACTAAATGTCATGAAAAATGCATGGCATTAATAAAATGACCTAGACCTAAATGAACTTGCATGGCATTTAATGCAACCTAGGTCTAAAATGCATGGATATGCATGGCAAAACAAACCAATCCTAACATCTAAAATATGCATGGCAATAACACAAACACAAGGCATGCTTAAACTAAATACTCAATCAAATGTCACGCAAATGCCAACCTATCAACCAACATAACAAAAGTGCACACACAAAGCAAAATAAATGAGGTGGCCGAATGGCCTCAAGTTCCAAGTAAGCATGGCATTTTCACAAACACTTGATATACTTAAACCAAATACTCAATCAAATGCCATGCAAATGCAAACCTATCAACTAACATAGCAAAAATGCACACACAAAGCAAAATACATGAAGTGGCCGAATGGCCTCATGTTCCAAGTGAGCATGGCATTTTCACAAACACTTAATATACTAACATACTTAACTAAAATATAACACTCAAATCATGCAAATATAAAGTAGAGGTATTAAAACTAACAAGCATTTTTATAAACACATGGATTACAAAATATAAAACATAAACAAATTTAAACATTTTGAAAACAGAAAATCAAAAATGCAAGAACATGATAATAAACTCATAAATGGAAATGAAAGGCAACCAAATTAAAACAAGCTTCAAGTATATGTAGTATAAGAAAATTTAAAGCATCAAAACTTATTTAATATCAAAAATAACATGAAAAATCAAAACAAAATAACAACTAAAAAAATATGGGCCATTCGGCCATGTCAAGGAATCAAGAGAAAAAAATATTGCAAGAACTTTTTTAAGAAAACATGAAGAAAGAACTTAAAAAGAACATTAAAAAACACTTATTTAAAAAGAAAAATCAAAATAAAACTCACCAAAATAATAATCGAAACAGCAAAAACAAGAATAGAAAATCAAAGAAAGTGCAAGAGTTGGTGCTAAAAGCAACCTCTAGAAGCTATCTTTCAAGCTTTTTCTCTTCAAACTTTCTTTTCTTTTCTAACCTTTTCTTTTTGCTTTGCAACAATGGAGAGAAAACTCAGCCAAAACAAGAGAGAATATCTAAAATGAGTGTGCTGAAAATGAAAATGACCCCTTTCCTCTATGTAGTGGCCAAACCCCCTCTCTCATAGGCTAGAATGTTTTCATTTTTCCTCCAACCAATTTTCATCCAAGGGCCATTAATCCAAGATGTTTAAAACATGAAATTATCACCATTAGATTAGGCCACCAGCTGTCCATAATTACAGCTGTTCAAGAATTATGTTGACACTCTCTCTTCATGCATTGGCCCATGTGGCTTATTTGCAAAGGCTTGTTCAAAAAATCACTAACTTTTCATTTTTGGCCTCTTGATAAAAAAAATCAGAATCCTCCTTCCCCTCCTTGGGCCTTGGCCGGCCAGCACTCCCTCTTCCAGCCCAAGTTAGATTTTTTTGAAAGGCAAGAGAAACCCTTTTCGGTTTCTTGGGTAAAATGATCTTTTTGCCTCCCGAATGCAAATAAATGGCAAACGAACTCTAAATTCAAATTTTCTTTTTTCAATACTTTCAAAATAAAAAAAAATTGAATTCTAAAACTTTTCAAAAAATTTCGAGTCCATTTGCTATTTATTTGGATTTTTTTCTTCCAAAATTACCTTTTTATGCCCCCAAATTTTACCCTTTTTTAAACGAGCTCCAAATCAAGATTTTTCTTCACCAATCTCTTCCAAATAATTTAAAAGTGTGATCTCGAAGTTTCATAATTTTTGGAACTCATTTGGTATTTTTTTTTGGAATTTATCTTCTTGAATTACTACATAGGAGACTCGGGATTTGGCCATTCTGCAAACGAACACCGAATCAAGATTTTATTTCTCCAATCTTTTTCAAATAATTTAAAAATGATATTTGCAAATTTTCAGAAGATTTGGAGTTCATTTGCTATTTTTTCGGGATTTATCTTCTTGAATTACTACATAAGGGACCCGGGATTTGGCCATTTTGCAAACAAACTCCGATTCAAGATTTTGTTTTTCCAATCTCTTCAAAATGATTTAAGAATGACATTTACAAATTTTCAGAAGATTTGGAGTTCATTTGCTATTTTTCCTAAATTTTCTCATTTTGCCCTTTTGCCTCTAAAACCCGATTTTGCTCAAAACAAGTTCGATTTTCAGATTTTCTTCAAATAGAGCCTTGGGATATCATTTTTTAATCATTCCTCATCCATTAGGGCTTTAGTCCTATCAAGTCGGGCCATTTCTGTTATTCTTCCCAATTTCATCGAAATCCACTAAAACCTTAATTCTCGATTTTCTCCTGGATTGACTTTTCTTTCAATTTTTCATTCAAGTGGCTTCTGCATTACGCATAGTCAGTGCCTATCTTTCATTTGGAACCTTCAATTTTGACCAATTTGATCGTTTAAGCACTTTTCCCCAAATTTCCCGGATTAAGGTTTCCTTTCTACTGAATCTCCATAACCCAACTTTCAAACTCCATATCTTTCGATGTAGACCTCGGATTATCAAAATTCTTTTGCCATTTTTCAATTGAACTTCAAATCTTGATTTTGAAAGTGGGTTGACTTTTTTCGTAGTTGACTTTTCGAGGTTGATTTTTTGAGGTTGACTTTTTTCAAGTTTGACTTCTTATGCTCGCCCTCCTAAATTAAGTCTAGGAGTACCACCTGCAGGATAAAAAAAGTCTTTTTACATTCTGAAACATCAATTTAGGAAGAAAACATACCTGTTTTAGTGGTCCGAACAAAATTAGGTGTCTGCACCTATGTTGGGTTGAATATACATGAAAGGCGTTTCAGCTGCCAATGGTGGAGTTTTTGTATTCTGTGCAGGCTAGCCGTTTGTCAGTACGGCTTTTTGTTGCCCTTCTTTCCCCCCTTGATTTCCTGATTCTAATCCCGGGGCTAAATTCTCCATATGTCCTTTTCCTTTAACTGTAGCTGACACCAGTTCCATCAGCTTAATCATCTGATCCCTTGATTCGACTTGAGATTTGGCCAACTATTCCCTCAGCTCATCCTGAGCCCTTTCCATTCTCTCCATTTGGGCAAGCTATTCATTTTCCATGATCCTGACTTGCGATTATACTGATGTGGAGTGCTTCTCTTTGGGAGTTTCGGTGGGCGTCTAATTTTTAAACCTTCGTGTAAATACCACGGGTTAGAATTTCATGGCATATTATTCCTTTTATTTATTAAATGTGTGCAAGGATGAATAAATGAATCGATGTATGACTAATCAAACAAATAAATGAATGTATGCTTCTATAATGAAATAATGCAAGTAATGGTATTTGCCTTAAGATCAAATTCCAACACAAAGGTTTTTCATTAATTCGTAGAAACTTCTTACATATCATCTCCTAATCTCGGGTTACATAAAAACATTTGATCTGCTCATACTGGTCTTGTGCCTCTTCTAGAAAGTTCAACAGATGCTATCCATGTTTCCTAGTCGGGTTGACATCCTGTCCCAAAGTCTTCACTTTTTTCACCATCTCTCTTACCGTAATCACAACCTTGCGGATCTGCCGGGTCAGGTGGTCTATATACTGTTGTCTCCCTAAAGTTTTTGCCTTCCACCTCATGCTAGCATCTATAGCTAAATCATTTGCCTGGCTCCACTTCGTCTCCCTTTCTCGGCATTCCTGAATGATGGCATTGATATCAGCCTTCTGGACTTGCAACTGATGCTCTAGGGACTGGATGGTTACATGGAGCCAGGCAAATGATTTAGCTAAGTTGTCTTACTTCACAAGTAAGTGGGCTTAACATGTACTAGTGTTTGAGCTTTGCCAAAGGCCCGTCTTGGCAATACGATGACCAGGAACAATTTTAGGAACAGGACTTTGATGCATAAGGATCTCACTATTATAAATAATTCCTTTGCAAGGCCGTTGTGATCCATGGGCTTTATCCGATCAAAACTTAATAACTCTTTATCATCGTACTAACATGAAGGAAAACCTTGTGTCTCTAATGTACAGTGATTGGGTTCACATTATTAATTGTATATCCATTGTCCAATCTGATTGGCTCTAGGGCATATACTATCAATTTCCCACTTGCACTTGAGACAATCAAATTGCTTAAGTGCCTCATGAGAATATGCTTTGTCATATTCATGATAATCCCATAATCAAAGTTATTCAACTATTCGGATCACAACGAGACCCATATCATAATCATATGGCTCAGTTGTTACTTTAACAACTATTAGAATCTATTATTAGCTTGTAGCTAATGATCCAAACATAACTCCTTTTTCAAGCCAAAAAAAAAGAGTTTGTTTTATAACCTTTAGGGTATAAAATGCAATCCTTGTTTGGAACGTTTCCAAATAATTGCATTTTTTACATAATGGCAATTTTTTATTTCTAAGATCAATTATTATCTTTAACATTTAAAGAATAATTAATAGCTCCCACTATATCCTACATGTGTAGAAGTTAAGGGAAATCAATTCAAAATTATTCTGAATTCCAAATTAATAAATCAATTAGTATTATTATACTATGCAAGTTGTATAAAATAGAATGAAAAACCATGATATATAGAACGGTTATATAAAAGATTTATTTAATAAGGAATTTTAAATAAGCATGGCATCCATATGCAAGCAAAACAATATGTTCAATAACATAAATAAACATCCTCAAAGTCGGGCCACAACGCCAACAAATAAGCGTAAAAAATAAATCATAATGTTTCAATAAAAATAAAATAGAAGGCAAGCTTTGATCCAGTATCAAGCAAGGTTGCCATCATCACGATCCATCATCATTGCTCCTTTCCTTTGGTCCCTACATTATGTCATACATATTTAGCACCAAATAAATGGTATCATATACCAAGAGAAGTGAATTAATCATAAGTTATACCTGAAGTTGAAACACCTTTCATCTTCTTTCCCTTGACAGATTCAAGGTACTCCTTGTAGTTGCCCCTCTAATGACCTGGTTTTTCACAGTGATGGCATGTTCCCTTGTCATCAGCCTTGTCTATCTTCACACCAACGTTAGGCTTCAAACTATTTGAAGCAGGAGGAGGTACATCCCATCTAGTCTTTCTCTTCTTCTTACCCTTAGGTTCAGATGAGGAAACCAAATGGACAGAAGCCTTGTCATTAACGATGGTTTGTTCAGCCTGAGTGAGCATGTTCAACAACCCTGAAATAGTAGTCTCAATATGGTTCATGTTGAAGTTCAACAAGAAGTGTGAGAAACTCTCAGGTAGTGAAGATAATACTATGTCAATTTTCAGATAATGATCTATGACCCATCCGAGTTGCTCCAGACGGGTTATAAACCCTATCATCTTTAGCACATGAGGCTTCACTGGGCTACCTTCTAACATTTTTGTTTGGAATAGTTCCTTCGAAATGTCGAACCTCTCAGTGCGATTTTCTTTAACGAACAGTTCTCTATGGTTAAAGATGATATCCCAAGCATTCATGGCCTCATGCTGTTTCTGTAGATTGGGGGCCATGCTAGCCAACATCACACACGTGGCTTGTACGAGATCATCTTTATGAACTCGATAGGTTGCCCATTCTTCCTCAGTTGCATCAACAGCGAGCTCATCTGGAATGGGCTCATCCAGAACATAAGCCTTTTTTTCCTGAGTCAAGAAAATCTTGACATTGTGGAACCAGTCTATGAAGTTCGGCCCAGTTAACTTGTTACCATTGAGTATGCTTCTTAGCGATAGATTTCCAACCATGGTTTATATCATATATGAACCAATGCATTTTAGTAGTTTAGAATTTGCAATATTGTAATCATGAATGTCAGGTTTTAAAACTCTAATGATTATTCTCATTATTTTGTCAAAATAATAGCCCTCAACTACGATTTCTAGAAATTTAACATTTAAAACTCTCAATGAGCTAGGACCCCTTTCATCCCACCATGACCTTGAGCGTCTCAACAAACTATGATGAAACTAATTGGGTAGGTAACTTAGCTTACCAATTGCATATTGTGCAACTCCTAGATTTGTTAGGGGACAACTCTTTGCCTAAATGCATCGTATGTATTCTTCCTAACCATTGCCTCTATATGTCATGCAGTCAAATTTCTCTTATCGTAGAAGGCTTGTTGAGTCGCTCAAGGTTATTCTACCGTACGAACATGTTTCTGTTATTGAAGGTGGGTCTTACACAACAAAAAGTGATGTTGTCCGGAAGGGAACTTATCATGCTTCACATGGACTCAATATAATTTATGATTTTACGTTTGTTAATTATTAGGTTGCATTGCTTTGATTGATTGATTGATTGGCATGCATAGCATTTATTCAACTATATATCACATATATAACTTAAAAAATAAATCTATCACATGCAATCTACTAGGATGATTATGGACTTAATCTAATCTAGTTTCCTTGAGCCATAAGGAAATTAGTTTGTCAAAATCCTAGGATATACCATACAAAGTCTTCTCAAGCCTCGGTGGTGATCACCTTGGTCATTTCTCCTTGTCGCCATAATCTCATTACAATTCTTGGAATTACATAACCTAAGTCTAAATCTACAAAACCTATATATAACAATTACATATCTTTGTAAAAAAAAAAAAAAAAAAAAAACCTAGAGTTACATTCGAGGGGAGTTAGGTGAGAAGAGAATTTACAACCCGAGAATTTGGAAAGATGAGGTAGGGTACAGAAACCCTATTTATAAAAATACCAACAAGAAAAATTTAACCATACATTCCCTAGTCATTCTAAGGTCTAGTCCATAATCATCCTCATGTATATATAATCATATTAATAAGCATGAATATAAAACGCATATCCAATATCACCAGGTGATCTTGTGTATCATTTGCATAGATGTCACCAATTCTCTTGAAATATTTATCAAATTATTTAGCTATTACGGTTTGATAATTAAAACATCTTTAATTAAATTCCTAACCTTTAGGAAATACGTTCTCTAAATTTTAGGAATCAACTCCCACTAGGAAACTAGTTCCCTCTCGGAGTAGGGCTCTAACACTCATGCTCGAAGTTTCAAGGCATGCGAACACCAACAAAACAACCTAGAAAATTTCAGCATTGTACTAACATTGTTTTAGGCCTCGTAAAAGATTTTGTTTAAACGATTTAAACCCAAATCAATTTTAGAACTTTAAAGTCAGTGTATAAACACAATTTCCAGAATAAAACAACTTACAAAAACACTTATATACAGCCCTAAAAACAGACACCAAAAACGACGTTCTAGGCCTCGAAACGACTCAATTTCACTTAGGCATGTTATGGCTTTAACCCGGATTGCATAAAACAATATTTAAACATTTTAAAAGTTGATTTAAGCCACTAAACAATCACTGACCAGAATGTACAGTTTTAGTAAAAAACGATTTTTCAAGAAAATAAACGAACCGAAACTAGCAAAATCGACACACAAAACATCTGACATGCTTATCACCGAGAATTGACATGCAATAATCACATGAAATCAGCGGATCTTTGGCTTACCACTTTTGGGTTTCATCCAAGCTCATGTGTATAATAAAAATTAAATATATAACAGCGAAAGCAAAAATATAGAAGCACCCGGATGTCCACAGGATATCGGATCATGATTTACATGCGATACTTGGTATTTAAAACATTAAATCACCAATAGGATCAGATTTCATACCTGCTCAAGATATTGTAATCAAGAATGTGTAGTTCCAGTGTAAGTGCAGCAACGATGATCACTGCTCGATCTCTCCAACGGCCACAAGCAACTCTAGCATGTAGCCTCTAACGGTGATCCATACAAACAGCAGTTGGAACCTTCTTAAAGCAAGCGGATTCACCAGTGCAAGCGGGTAGATCTCTTGATCTTAATCAAAAGGTTAATTCTCTATTTTCTCACAAGATCGAAACAACAAGAACTCTTTTGTGTACTTTCGGTAATCAAGAAAAACTTTGGAGGAGAAGATTCGGTAATATCAAATATGCCTTGGCCGAGAACAATGTTGTTCTTACTAAGAGAAGAAAAATTTTTCTCTTACACTCAAAATCAACGAAAAGGAACAATTCCTTTTGTGAACAAGAAGAAAGAAAACAATAAGGAAGAGAGCATAAAAACCCCAAGGACGATTCGACAACCCCCTACTTTTCTTGGCCAAAAGTGTTATGTTTTCTATTCAAAGAATAGACCTTCTATTCTTTCATATAACATGCACATTAATTCCATTAACTATCACACTTAATATTCCCTTATTTCATGCCTTTTCATTGAGGTTAGAGAAGACAAAAAATCATCCTCAAAAAGGAAAGAATCGGCTAGACGTATTGTATTGGCCGAATATCTTGTGTTGCCTTAAGAAAAATAGACTTTTTATTCTTTCTTAAACATATACATTTAAATTATTCAATGCATTAGTTAATTCATCCTTATTTCATGCCTTTCATTAAACCTTCACCAACCATTTATTTCCAAATAAAACTCCATCAATATGGACATTTATCATGGTCGGCCTCCATAAAAGAATTAGTAATGTAGGTAGTAATTGCTTTGTAACTCCCTTTTAAAGAATAACTATTACTCTTTAAACTACCAAGTATCGACCAAGTACTAACTCTTATTATGATTGGTCGAATATATCCTTTATAACATTTAGGTTCGGTTTAGTTAAATAGGAGTTTGCTAGAATTTAATTCGTAATTAAACTCTTTGAATATGAGAAACTTTTTCTCACTTCGGATAACTCAAATTTATCGACTATGACAACTTATCGTTATTGTCTTGAATCAAATTATGTCTTAACTAATTATAATTGAATCATATTCAATTATTTTCTCCAATTTAACCTTTTATTTAATTAAGTCTTGCTTAATCAAATACCAAGTTTAATCCAACATATTTGTCTTAATTTGTGTGACCCATTAGGTTTCCAACATGTTGACAATGCGTATAAGTTAATCTCATTAACATATACTCATAGATCAAGAGCGGGATCTAGCAACCCATCATGACCACTGAAATGTTGAAAAGTCAATGAGACCTCATCAAAACCTTTCAGTAACCAGCTTATCAGTGTAATATGGTCATTTCACCAAATATCCCAGAAAGCCCATGAGCATGGTGTAGTGTCTACTCATGTTCAATACATAGTAGTTATTGCAGCTTATGGTTAACCTTATGAATTTAGAGAAACAATTTGTCCTAAATCCATCATGCTTCCGAAGACTTTATCATGTTAACCGAAAACAAGAACATAAGAGATATGTCTCCGATGTCACATGGAGTGGTGAATCCTTTATGGATCACTAATCCATCTTCGTATGGTTCATGTCATACCCAAAACCACCCTACCATAAGCATCCCTTTTTGGGACCCATTCGTGATGGAATCAAAGTATGACACTCCCCATACAAGATGACCTAGTATCACAAGTCCGAGGACTAATTTACATGACTGGCACATGAGAACATTTTCATAGACACTTGAGTGACCGTACCAAATGGAGTTCTCAAAGCGGGCCACGTTCAGTGAACTTGTTCAACAGACAATCACCTACATGTTATCCCAAGTATCCCTCATACTACAAAATGTGAGATCAGTTGTCTTACTTCAGAAGTAAGTGGGCTTAACATGTACTAGTCTTTGAGCATTGCCAATGCCCCGTCTTGGCAATATGATGACCAGGAACAATTTTACGAACACGACTTTGACGCATAAGGATCTCACTATTATAAATAATTCCTTTGCAAAGCCGTTATGATCCATGGGCTTCATCCGATTATTACTTAATAAATCTTTATCATCGTACTAACATGAAGGAAAACCTTGTGTCTCTAATGTATAGTGACTGGTGCAAATTATTAACTGTATATCCCTTGTCCAATCTGATTGGCCCTAGGGCATATACTGACAATCTCCCACTTGCACTTGAGACAATCAAGTTGCTTAAGTGCTTCATTAGAATATGTCTTTTCATATTCATTATAATCCCATTATCAAAGTTATTTAACTATTCGGATCACAATGAGATCTATATCCCAATCATATGGCTCATTTGTTACTTTAACTACTATTGGAATCTATTATTAGCATGTAGCTAATGATCCAAACGTAACTCCTTTTGCAAGCCAAAACATAAGAGTTCGTTTTATAACCTTTAGGGTATAAACATGCAATCCTCTCTAGTTTGGAACGTTTCCAAATAGTTGCATTTTTACATAACGGCAATTTTTTATTGCTAAGATCAATTATCATCTTTAACATTTAAAGAATAATTAATAGCTCTCACTAAATCCTACATGTTTAGAAGTTAAGGGAAATCAATTAAAAACTATTTTGAATTCCAAATTATTAAACCGATTAGTATTCTTATACTATGCAAGTTGTATAAAATAGAATGAAAGACCATGATATATAGAACAGTTCTATAAAAGATTTATTTAAAGAGGAATTTTAAATAAGCATGGCATCCATATGCCAGCAAAACAATATGTTCAATAACATAAATAAACATCCTCAAAGTCGGCCCACAATGCCAAGAAATAAACATAAAAAATCAATCAAAATGTTTCAATAAACATAAATAGAAGGCAGGCTTTGATCCAGCATCAAGCAAGGTTGCCGTCGTCACGGTCCATCTTCACTCGTCCTTTCCTTCACTCGTCACAGTCCAGTATCAAGCAAAATCGACACACAAAACATCTGACATGCTTATCACCGAGAATTGACATGCAACAATCACATGAAATCAGCGGATCCTTGGCTCTGATACCACTTTTGGGTTTCGTCCAGGCTCATGCATATAACAAAAATTAAATATATAATAGCGAAAGCAAAAACATAGAAGTACCAGTACGTCCACAGAATCTCGGATCATGATTTACATGCGATACTTGGTATTTAAAACATTAAATCACCAATAGGATCAGATTTCATACCTACTCAAGATATTGTAATCAAGAGTGTGCAGATCCAGTGTAAGTGCAGCAACGATGATCACTGCTCGATCTCTCCAACGGCCACAAGTAACTCTAGCGTGTAGCCTCTAACGGTGATCCACACAAACAGCAGTCAGAACCTTCTTAAGGTAAGAGGATTCACCAGTGCTAGCAGGTAGATCTCTTGATCTTTATCAAAAGGTTAATTCTCTGTTTTCTCACAAGACCGAAACAACAAGAACTCTTCTATGTACTTTCGGCAATCAAGAAACAAAGAAGAAAAACTTTTGAGGAGAAGATTTGACAATATCAAATATGCCATGGCCGAGAACAATGTTGTTCTTACTAAGAGAAGAACAATTTTTCTCTTACATTCAAAATCACTGAAAAGGAACAATTCCTTTTGTTAACAAGAAGAAAGAAAACAATAAGAAAGAGAGCATAAAGACCCCAAGGGTGATTCGGCAACCACTTATTTTTCTTGGCCAAAAGTGTTATGTTTTCTATTCAAAGAATAGACCTTCTATTCTTTCCTAAAACATGCACATTAATTCCATTAATTGTCATACTTAATATTCCCTTATTTCTTGCCTTTTCATTAAGGTTTGAGAAGAGAAAAAATCATCTTCAAAGGGAAGGAATCGGCTAGACCTAATGCATTGGCCGAATATCACGTGTTGACTTAAGAAAAATAGACTTTCTATTATTTCTTAAACATACACATTAAAATCATTCCATGCCTTAGTTAATTCATCCTTACTTCATGCCTTTCATTAAACCTTCACCAACCTTTTATTGCCAAAATAAAACTCCATCAATATGGACATTTATCATGGCCGGCCACCATAAAGGAATTAGTAATGTAGGTAGTAATTGCTTTGTACCTACTTTTAAAGAATAAATATTACTCTTTAAACTACCAAGTATCGGCCAACTACTAACTCTTAGTATGCTTGGTTGAATACAACCTTTATAGCAGTTAGGTCGGTTTAGTTAAATATGAGTTTGCTAGAATTTAATTCGTAATTAAACTCTTTGAATATGAGAAACTTTTTCTCACTACGGATAACACAAATTTATTGGCTATGACAACTTATCTCTATTATCTTGTCAGGACATCTTAATTTTGATTTCATAAATCAAATTATGTCTTAACTAATCATAATTGCATCTTATTCAATTAGTTCCTCCAATTTAACCTTTTATTTAATTAAGTCTTACTTAATCAAATCTCAAGTTTAATCCAACATATTTGTCTTATTGTGTATGACCCATTAGGTTTCCAACATGTTGGCAATGCGTATAAGTTAATCTCAGTAACATATACTCATAGATCAAGCGCGGGATCTAGCAACCCATCATGACCACTCAAATGTTGGAAAGTCAATGTGAGCTCATCGAAACCTTTCAATAACCAACCTATCAGTGTAATACGATCATTTCACCAAATATCCCGGAAAGCCCATGAGCATGGTGTAGTGTCTACCCATGTTCAATCCATATTAGTTCTTGTAGCTTACGGTTAACCTTATGAATTTAGAGAAACAATTTCTCCTAAATCCATCATGCTTCGACCGAAGACTTTATTCTGTTAACCGAAGCCAAGAACAAGTGAGATATGTCTCCGATGTCACTTGGAGTGGTGAATCCTTTCTGGATCACTCATCCATCTTCGTATGGTTCATGTCATACCTAAAACCACCCAACCATAAGCATCCCTTTTTGGGACCCGTTCGTGATGGAATCAAAGTATAACACTCTCCATAGAAGATGACCTGGTATCACAAGTCCGAGGACTAATTTACATGACTAGCACATGAGAACATTTCCATTGACACTTGAGTGATCGTACCAAATGGAGTTCTCACAGCGAGCCAAGTTTAGAGAACTTGTTCGACAGACAAGAACCTACATGTTATCCCAAGTATCCCTCATACTACAAGACGTGAGATCAGTTGTCTTACTTCACAAGTAAGCGGGCTTAACATGTACTAGTCTTTGAGCATTGTCATTGCCCCGTCTTGGCAATACGATGACCAGGAACAATTTTAGGAATACGACTTTGATGCATAAGGATCTCAATATTATAAATAATTCCTTTGCCAGACCGTTGTGTTCCATGGGCTTCATCTCATTAGTACTTAATAACTCTTTATCATCGTACTAACATGAAGGAAAACCTTGTGTCTCTAATGTATACTGGCTGGGTTGACATTATTAACTGTATATCCCTTGTCCAATGTGATTGGCTCTAGGGCATATACTAACAATCTCCCACTTGCACTTCAGACAATGAAATTGGTTCAGTGCCTCATGAGAATATGCTTTGTCATATTCATGATAATCTCATTATCAAAGTTATTCAACAATTTCGATCACAACGAGACCCAGATCCCAATCATATGGCTCAGTTGTTACTTTAACAACTACTGGAATCTATTGTTAGCTTGTAGCTAATGATCCAAATATAACTCCTTTTGCAAGCCAAAACAAAAGAGTTTGTTTTATAACCTTTAGGGTATAAACATGCAATCCTCTCTAGTTTGGAACGTTTCCAGTAATTGCATTTTTACATAATGTCAATTTTTTATTGCTAAGATCAATTATTATCTTTAACATTTAAAGAATAATTAATAGCTCCCACTAAATCCTACATGTGGAGAAGTTAAGGTAAATCAATTCAAAACTATTTTGAATTACAAATTAATAAACCGATTAGTATTCTTATACTATGCAAGTTGTATAAAATAGAATGAAAGACCATGATATATAGAATGGTTCTATAAAAGATATATTTAACGAGGAATTTTAAATAAGCATGGCATCCATATGCCAGCAAAACAATTTGTGCAATAACATAAATAAACATCCTCAAAGTCGGCCCACAATGCCAACAAATAAACATAAAAATAAATCATAATGTTTCAATAAACATAAAATAAAGGAAAACTTTGATCCAGTATCAAGCATGGTTGCCATCGTCATGGTCCATCTTCACTGCTCCTTTCCTGTGGTCCCTATAATATGTCATACATATTTAGTACCAAATATAAGGTATCATATACCAAAAGAAGTGAATTAATCATAAGTTATACTTGAAGTTGAAGCACCTTTCATTTTCTTTCCCTTGACAGATTCAAGGTACTCCTTGCAGTTGCAGCTCCAATGACCTGGTTTTTCGTATTGATAGCATGTTCCCTTGTCATCGACCTTGTCTATCTTTACACCAGCGTTAGGCTTCAAACTATTTGAAGTAAGAGGAGGTACATCCCATCTAGTCTTTCACTTTTTTTTACCTTTAGGTTTAGATAAGGAAACCAAATGGACAGATGCTTTGTCCTTAACGATGGTCTGCTCAGCCTGAGTAAGCATGTTCAATAACCCTGGAAGAGTACTCTCAATATAGTTCATGTTGAAGTTCAAAACGAATTGTGAGAAACTCTGAGGTAGTGAAGATAGTACTAGGCCAATCCTCATATCATGATCCATGATTGCTCCAAGCGGGTTATAAACCCTATTATCTTTAGCACATGAGGCTTCATTGGGCTACCTTCTGACATTTTCGTTTGGAACAGTTCTTTCGAAATGTCGAACCTCTCAGTGCGGTTTTTCTTAGCGAACAGTTCTCTAAGGTTAAAGACGATATCTTGAGCATTCATGGCCTCGTGCCATTTCTGGAGATCGGGAGCCATGCTAGCCAACATCACACATGTGGTTGTACGAGATCATCTTTATGAACTCGATAGGCGGCCCGTTCTTCCTAAGTTGCATCAGCAGCGTGCTTATCTGGAATGGGCTCATCCAAAACATAAGCCTTCTTTTCCTAAGTCAAGACGATCTTGACATTGCGGAACCAGTCTATGAAGTTCAGCCCAGTTAACTTGTTAGCATCAAATATGCTTCTTAGCGATAGATTGCTAGCCATGCTTTATATCCTATATGACCAATGCATTTTAATAGTTAATAATTTACAATATTGTAATCATGAATATCAGGTTTTAAAACTCTAATGATTATTCTCATTATTTTGTCAAAATAATAGCCCTCAATTACTATTTCGAGAAATTTAACATTTAAATCTCTTAATGAGCTAGGCACTCTTTCATCCCACCATGACCTTGAGCGTCTCAACAAACCACGATGAAACTAATTGGATAAATAACTTAGCTCACCAATTGCATCTCTATGCAACTCCTAGATCAGTTAGGGGACAACTCTTTGCCTAAATGCATCGTATGCATTTCTCCTAACCATTGCCTCTAAATGTCATGTGGTCAAATTTCTCTTACCATAGAAGGCTTGTTGAGTCGCTTAAGGTCATTCTACCATACGAACATGTTTGAGTTATTGAAAGTGGGTCTTACTCAACTAAAAGTCATGTTGTCCGGAAGGCAACTTGTCATGCGTAACATGGACTCAATATAACATAACGAGAGATTTTACGTTTGTTAATTATTAGGTCTCATTGCTTTGATTGTTTGATTTGCATGCATAGCATTTATTCAAATATATATCACATATATAACTTCAAAAATAAATCTATCACATGCAATGTACTAGGATGATTATGGACTTAATCTAATCTAGTTTCCTTGAGCCATAAGGAAACTAGTTGATCAAATTCCTAAGAGATACCATACAAAGTCTTCTCAAGCCTCGATGGTGATCACCTTGGTCATTTCTCCTTGGCACCTTAATCTCCTTACAATTCTTGGAATTACATAAATTCAAATCTAACCTAGGTCTAAACCTATATATAACAATTACATATCTTTGTAAAAAAACCTCGAGTTACATTTGAGGAGAGTTAGGTGAGAAGAGAATTTACAACCCGAGAATTTGAAAAGAGAAGGCAGGGTACGCAGACCCTATTTATAAAAATACCAACAAGAAAAATTTAACCATACATTCCCTAGTCATACTAAGGTCTAGTCCATAATCATCTTTGTAGACACCTAATTTTGTCCGGGCCCCTTAAACCAGATAGATTCTCCTTTTCAATTCCCCGAAACACAAGGAAACTTCCGCCATTCCATAGATGGGTCCCTAAGACTTTGTTTCGAAGGTCAGAACAAAAAGTCAACTAAAAAAAATCAACCCCAAAAAGTCAACCCCTAAAAAAGTCAACTTCCAGTGAAAATCAAGATTTGAAGTTGAATTGAACAATGGCGAAAGAATTTTGATAATCCGAGGTCTGCAACGAAAGATATGGAGTTCGGAAGATGGGTTGCGGAAATTCAGTGTAAGGGAAGACCTAATCCGGCAAATTTGGGAAAAATCACAAAAATGGTCCAATTCAGTGAAATTAAAGCCCCAAGTTGATAAAGGATGGATAAACAAAATTAGCCCAAAGCCCAGTTTGAAGTGGATCCCAAGGAAGAGCCGATTAGAGCAAAAACGAAATAGAGAAAATTCCTGAGTTTGGAAAAGGAAAAACTAAATTGGAGGGGAAGTTGATCAGTAAAATTGGGTGTTTTCGAACCAACTCAAATTCAATATATGAAAAAGGAAGTAGAAAAAGGAAATTAAGAAATCGGACCCGTTTTGAGCAAAACCGAGGTTTCGGAGGTTAAAGGGCAGTATCGAAAAATCCCAAAGAAAATTTCGGGAAAAATAGGAAACGAGCTCAGAAAATTATGAAAAATTCCAGAACTCAATTTTATATTTTTTGGAAGAGATGGGCGAAGAAAAATCCAGAATCGAAGCTAAAATAAAAAATGACAAAGTTCATCCTAACCCGAAATTCCAAGAGAAAATTTCGGGAAAAATAGGAAACAATCTCGAAAAAATATGAAAACTTCCAAATCTATGTTTTATAATTTTTGGAAGAGATTAACGAAGAAAAATCAAAAATCGGAGTTCAATTAGAAAATGGCAAAGTTCGGGTGCACTAACCCAAAATTCCCAAAGATAATTTCGGGAAATATAGCAAACAAACTCGAAAAATTATGAAAACATCCAGATCTGAGTATTATAATTTTTGGAAAATATTGGTTAAGTAAAATCCAGAATCGGAGCTCGAATGGAAAAGGCTAAATTTGGGAGGCACTAAACCAAAATTCTAGAGAAAAATCCGAGAAAAATGGCAAACGAGCTCGAAAAAATGCGAAAACCTTCAGAACCCAGTTTTATATTATATGGGATGAGTTGGAAAAGACAAATCCAAAATTGGGGTCCATTTGCAAATAAATTAAGTTCGAGATGGCTAAAAGGTAATTTTACCAAAAGACCGAAAAGAGCCAATTTTGCAAAATTAAAAAGGTGAAAAATTGAAGAGATTCTGGAATATTCAGGCCCTTGGCCGGCCATGCATAGGAGAAGGAGGAAGGTTTGATCAATTTAATTCAATGGTCACTATCAAGTTACAAGATGCCATTTTTATTGCCTTGCAAGTGGTCCTCCCTCATCCAATGGCCTAGGTGCTTTGTAGAAAAGATGAGTACATCTTTAATGGCAAAGATCAAATGGAAAGATGACATTTTTATTTGTCATGAAAATATTCTCCTACAATGGCCAATATTATTGAAGAAAGATGAGCACAATTCATCCAAGGGAGGAGCATGGTTCAGCCAAGGGGGGAGCATGCAAGTGGTCCTTGTTTCATCCAATGGTCTAGGTGCTTTTGTAAAGGATGAGTACACCTTTCAAGGGCCAAGATCAATTTGCAGGATGACATTTTTATTTTTCATGAAAATATCCTTATCTAATGGCCTAGATTGGTGGAAACAATTGAGCACTTTTCATCCAATGGTGGATATGCTAACTGGCCAATCATGAATGAGAGGAGGGAATTTTTTGTTTTTTTCCTTAAGTTGGTTGGTCATTTGTTAGAGGAGGTCAGTAGCTAATTTGGCAAGAAAAAAGGTTTTTGAGAGAAAGGAAGAAGGAAGCAATTTTTTGAAGAGAAGCTAGCATGAAAAAAGCATTGAAGGTAGCCATTGGCACCTTTCACTTGCATTTTTTACCCTTTCCATGTTTCTTCTTTTCTTTTCTATGTTGGTTGTGGTAGGATAGCTTTCTTTGAAGGTTTAATTTTCAAAAACAAATAAAAATAAAGAGGTTGAAAGGCTTCATGATCTTGATAAAGTCAAGTGATTATGGTTAGGGGAGGGCTATGCCCATTGTACCAACCACCAAGCTTACCTCTATTTTCCTATTTTACTTGCTGTTTTTCTATTCATTTTCAAATGTATTTGGTTATATTATGTTGCTCATATTAAGTTTATTCATGTCTTTGCATTTTGTGGCTATTTCATGTAGCATTTTAAGCATGTTTTGCATCATGCATAAGGCTATGTTACATTTGGCCATTCTTGCATTTTTAACTTGTCAAGTATTGCATTCTTGCCATGCATCATATCTTGCATTTTAAGCATGCTTTGCATCATGCATAATGCCATGTAGCATTCAGCCATGTCTTGCATTTTTGCCATGCATCATATTTTCATTTTAAGCATATTGTGCATCATGCAAGGCTATGTTACATTCAGCCATTCTTGCATTTTTACCTTGTCATGTCTTGTATTTTTTCCATGCATCATATCTTGCATTTTAAGAATGCTTTTCATGATGCGTAATGCCATGTAGCATTCGGCCATGTCTTGCATTTTTTCCATGCATCATATCTTGCATTTTAAGCATGCTTTGCATCTTGCATTTTTGCCATGTATCATATCTTCCATATTTAGCATGCTTTACATTGTGTATAAAATCATGTACCATTCAGCCATGTCTTGCATTGTTTCATGCCATTTAGATTTAGGTCAGTTTTATTATGCCATATCATTATGTCATGTCATTTAGTTAGGTCACATGCCATATCATTCTCTACATCATTTAGGCATTAGGTCATATGCCATGTCACTTTGCCATGTCATTTAGCATGCTAGGTTATTTTGGCTGTGTCATTTAGAATCTAGGTCATGCACATGCCATGTCACACATTCCATGCATTTAACTTGCTGTTTGTTCATGCATTTCATACATTCCCACTTGATTTTTGACTTAAGCCAATCAATGGCTCAAAGCCAAGCTCTCTTAAGCATGCTTGTGGAAGATTAACAGTTTAAATTGGGTATTCTGACTTTGTGATTTTAGTTCACTACCCATCTATAGTCAAAATAATATGATTTTTTTACCACATCTAGTGGTCATTTAGGGGATGCCATGGTATTTTTCTCATGATTTTTTGAAAATTTTTATGATGGCTGAAAAAATGGCTTTTGACAAAGTAGTTTTAACTCACTGTCTTGACTTTAGTAGAATTTCGGTCTAGGTTCCCTTACTCCAAAAATTAGGTTGATTTTTTCCCATGTAAATAAACATGTTATAGGTTTACCATAATTTTTTCATAATTTTTTTAAATTTTGTAAAAGGGTAAAAAATCAGGTTTCAAAACTAGTTGTGGGAGTCAGATTTATTTTCAAGAAATAATAATTTTTTGTTTTTATTTAGTATATTAAAAGGGGCTGATTTGGGACTTTAGCTATTGTCTTAAAATGATTTCCATACCATTTAAATTTAAAAAAAAAAATGTTTTATAAAAGTCAGGTCAAGAATGGTCAACCCGGATTTCAAAACTAGGAAAACTAGACCTTTTGCGGGTTCGGCCATGTTATTTTCAAAACCGAAAATTGCATTTTTTATACCCGAATCCAAATTGGAAAATCCAACATAGGTCACTTCCAAAGGTAGTTGAATACCTTTTTAGGTATACGGATATCCTTGCTTCATGGGAGAAATACATTTTCATGCATTGCATTTTCCATATTCATGCCTACTCCATGACATTTAATTTTTGGCTATCTTAGTCATGTAGATTCTATATGTGTGAACATTCTATAGTGATGTCATTACTTTGATTTAAATTTCATGATGTTATCTTGATTATGATGTAAACATCAATATTCCATGATGATGTCATATTTGTGCCTTTTGCCTTGTCATCATTTCTTTTGTCATTCATATGCCATGTCATTCACATGCCATGTCATCTATGCCATGCCACCATTCACATGCCATGTCATCTATTCACACGCCATGTCATCCATTATGCTTTGTCATTCATTATGCCACATCATTCACCCATGTCATTCATGCATATGTCATGTCTTTAATTCATGCCATTTATTTCTTTTGGTTATGTCATTTAAATTTTGTCATAGTAAATTGCTTGCCATGCCATGTTATTTATACATGTTATACATTCATGTTTTAATTCGTATATTCATGATTATTCAACCTTTTGAAAATTGATGTTTTTTTCAATAAAATAAGGTTATTCCCGAGTTAAAATAATTCATGAGTTCTCTACCGGGTTGTCAGAGAGGACATCATCAATTATCATTAATAACGGAATATCTTTCTTTCAAAAACAATAGTGATTCCGAGATTTTCTAAATAAATAAATAAAAATTAATTTTGCCGGTTTGCCAGGGAATATAGGAAAATTTTGAGTTAATAAGTTTCGGATCATTTTCAACTAAAAATGGGATTATTTTTCTTTAAATGAGATTTATTTTAAAATATCAACTTCAAAACTGATTTTTACCAAGACTAAAGATAAAACACGATTAATAAAGTACCGTTTTATACGTACGTTGTGGGGGTACTAATCCTTCCCCACACGTAATCGACTCCCGAACCCGCTTTTTTGATTTCTCTGGTTTAAAGGAGCAGACTTTGTAATTGGTTTTAAAAAATGTTTTAATTTTAAAATGTTTTACAAAATCGGTTTTAATAGATGGCCGATCACACCTAGCCAAGAAAAGATTGGTGGCGACTCCATTTCTTTTCGAGGTCATTTTCATACCCTCGACCTTTTATTTCAATCAAGAGGATTAAGTCATCTTTTCCTCTACTTTTGTTTCCCCCTCACTCGAACGGGTCCCCGGATCTCGTATCGACAGCTTGGCGACTCCGCTGGGACTTTAGAGAGTCAGGCCAAGAGTTAGTCGAATGTTATCAAAAGTCTCGATTTTAATTGGTATTTAATTATAATTCCCATTTTTTCTAAAGTAAAGAGAATTTTGAAAATAACAATTTTTTTCTTTTCATCTTCATAAGCATACATATTATTATTGTGCTATATTTATTCAAGTGTTGTGCAATATCATTATTCTTTGATTGATTAATGCTTTCTTTTATTTAATTCAGTTTTTTTTTTTTTTATTATTATTGTAATGCATTGTTGGAGTGTTTTTAAATTATGGGTTGTAAAATAGTAGTGGAAGGTTTTCTGTTCCTCCTCACACACTATACTTGCATCTGCATAACATGAGCCCTCAACCCGGGTTCTGTCCTTTTAGATGGAGTGAAGTACCTATGCTTCGTGTGTCAATAGCCTCCGCATATGCTAGCGAAATACTCCCACAGAACAAATTACCTACGTTTCGTGAGGTGTTAACCTCTACATAAGCCTGGGAAATGTATTCTATCAAATTGAACTCGCTTTTATCGGGGTGCCTTACTAGCCTTAACCGACGATAGTGAGGAGCAATTTGGAGCCTTTTTAGAACCTAATACCACTCCATATAGTAAACCTAGGTGAAGCCATGCCTGTTTTCTGTTAGATATCCCGGAGTTAAGAAACACTAGGAGGAACATTTCTCAACTTCTACTATTTATTTTATGACATTGTTATGGTTATTCTTATCCCTGTACTGACTCGTGTTCTGTTTTGTTTTGGTTTTTATCCCATGCATCATGATCATTTAGGGGGTATTTGCCTTAAGACAAGTTCCAACCGAAAGGATTTTCAGTATAACCATGGAACGTCAAGACTTTTTGCCAGTATCAGTGGTTAGCAAAACATATCAAGAGGTTAGGGTTGAGTCTAAGGGAAATCAAGGTAACGAAAGAGACTGCTTAGCCGCTGGTTTTGTGTCCGCGCTTCTTGAGTTAGTTCACTAGGATTTTGTTCAGAACGACTTAACAGAATTATAGGAAATCTGGAGATAGTGGGGAGTTGCAAGGAAAGATGAGTTCATCAAAAAATATGGTGACATAGCTTTACTTCTTCCGGTCAAGATGGATGAGCACTTAATCAGGGCTATAGTACAGTTTTGGGATCCTTCATACCGATGCTTCACTTTTAATCAGGAAGATATGGTTCCCACTATTGAGGAATATTCTATCTTGCTCTATGTTGAGTCAGCAAATTTGGATAAAATCTATTAGAAAGAGCAGAAGACATCGAGCTGTCGGAAGAAGCTTTCCAGAGTGATGGGTTTAGAGTTTTCGGTTGATTCTCAGCACATAAAGAGGAAGGGTTCTAGTGACTGCATCCCTTGGGTATTTTTGCGGAACTATATCAAGAATAACTCGATAACGATCGTGTTGTGGATGTCTTTTCCCTGGAAATTTATGGATTAGTCCTATTCCCAAAAGTGGAGGTCATATTAAAGCAGTCGTAGTAGACTTCTTTGATCGTTTGGACAAACAAATTGACCCTTCCCCTGCTATTCTTGTTGAAACGATCAAGTCTCTCAGTTATTGTTGAAGAAGAGGAAAGGTACGTTTCGAGGGTTGTGTACAGCTTCTGTATGTCTTGATTCAGAACCATTTTAGGGTGATGATGGTGGAAAACTCCGCCCCTACATAAGGACCTTTAGTCCCCTCCAAGAATTTAACAAGGAAAAATGTCCAAGGAAAGGGGATAAGAAGCAATGGATCAGGACTCTCCGTCACTTGGGTAGAGAAGATATAACTTGGAGGGCTTCGTGGATGCTACTCGGGTCGATCTTGTACCGTTGTGGTGAGAATTTATGGGTTTCACTATTAGGAATCTGGGGGGGCGTTAGCTATGCTCCATTACTAGTACAGAGGCAATACGGATCCGAACAGTTCATCCCGATAACTCATGAGCTTACTTCGATGGAGTTCTCCTATAGTGCGTCTGGATATATGGGAAAGATACGTGAAGCTATCAAAGCTTGGAAGAAACTACACCCGTCGCAAGTGGGTAGGTACACTGACAACTCTACCTTGGCATATCAGGTATGGAGAGCCAGAAATATCCGTGACATTGTGCTCTCTATTGAGGACACCTCTATTCATCCGGTAACACTTCAGCCAGAACCCATAGTACCGACAGAAGATGAGATTGTCAGGCAAGAGTTGGAAAAGGACAAAGGGGAACTGAAGCGTGAGTATGACAAGTTTCAAGAGGAAGTCAAAGATTTGAGGATCGACCTTGAGATCCAAGAGGCCAAGACACGGAGATTGGTTAAAGAGCGAGACACGGCATAATCTGACATAAGGGATTTACATCAAGAGAATAAGAGGCTAAGGGCCAGAGGAAAATTTGCTAGTACTAGCGAGCTTCTCAGCACACATGATAGAGAGATGAAAAAGCTTCAGAAAGAATTGGGTTTTGGAAGGGCAAGGCAAAGGAAAGTAAGGAAAAGGAGCCCAGATTTGCTCATGAGCGGGAGAACTGGTGTGATGCACGCTCATTGGTTTTTACGAAGTTGGAAAGATGCTTGCAAGAGAATGAGCTGCTGAAAGTTAGATTGGGAAGTGAGAGGGATAAGACATCCATGCTGCGCAAGGAGAATGAGACATATTGTATGGAGAGTGTCATACTTTGGTTCCATCACGAATGGGTCCCAAAAAGGGATGCTTATGGTAGGGTGATTTTGTGTATGACATGAACCATACGAAGATGGATGAGTGATACAGAGAGGATTCACCACTCCAAGTGACATCGGAGATATATCTCATCTGTTGTTAGCTTCGGTTAACACGATAAAATCTTGGGCTGAAGCATGATGGATTTAGGAGAAATTGTTTCTCTAAATTCATAAGGTTAACCATAAGCTTCAAGAACTAATATGGATTGAACATGAGTAGACACTGCACCATGCTCATGGGCTCTCCGAGATATTTGGTGAAAAGATCGTATTACACTACTAGGCTGGTTACTGAAAGGTTTCGATAAGGTCACATTGACTTTTCAACTTTTGAGTGGTCATGATGGGTTGCTAGATCCCGCTCTTGATCTATGAGTATATGTTAATGAGATTAACTTATAGGTATTGCCACATGTTGGAAACCTAATGGGTCTGACACAATAAGACAAATATGTTGGATTAAACTTAGGATTTGATTAAGTAAGACTTAATTAAATAAAAGGTTAAATTGGAGGAACTAATTGAATAAGATTCAATTATGATTAGTTAAGACATAATTTGATTCATGAAATCAAAATTAAGATGTCTTGACAAGACAATAAAGATAAGTTGTCATAGCCGATAAATTTGAGTTATCCGAAGTGAGAAAAAGTTTCTCATATTCAAAGAGTTTAATTTTGAATTTAATTCTAGCAAACTCATATTTAACTAAACCGAACCTAAATGCTATAAAGGATGTATTCGACCAAGCATACTACGAGTTAGTAGTTGGCCGATACTTGGTAGTTTAAAGAGTAATAGTTATTCTTTAAAAGGGAGTTACAAAGCAATTACTACCTACATTACTAATTCCTTTATGGTGGCCGGCCATGATAAATGTCCCTATTGATGGAGTTTTGTTTTGGCAATAAAAGGTTGGTGAAGGTTTATTGAAAGGCATGAAATAAGGATGAATTAACTAAGGCATTGAATGATTTTAACGTGTATTTTTAAGAAAGAATATAAAGTCTATTTTTCTTAAGGCAACACATGATATACGGCCAATGCATTTGGTCTGGCCGATTCCTTCCCTTTGAAGCTAATTTTTTGTCTTCTCAAACCTTAATGAAAAGGCAAGAATAAGGGAATATTAAGCATGACAATTAATGGAACTAATGTGCATGTTTTATGAAAGAATATAAAGTATATTCTTTGAATAGAAAACATAACACTTTTTGCCAAGAAAAATAGGTGGTTGCCGAATCACCCTTGGGGTTTTTTTGCTCTTTTCTTTATTGTTTTCTTTCTTCTTCTTCACAAAAGGAATTGTTCCTTTTCGATGATTTTAAGTGTAAGACAAAATTTGTTCTTCTCTTAGTAAAAACAACATCGTTCTCGGCCAAGGCATATTTGATATTGTCGAATCTTCTCCTCCAAAGTTTTTCTTCTTTGTTTCTTGATTGCCGAACCTACACAGAAGAGTTCTTGTTGTTTCTGTCTTGTGAGAAAGCAGAGAATTAACCTTTTGATTAAGATCAAGAGCTAGCACTGGTGAATCCCCTTGCCATAAGAAGGTTCCAACTTCTTCTGTACGGATCACCATTAGAGGCAACACGCTTAAGTTGCTTGTGATCGTTGGAGAGATCGAGCAGTGATCATTTTGTTGCAATCACACTGTATCTGCACACTCATGATTACATTATCTTGAGTAGGTATGAAGTCTGATCCTATTGGTGATTTAATGTTTTAAATACCAAGTATCGGATGTAAATCATGATCCGAGATCCAGTGGACGTCCGGGTGCTTCTATGTTGTTGCTTTCGCTGTTATATATTTAATTTTTGTTATATGCATGAGCCCGGACAAAACCCAACAGTATCCTTTGTAATAATACCGAAAATTAGTATTTTTTGGGTTATTTTGAAGATTTTCTTTTACACTTCTACCTTTTTAGGAATTTTTAGAAAAGAAAAAAATGAAAGTGTTTTTATATTATGAAAATAATGAAAAATATTTCTTCTTTGAAAATAAGGGGAGAAATGAAAAAATGAAAAATGAGAAAAGGATGATGAAAATAAAGTTATTTTGTGGTGGAGTGGTATTATGAAAAGAATAAAAGTTTCATTTTAGTTTTGACCTTTTGAGAAAATATGAAAAAAAAAAAAAAGGATGTCCAAAAAAAGAGTAGTTGTCAGAAAATTAAAAAAAAAAAAAGAAAAAAATCAAAGAAAAAGATTGATATTGGGATTTTCTTTTCCTTGATCTTTTCTTTGCATTTAGCATAACATTTCAAACATCTTCGCGTTTTGAACATTCCATGCATCAATCATAATTACAGCCATGCATATATGAACAGAGTATATACACTTATAGTTGTATTTGGATCACATGGTAATAATGTTAATCTTATTTGCATAAAAGGGGTTAAAACATGAGGAATGAATTGGAGGAACGCTTGGACGCTTTGGAGCTCGATCAGGAAGTATATGGACATATGGTCCGAGAGTTAGAGAGATAGCTGACCGAATTAAAGAAAATGGTTGAGGCCTTCAGTAAAATTCAAGCTGAATACTCTCAAAGGTCTACACCACCTTCAGTGCAACTAAGCCAAAAGAAACAATCGAGTCCAAATCAAAATGACCTCTGCTGGATCTTGTGCTTGCCAATGCCATCAAGTTTTGAATCCTAATGAAATTGTGGAAATGGGTAAACTAGAGAGCCTGATACCAAATACAGAAATCTCGAATCTCATACAATCCTTGCAAAATGTTCCAAATCTGAACCAGTATCCTCACCTTATTATTACCCCTTAGTCTATTGAGATGACTAACATGAGGTCTTTGGATCACATCCTACCATCACAAATTGGCTCAAATTCATACCCGTACCCTCATCCCGCCAACTTTCAATCATCCCATCAGTACATGGGATAGGAACCTCGAGCTTTATACAACCTTCAAGGACCCAATATCCAAATCCATATCCTCACCTTGTTATCATTCAACCACCCTTTCATCCAACTATTCCAGTTCAAGCCTTTGCACCACAACCAAATGCCCCAACTCCTAGTTGGTATGTCACCCATAAACAACCCAAGAAAAAAGCACATAGGCATTTTGATCTTATTCCTATCAACTATAAAGAACTCCTTCCTAGATTAAACCAAGGTCATCTTGTTTCTTATGTGCCTATAGAACCCTTGCACCCACCATATCCTAAGTGGTACATCCCGAACGCAAGATGTGACTATCACGGTGGAGTTGCTGGACATATCATTGAAAACTGTGAGGCTTTCAAGCACAAAATGCAATCTATTATAGATATCAAGTGGTTTGACCCAACGACACTAATTGATCGAGGACTTAGAAAGGTCAATTAGGATTGGGAGATTGATGGTGATGATGTAATAGGACTTTGATCTTTTATGATGTAGTAAGACTTTGAACTTTTCAGTAGCCGACTCTTATAGCCTTAGGATAGAAAAAATAAAATGATTGCAAAGACAATTTTAACCACTTTCCAGATTTTGTAAATATGGATTATGTCTTTTGAACAATGGCATGGAAATGAATTAATTATGCTTTGAATTTACGAGATGTTGATGATTAAGTTCCTCTAATTCTTATTTCCTCTGTGGTATCTTCCCCTGCATTCGAATTCGATCAATTACTTGTCATACCACACATCTCATCCATTCATTCATTGACATTAAGTTCATTTGCTCATAACAATGGCTCCATCGATGCCAATGATAGAGAAGTCAATATTATCATCAATAGTTTTCGATCTCTAGAGGCAAATAAAAAGGGGATTTTTCTCAATACCCTAAAATAAAGGGCCATGATGAGAACGAATATTGATAGAGTTCATGTATGCTCTCTAAAGATAACTTTGGTTTTCTGTTTCTTTAAGATAAAACCAAAAAGTGAAATAGGAGAAGATTCTGTTATCCGATTGGATCAAATGGAACAAGTGCAGAATGAGAGAGCTGAATGAGCCTCGCAGATGATACAGATGACTCAGGGAATTGGAAAAATGAGGGAAATTGAAGGAGAACATTTTACACAGAAAAGTAATCAACCTCAAGAGTGTGGCAATTTGGGAAATAATGTTCAAGGCCGGATTTTTGATCAAGTTCATTCACAGCAAGTTCTGAGCCAAAGGGAAAAGATACCTCAAGAGTACGACCTATTGGAGGAAAGGATTCGAGTTGTTGAAGGTGGAGATGAATTTAGTTTAAATAAGTTAGTTTTAATCCCCGTTGTGGCCATCTCGCCGAAATTCAAAGTTCTAGAATTTGAAAAATATGATGGACTTAAGTGCCCTGAAACACATTTGGCCACATATTGTCATAAGATGGCGAGGCATGCGCATGGTGAGAAATTGCTTATCCATGTTTCCAAGAAAGCCTGACAATGGCAGCATCTAAGTGGTATTTTCAGCTGGAGAGAGGCCAGGTGCACACATAGAGAGACTTATCTCGGGCATTCTTAAAAAAATACAAGCATATGTTGGAAATAGCTCCAGATTGATTAACCTGCAAAATATGAAAAAGGGGCCCAATGAGAGCTACAAAGAATATGCTTGTAGAAGGAAAGATCTAGCCTCGCAAGTTCGACCACCTCTTACCAATAGATAAATGAATGCTCTATTTGTGGATACTCTCCCATATCCATACTATGACAAGTTGATCGGCATTGCTTTTTCGAAGTTCACAAACATATTGTTTCCTGTGGGTAGGATCGAGAATGGTATAAATAAGGGAAAATTATGGATACTGATGCAAGAATTGCTATCGAGAAAAATGATGGTATTGCCAATGAGCATGATCAAATCATAACTGTCGAAGGCAGAAACAAAAGAAAATTTAGTGTAATGTAAGAAGATCCTTTCGGTGGTTATCTATATCCTCGACCCTATATTGACCATTGGCCTCAGCACGGCCAACATAATGCTTCAATGCATTTCACACCACCTCAAGGGTTCGCTATGCCAAATGACCTGGAGGTTAACTCAATCTATTCTCACAGTAATAAAAAAAGAAGGCGAAAGTGTACCATTCACTTCTGATGACCTACACAGAACTTCTTCCTTTACTTGTCCAAAGCCATATGATCTCCATTGTGCCCACAAAGCCCAGGAAATCTCCTTTCCCGAAATGGTGTGATTCCAATGTAACATGAGAGTATCATAATGGGGTTAAAGGGCATTCCACGAAGAACTGCACTGCATTTAAGGACAATGTTCAAATCGTAATTGATGCAAACCTGGCAAAGTTCAAAGAGCTCATTGATGCTTATCAAGGACGTCGGGGCTAAGGATCATTTGTTCTCAGGGTAGCAGGCCAATCAAGAGCAATTCTTAACTTTGGTTAAATTTTGTACATATTTTAACTTGGTTTAGAATGAATGAACTTTGAATTGCAAGCATCATACATCATAGCTCATTTTAAGTGTTGGTTTCTTCTTGAGCTTTTAAGATTTTTGGAAAAGGAAAAAAAATAAAAACAAAAGTTTGAATATAATAAGATCCTTCTTTGAAAAGTGAAAAAAATTCTGAAAGAATTGGTTATCATCATAAGGAACAGACTGATCTTAAGAAACACTTCATCTCCATATGTGCCCAGATCATAGACCAGTTGATTAAAGATTACTCAAAAGTTGACCTTTATCAAGGCCATGAGTATTGGAAATATTGGAACAAAAATTGGATTCCTTAAAAATCAAGCAAACATGACACTCTCCCAAAAGATCTAGATTTGGTAGTTTGATATGTGTTAAAATTATGCTATACTGTCCAGCATAGCCAAACTGCTTGAATGCCTTTGAAAGATTTCAAAATGCCAAATTCTTAAGCCTTTTCCTAAAACCATGATTTATGAGCACTTGAACCAAAGAATGAACCAAAACACCCTTTCTCTCCTTATTTGTTGAAAAACACCTTGAAGAAATTGAAATCCGAATGAGCCTTTTTAGCAAGAAGCTCAAAGATGAAACATGAGATATTCCTTCAAAACAAGATTCCCATAAACCAAAGGATTTTTATTTGAATGGCAAATCAAAATGGGGCATCATTGTGGTTGAAGATGAATTATGCATAAATTTTTGAGGCATGCAGCAAACAAAGCAAAAAATAAAGAAAAACAAATATTATGATATCATGCATATGAGAATTCGAATAATTCCAAGTGCAAAATGAAATTCTGATTATCTATTCCTCTGAAAATTGCTTTTCAATGAGAATATTCATACTTGATATGAGAAATGACCATATTTCATATCCCTTTCACAAACAAAAAAAAAATATCCATAGTTACCCCTTTTGAGCCTAAAAAATTCTTTTTCTTAGAACCTTGATCAAGGATCACCTTCCACACTAGGGGAAAATGCGAGGAAGGAACTTTTTCATAGATCATGGAGAAATGAGTCCTAGCTCAAAGATAGATACAAGAGTAAATTGAGTTCCTAAATAAATATGAGCTCACAAAGTCAAAGTGGGAACGCAAACAAAAAAAAGAAAAAGAAAAAAAGAAATGTGAAAATGATGGCGAAATGAAAGCCAAGAACAAAGAAGAAAAGAATCAAAAGTCAGAAAAAGGGAAGATAAGAGAAGTTCAGAAAGATCAAATGTTTCAAAGGGAATCCTCCTCAAAAAATGATCCTTGATTTGATTACCCTTAAACACATTTTGGACCTATTTATCCTTCTTTTTTTAACCCCGAACCTCGACCTACATTATGTGCTTTAAAAGTCCATTTTGATCAAGCATGGATATTTAATTAGAAGAGTTTTCCTCAGATTTTATCCCATCTTTTTGAGTTATCATTTCATTATGGAAGAATTTAGAATTCTCAGATGCATGGTGGAACAATATAAAAAAAAATAGAAACAATGAGGCTCTAGGGTGAAAACCCAAAAATGGGCAGTCTAGAGCAGAATGAGAACAAATTTTGATACCACTCGTGGTATTGTCGAAACCATGACAAAAAAGGAAATGATTTTGAAGAAATCAAGGAACATCAAGAAACTTCTAGATATCCCATAGCTATTTTCGGGAATTAACTTTGAAAGCTAAACCCATTTTTCTATCCAAATTGACCTTCCAACATTGAAAATATTGCGGCTAAGGTTAACACCTATCAAGATGCCATATTTAGAGATTGGAAGATTGTCGAGATTTAATTAAAATTTAAAGCTTTTTTCCAAAAAACGTTTGGTTTTAAGAAATTCATGTTTTGAGAAAACTTACTCATGAGCTGAGATAAAAGGGACATTCACCTTCTAATCCTTGTCAAGTTGGGAAGCTTCCTTAGACAAATCTGAACCTTATTGCATCAGTCCAATAACCTTGTTGCATTAAACCATTCAAATTACTCAAAAAAGGGGTTGTTTTCTCACCTCACTTAGAAATGTCTTTAATGTTGACTACCAATTTTTGAAAGACTTCAATTTCACATGTTTTGGAAGAAATTACATTGACATGTTTTGAGAAAAACAAACTTAAATTGAGATTTGGGATATGCTTTGGCAAGAAATTAAAGTTTACATTCTACAAGGGTATCAAATTTTGAATTCTTAATTACATAAGGTTTGACTCTGTGTTTTGATCTTGGCCAGGAAACTAAAAAAAAAAGGAAGAAGAATTCGTCGGGGTAGGGAAAATGTTGAAAATACAAAAATCATGTGATTCTTTGACAAGATGACAAGGAATGAGGAAACCTTACTAGGACACAAGGAAAAAGGGAGATGATCAACTCTCTCAACATTTTCTTCATGTGAAATGATGTCATGCATCTCCATGAGCATTCGTGCATCATCTAATGAACCTCTGCATCTGCATCTTTGTAGGTTGCATTAATATAGTTTATCATTGCATTTGTTAATTTTGCAAACATGGAAAAGATGAGAGGAAAAAAAAAGATAGGTTTTCTTGAAGACATAGAAGATAGAAGTTTAAAAAAAAAAAAAAAAAGATGAAAGGCTGGCTTTAGAATTATAGGAAAGAGTCTGTCAAAGTAAAAGTACAGAAAAAATGTTTGTTCTGAAGAAAAGAAATGAGGCATGAGAAATTTTTGAAACAATGAAATGGAAAAATGTTGAGAATTTTTGAATATGACGAAAATAAAAATATAAATGAATGTTTCAAAGTGTTGAGACTTTTGTGAATGAGAAATTTTTAAAGTTATGGAGCCTCGAAGGAGGAGTTTTTCAAAAGAAAGGATATGATTAAGCCCAATGTAAGATGGCAGTTGTGAAGAAAGCCCAGTGAAGTTGGCATCTTAGTTGGTTAAGCCCGATGTAAGCTGGCAGTTGTGAAGTAAGCCTAGTGAAGTTGGCATGTTAGTTGGTTAAGCCAAGTGTAAGCTGGCAGTTGTGAAGTAAGCCCAGTGAAGTTGGCATCTTAGTTGGTTCAGCCCAATATAAGCTGGTAGTTGTAAAGTAAACCCAGTGAAGTTGGCATCTAGGTTGATTAACCCCAATGTAACTGGCACAGTTATGGTTTAAGTCTAGTAAAGTTGGCATCTTAGTTCGTTAAGCCCAATTAACTGGCACAGTTATGGTTTAAGCCTAATGGAGTTGGCATCTTAGTTGGTTAAGCCCAATGTAAGCTGGCACTTGTGAAGTAAGCCTAGTGAAGTTGGCATTTTAGTTGGTTAAGCCCAATGTAACTGGCACGGTTATGGTTTAAGCCTAGTGAAGTTGGCATCTTAGTTGGTTAAGCCCAATGTAAACTGACAGTTATGAAATAAGCCTAGTGAAGTTGACATTTTAGTTGATTAAGCCCAATATAAGCTAGCAATTATGGTTTTAGCCCAGTAAAGTTGGCATCTTAGTTGGTTAAGCCTAATGTAACTGGCATAGTTATGGTTTAAGCTCAATGAAATTGGCATCTTAGTTGGTTAAGCCCAATGTAAGCTGGTTGTTGTGGTTTAAGCCCAGTGAAGTTGGCATTTAGATGTTTAAGCCCAATGTAAGCTGGCACAATCATGGTTTAAGACCAGTAAATTTGGCATTTAGATGTTTTCAAGCCCGATATAGCTGGCACCAAGAGGAAGTAAGCCTAGTAAAGTTGGTAATTAGATGAGGTTAAACCCAATGTAGTTGGCACAAGAGGAAGTAAGCCCAATGAAGTTGGCACAAGATAATATTAGGCCCCGGGGTTTCGTCGAGGTATTTTTTTCTCTTGCAAATCGAACTCGTTTCCTTAAGACCGGTCGAGCCTTGGTATGTTAGTCAAAGAAATCACTTTAAGGCAAATCCTTTATTTTAAAGTCTATAAATGAAATTGGAGAAAATGAAATGACAATAAAAAGGGCCACACAGCCAGACTCTCCCCGGATTTTGGAACAAGGATCTTTCCACGATGGCCTCCATCATCGGGCGAAAAATGGTATTTGTGGTCTTTGCCTCATTCTTGATTTTCAGCAATGGTCAAAGAGGGGCAATTGTAATAACCTAATTTCGTCCGAGCCCCCTAAACAACGTATATTTAGGAGATTGAGGTAAAACCATACCAATTAGGATGCTAAAGAGTTTACAAGATTTCAATCGCAAGATAGAAGAAGGTGTCGGAGTCCAAAAGATCAAATTCTAGGTGCTAAGCAAGAAGGCAGATTTGACCACCGAAGCTTGTTGCTAAGAAAACATGATCGTAAGTTCTTCATTAAAAGAAACTTCCTTCTTGACTTTTTAAGCTGATTCGAATAGCTTTCCAACAGTATATTACTCACCTAGAACGGGTAAGAATTGGTCATCCAAATAGAATGAGGAATTGCGAGAAGATGCAACAGCATAGTGCTGGCCTAGAATGTCAATTCTTGTTGGAAATGTGGCGGTCTATTTTGCTAAATGGATGACATTTTGGTGGAAACATGGGAGCCCATCTTCAATGACCAAATGGTAGGCTTTTGGTGGCCCATTTTCTCATGGCCAAGAAGAAGAAAGATGGATAATTTCAAGAGCCTAACCAGAGAAGTCCATTTAGATTTTTGTTGTAGAGAGGCCCAACCTTAGAAGTCCATTTAGATTTTTTGTTGCAGAGAGGCCCAACCTTAGGATCCATATAGGAAAATGAGGGTGATTTTATAATTTAAATAAAGATTGAAAGGACCATTTGGCAAATAAAAAGGCATTTTGGTGAATAAAAATGATGAGCAAAAAGTGTTCCTTATAAGGGCAAAATGGCATAGTGGTGAAAAAATGGATAGTAAAAAAAAGACATCAGTCACCTTGCCTAGTAAATGAGTTGGCATTTTGGGCCAATGAGGAGCACTCTAAATGGCAAAGGATGAAGCTCATTGGTTAAGGACATATGAAGCCATGTGATAGCCATGTGATTGCTATGTGAAAATTGCCAATTGGCTAAAAAATATGGTACATTAGGTGGCATTTTTGGCCAGTGAAAGAGCACCCTTTGTGTCAAGAAGGAATGTCATTGGCTAGCCAATGGGTGGCATTTTAATGTGTAAGGATTGATCTCCATTAGCTAGACAACATGATGAAGCCAAGAGGTTAGAGAAAAAAAGATCAAGGGAAGGGATGATGGCATGAATTTCGGCCAAGGCTAGGATAAGTGGGGGAAGATTTTTTTCATCATACATTCACACACACATTCACTACTCACTTGAAGAGAAAAAAAAAAAAGAGAAAGAAGGAAAAAGGAAAAAGGAAGGATTTTTCTTAGTTTTTCAAAGGCTCCACTAAGGTAGTTTTACTTTTTTTTGCTATTTCCATTCACATTCTCTTTTAAAGTTGGTGTTTTTCTTGATTTCATTTCAATTTCTCATGGTTTACAACAATGTTTTTTGAAAAATTTATCTTCTTTTCATCTTCTCTTTTTGAAAACTACAAAGGTTTTGCTAAAAAACTACAAAGTTTACAAACTTTTCTTCATTTCTCTTCTTATATTTGATGTGGGTTGTGCTATTGTGGTAGGTTAGAGATGTTATTGTGTGTTTCATATTGCATATTATTTGTTGGAAATATTGATTATGAGCTTGATGACCTTGGTTTCCCACCAAGTGATAGCTATGGCGGATTTACATCCATGAGGCTAGCTTTGAGCCAATCATTTTTGCTTACTGAAAATCATGTTTTTAAACCATTTTCAGCTTGATTTTGGTTAGGATCAACTAATGGTTCATAGCCAAAAATCTTGTTTTCAAACTAGTTGGAATAAGCAATGTTTAAAGGTTGGAGTTGCTGATTTTGGGCAATATTTTTTATATGCATTTTTGGTCCAAAAAAAAAACGTTTTAACCTCATTTAGTATACCCTTAGGTGCGTCCATGGTTATTTTTCCAGAAATTTTTAATTTTTTTTAAAGGTCTAAAAAATAGTTTTGACAAAACTAGTGTTAGTTGGATATGTTGATTTTGAGGCAATTTCGGCCTATGCATTTCTTATCCAAATAAAAACCTGTTTTAACCTCATTTAGTATACCATTAGGTGAGTCCATGGTTATTTTTCCAGATTTTTTTGAATTTTTCTTAAAGGTTTAAAAAATAGCTTTTGACAAAACTAGTTTTAGTTAGACATGCTGACTTTCGGGCAATTTCGGCCCATGCATTTTTTTCCAAATAAAAAATTACTTTACCTCATTTAGCATACCATTAGATGAGTCCATGGTTAAAATTTTAGATTTTTTGAGTTTTCCTTAAGGGTTTAAAAAATAGTTTGATAAAATCGGGTTTTGGTGGTTTAAAACTAGCATTTAAGAACAAGTTTGAGCCCAAACATTTTCTGCATTGGGAGGGGCTGACCGAAACCATTAGCTATTGTTTAGGGGTTGTTTTCATGGTCTTTTAAATTTTAAAACTTAGTTTTAAGCAAATCAGGTTATGGGTAGTTAAAACGAGCTTCAAAAATGAGCAAGAGATTAGATTTCAACACTAAGGCCATTCGGCCATATTGGTTTTTCCACTTTAAAAACTGCATTTTTAGTTCGTTTTGGCTTTCAAAATGTTTTGCATCCAAGGCTTGTTTAAAGGTATTCGGATGTCAAGCAATGGCATTCGGATGTCCCCTTAATCCGAGCAAAAATTCATGTCCGAAATCTTTCGATCTTAAAAATCCAATTTAAGTTTCTTTCAAAGGTAGTCCGACATCTTTTTAGGTGTCCGGATATCCTTTCTCCAAGAAAGAAACACATTTCGATGATAGTCCCGTTTTCATGCATTTCATATTTAAAAAGGTTTTTCTCAATTTAATTTAAAAAAGTGCTTTCTTGGTTTCATAAACATTTGGCTCAAATTAATTTTTAATCTTTGCCGGAGTTGCCGGGGAGGTTAGGAAGTTTTTCAAATGCACGTGTTTATGAAATTATAAAGTATGGATTTTGTTTTAACTCGGATTTGTATAAGTGTCATACGAAAATATATTTTACTAAAGCTCTGCTGGGTCTGCTGGGGAGTTCAGTAAACTATTCCGACGTAGGCCATTCATGTAATTTCATAAAGAAAATCCATGAAAAAGAATTTTAAAATGATGTTGTGTGCATATTCTATGTTCATGCATATTCCATGATGATGTCATTTAATGATGGATATTCATGAGGTCATGTTGATTATGTTAATTGATGTATGTTATGTCATGAATTATTTGCTATGTTATATATGCCATGTCATTAATCATTTTTGCCATATCATAATAACATGTGTGTCATGTCATGAATTATTTGCCATTTCATGCATTCATGAAGTCTTTTACCATGTCATAATAAGATGTATGCCATGTCATGAACTATTTGCCATATCGTGTATGCCATGTTATGAATTTTTTGCCGTACATGAATTCTTTTGTCATGTCATAATAAGATGTATGCCATGTCATGAGCTATTTGTCATATTATGCATGCTTTGTCATGATTCATTTTGCCATGCCATGCATACCATATCATGAATTATTTGCCATGTCACAATAAAATAAAAGCCATGTCATTTGTTTTTGGTTATCTCATGTTGTCTACACTTAGTATCTATGTTAATTTCTAATTTATGCCATGAGATAATTAGTGTGCATAATATTCCTCTCATGTTGCATATTAATATTGTTTACATGGTCATATCCATAATAAATTATTTTTAATACGAAAGGACGTTTTAATAAAACAAGGTAATGTTCCTGAGTTGAAATAATTCATGAGTTCTCTGTTGGGTCTGCCGGGGAGGATATCATCAATTATCATTAACAATGGAATATCCTTTTCCTAAATAAAAAAAAAAAAAGGATGATTCGGAGAATTTCAAAATAAAAGAAAAATTCTATGTTTTATCGGGTCTGCCGGGGAACATGGAAAATTTTGTGTTAATAAATTCTGAATCCTTCTCACATAATATGTTTGTTTTAGAAAGGGAATTATTTTAAATACCGAACCTAAAACGGAATAATAAACAAAGATGATCAAACATATTATGTGAGAAGGATTCAGAATTTATTAACATATTATGTGAGAAGGATTCAAATTTTCTTTTTATCTTCAATTGTGAATCTCCAATTATCAAATTTGCTTCACCATTGTTCGATTCTCTTTCCGAATCTTGATTTTTCTAAGAGTTGACTTTTTAGTGATTGACTTTTCGGAGTTGACTTTTTCCATGTTGACTTTTTCGTGTTAACCTCCGAATAAATTTTAGAGACCCAATTGTGAAATTAAGAGAGATTCTTTGCATTTCGAGAAGTTGAAGGAGAACTTACTTTGTTTAGGGAGTCGAACAAAATTAAGTGTCTATGCACTAGTTAGTCAATGTTATTTCTTGAGTTGAAAGTGGAGGCACAAGTCACTAAAAGGGGTGGATAGTGACATTTACAATGCTTATCCAGATTCTGACCTTCGAATAATTTGTTTGCAGAAAGTTCCCGTGTTTATGTCATGGGTACGATATATACGTCTCATTTACATATCATACATACAGGCTGTTACTTAAGATTCACTACGGTTGCTCTGGTTCAGATGCTGGATCAGGTTCATGCAAGTCTCCTTTCAAAGGATTACGGCTCGAATGGGATGGCATGGAAGTCGGTACTATGATAGCAATGATTGTAGATATCGGCTACTAGCATATGCATTGGTAAGGAGAACGAAATTAATGACAATAACTTAGTTTATTTCTTTCAGTAATGTTGATTTCTATACGTCTGCTTGGTCAACCCAATAAGTAGGAAAAAAAGGGTCTCTATGTTACAGTCCTCAATAAGTTGAAATTGATGAGTTTCTCAATGTCTTCCTTGCTTCACAAGCTGCCTTCACTATCCCAAAAAAGGGGAATTCTGAAGGAAAGGAAATGTTCTTTGCATATTTAAGTTTACTATCAATTTATAATTTATAATGGTAAGTTGAATTTGTAATTGGCTGATGGAAACGGAATGCTGCAGCCATAATATCCTGGTAGGATAAGATGGGAATTCCATTAATGTAAGTTCTTAGGCCTTATAAACAAGTTGTTAATGAGGAAGAACATGAAATAGAAAACGTCCACAAATTCTTGAAAGATTTAAATGATTGGCAATTACCAAAAATTGAACAAGATAAAATCTACAAAAAATCGAATTTTATAAGAGATTTAACAAGAACAGACTATTCGGTTAAAATTACAGAGAAAGATTTATCTTTAACTAGTTCTCATCAAACTATACAACTCTTAAACCATGATTCAATACAGAAACGTAAAAAAGAAGGATTTAATTATATACATTTTGGATTAGTTCAAGTTGCTGTAAAGCCTTTATCACACACTGCTTTAAACACTTCAATATTAATGATTCTTAGAGATTGTAGATTCAAACAATTCAATGATTCCCTCTTAGGAACTGTTGAGTCCAGCCTTTGTGCCGGACCAGTTTACTTCAATTGTTATCCAAATTTTCCAGTATCTTTACAAGATAAAAATATTTTAAAAGCTTTAACATTACAAATTCAAACTAATAATTATCAAATGGAAGAAGGTTCTTTTCCCATAACAATAATTTACAGGGTTTGTTACAAAGCACTTTGCTCTGCTGCAATCCCGCCAAAAAACCTCACTCCAAAACTAGAACCTGGTCAAACCATGCTTTTCCAAACTGACCTCAAAAGAACCAATGTCATAACTCCCAAAGCCATAAAATGGCAAGATATTTCCTTACCTGAATATTGGGATATGGAAGAAGCTGTAACCCCCATTCAACCTGCTCCAGCAAGGAGTACAGAAATCCACAAAATAGAGCAATATTCTGATGGAAGAGTGCGACTCTCTTTTGCCAGAAATTTAATTGACCTAGGGCAAGCTTCTAGAAGAAATGAAAACCAACCAATTCTCTTACCTTTTGAAAATTTCAGTTCAATTTCAAATACTTCCAGAAGATATTACCAAAACCCAGCAACAGCTTCGATTTATGCTGGCCCAAATTTTCATTCTGCCAGAGCTTCTATCTCTTCAATACCCACTACCACTAGAACAAATCTTAGAGGAGTGGACAATACCTCTAGTATTCCTAGACCAATATATACTTCTAACCAAGACATAGAAAATTCACCCCCAATGTCACCAACCTACTCTTCTATGACAGATAATCCTAACATCAACCAACAACAAAATGAAGAATCTGAAATCCATATGCTTAAAAAACCTTTCAAGATTAATAAACAACAATGTAATAAAGATTTTCTTTCTGATAAAAATAAAAATAAGAGGAAACAATTTTGGGAAAACTATTCTGAACAAAAAACAGAAATACAAGAAGAATATTACAAATTTTTAAATCAACATGAAATTCACATAACATTTTTTGATTGGTTTGAAGAATATTACCAAAATAATAATCAAACAATAAATATGGCAAAAAATAACAATCAATGGCAAACATCACAAGGAATATTAATAGAATCAATCCATCCACCTTTTTGCACCATTAAACACATTCATCAAGAAAATTTGATAAAAGCCTCTCCAATAAAAGAAAGAAAAAATCTAACAGATCCTATTAGTACTACTGATATAAAAAATATTTTTGAACAAAATAATTATACAAACTTAAATCTTAAAACTATTGGAAAACAATTAGAAAAAATTGAAACATTAGTTGATAATAAAACAACCCAACAAACACAAGTTTCTACATATAAGTCTGTTGAAAACCAAAAATCAATTTTTAAACCTTTTGAGATACCTAAAACATATCATAATGATTATAAAACTGATCTTTTACAAGAAATCCAACAAAGGTTAAAATCTATAGACCAATCCGAACTCACTCAACAAGTTCCTGATACACCTGAACAAATTTCTCAATCTTCAAGAACTATTAATATGATGAACCAACAAACAGAATCTGAACAAAACCCAGAATCTGAACAAGAAATTAATAAAATTGAATGGAAACAACCCCAAAAATTATATTATCCAAAAGCCACAGCTCCTGACATCACTTTAGAAGAAAAGCCTAATTTTCAAAACAAATATAATGCTAATGCTGTTTATGAATGGAACATTGATGGAATGTCAGAATACAATATACTTAATACATTACACCAAATGACAATGGTTTCAAATGTTTATAAAACACAATCACAAACTTCAGATCATGCTATAGCAAATTTACTAGTAGCAGGATTTTCAGGACAACTTAAGGGCTGGTGGGATAATTACCTTACCATACATGAACAAAATGAAATCTTAAAAGCTATTAAAAAAGATAAAGATAACCAACCAATTATGGATGAACAAAACACTCACATACAAGATGCTGTTTCTTCTCTAATATTTTCAATTTCAAAACATTTTATAGGAGATCCCTCACATTTAAAAGACAAAAATTCTGAATTACTTTCAAACTTAAAATGTAAAAAACTAACAGATTTTAAATGGTATAAAGATACTTTTATGACTAGGATTATGCAAAGAACAGATAACAATCAACCTTTTTGGAAAGAAAAATTTTTAGCAGGACTACCAATATTATTAGGAGAAAAGGTTCGAAATCAAATTAGGGAAACTTTCAAAGGAATTATACCTTATGAAAATTTAACATATGGAGAAATTATAAGCTTTACCCAAAAAGAAGGATTAAAAATTTGTCAAGATATGAAACTTCAAAAACAATTAAAAAGAGAAAGATTTCAAACGAGAAAAGAATTAGGATCTTTCTGTGAACAATTTGACATCAAACAAGATTCCAAACAAACAAAATGTTGCCAGAATAAAAATTCAGAAAAAATAAAAAGAAAATTTAATAAACCTACATGGAAACCAAACTATGATAATTATTATAAAACAAAAAGAAACAATAACTATAAAAGAAATTATAATAACAGAAAATTTAATAAACCTACTATTGAACCTGTAAAAATCAAGACAGAGAAAAAAGATTTAAAAGATATTACATGTTATAGATGTGGGAAAAAAGGTCATATATCAAAATATTGTAAAGTCACAAGAAAAATAAATGAATTACAATTAACAGAAGAAGTACAGGATAAAATTAATCAACTACTTCTCAATACTTCTTCTGAAGATGAACTCGAAACTTCAAATAATGAATTACCAGATGATGAATTACAAACCACATCTACTTCTGAACCTGATTCAGACCAAGAAATAAACGTATTAACAAAAGATCAAGAATTCATGTTAGAAATTATTGACAAAATTCAAGATTCCAGGATAAAAAGAGAGTATTTAACGAAATTAAAAGAAAATTTAGAAGAAAAACCAGGATCTTCATCTCATAAATCACAAATGTATAATATAAAAGATATAATTTTCCAAAAATACAATGACCAACCTAAAGAAGTAACAATCCAAGATTTACAAACAGAATTAAAACAAGTTAAAAAAGAAATAAAAGAATTAAAATCAAATCAAGAAAAAGATAGAGAACAATTAAAACAATTAATACAATTAAACAAAGATAGAAATAAATCTGATTCAGACTCTGATGATAATACCATACAAAAATCTGATGAATTTTTATTAATGTTACAAGAAGTTACAATAAGAAGATATACTATAAAAATTTCAATACTAATAAATAATGAATTTCAAATCAACACAATTGCACTTTTTGACACAGGAGCAGATCAAAACTGTATAAGGGAAGGCTTAATTCCTACAAAATACTATGAGAAAACAATAGAAGGACTAAAAGCAGCAAATGGTGATAAATTACACATTAAATACAAATTAACAAATGCAATAATTCAAAATAATCAAGTTCAAATTAAAACTCCTTTTTTATTAATTAAAAACATAATGCAAGATGTAATATTAGGAATTCCTTTTATCAATTTATTAGAACCTTATACAACATCAAGAAAAGATATCTCTGCAAACATTCTAGGAACAATAGTTTCTTTTAAATTTGCTGAAAAAACTAAGAAAAGAAATATCAATTTACTCAAAGGTTTATCAATTCAAAATCAACAAATAAATTTGTTAATAAAAAACAAAGAAAAACAAATTAATTATTTAAAAGAAGACATATCTTTAAAAAGAATTGAAAAACAATTACAAGAACCACAGAATATTAACAAAATAAAAAATTTACAAAAAGAAATTGAATCTACAATATGTTCTGAGATTCCTAATGCATTTTGGGAAAGGAAAAAACATGTTGTTGATTTACCTTATGAGAAAGAATTTAACGAAAAAGAAATCCCAACAAAAGCAAGACCTATTCAAATGAATCCTGAAATGGAACAAATTTGTCGCCAAGAAATCAAAGATTTAGAAAACAAAGGCTTAATAAGAAAAAGTAAATCACCATGGAGTTGTTCTGCATTCTATGTTATAAAAAATGCTGAAATTGAAAGAGGAACACCAAGACTGGTAATAAATTATAAACCTTTGAACAAAGTATTAAGATGGATTAGATACCCAATACCTAATAAAAGAGATTTACTTCAAAAACTAAACAATGCAAATATTTTCTCAAAATTTGATATGAAATCAGGATTTTGGCAAATACAGATTCAAGAAAATCAAAGATACAAAACTGCCTTCACAGTCCCTTTTGGTCAATATGAATGGAATGTTATGCCTTTTGGTTTAAAAAATGCCCCTTCAGAATTTCAAAGAATAATGAATGAAATATTCAATCCCTATTCTCAATTCACAATTGTTTACATAGATGATGTATTAATTTTTTCATCCAATTTAGAACAACATTACAAACATTTAAATATTTTCATTAAAATTATTAAACAAAATGGATTAGTCCTTTCTAAAACAAAAATCAATCTTTTCCAAACACGAATTCGATTCCTAGGTCAGTACATTACCCAAGGAACAATAACACCAATAGAAAGATCTATAGCCTTTGCTGATAAATTTCCTGACCAAATTCTTGACAAAAACCAACTTCAAAGATTTCTAGGTAGTCTAAATTATGTCCTAGATTTCTACCCTGACATTAACAAATTATGCAAACCTTTACATGATAGACTAAAAAAGAATCCACCAAAATGGACTGAAGCCCATACCAAATTAGTCCAACAAATAAAAGCCCAAATCCAAGAAATCCCTTGTTTACACTTAGCCAATCCTACAGCCCAAAAAATAGTAGAGACAGATGCTTCTGAATTAGGATATGGAGGAATATTAAAACAAATTCATAATGGTAAAACACAAGTTATCCAATACACATCTAAACATTGGAACCCTGCTCAGCAAAATTACAGTACTGTCAAAAAAGAAATTTTAGCAATTGTTCTAGCAATAAATAAGTTTCAAAGTGATTTGTTAAATCAAAAATTCCTTTTAAGAGTCGATTGTAAATCAGCAAAAGATATATTACAAAAAGATGTTCAAAACATTGCTTCAAAACAGATTTTTGCCAGATGGCAAGCAATTTTAAGCATATTTGATTTGAAATTGAATTCATCAAAGGAGAATCTAATTCTCTTCCCGACTTTCTTACCAGAGAATTTCTTCAAGGAAAATGCCTAAAAAACGAGGGAAAGGCAAAAAACAAGAGAGTTCTAGTGACTCAGGTTCTTCAATCCAACCAATTTCAGCCCAACCAATCAAAACTTGGACCCAAATCTTCGAAAAAGAATATGAAAGACAAGATCAAAAAGCCAACCAAAATCCCTCAACATCTTCCCCAAATCCCCAATTTATTCCAAATGAATCCCAAATGCAAATGATCAGTCAATGGATCAATTCTCTTTCCCAATCACCCCAAGGTGAAGAAATACAGAAAACCTTATCCACAGTCAAAACAGATTCTCCTCTCAAGAAAGCTATTTTAACTGTTCCAATTTCAAAAACCCAGGAAATAGCCCTTCAAAAACCTATTTCCACACAAGCTTCAAAAGAAAAATATTTTTCTAAAAAACATTTTGAAATTTTATGGCTAATTGAGGAAGGTTTTAATTATCAAAATCCTTATCAAATCATTAATCATGTTTTTAATGGATGGCATTTCCAGCCCTTAGATTTATCAAAACCTCAATTATTCTATGAAAATATTTTGATTGAAACAGGTTCTGCCCTTTTCAAACATTATCCTGCCAAGGAAAATCCAAATTCAATCACACATTCTACATGCCAAATACTCCGAGTTCTCTCCCCAACTCAATGGGGAATTCCACCAAATTCACCCAGAAAATTTCCTGCACAATTCACTACAAAATTAAACCATTCTGGTTCCTTCAATTACTGGGATTATCTACAAGCCTGGTACAAAACCTTTTTCCTCCAAAATGAAAATAACCGTCATTCATGGTTATTATTTTTCAAATACAATACCCAGTATACTTTCCCAAATTGGTTCTCTCATTGGTGGAAATGGTTTGGACCACTTAGAGAAATCTTACCACCATCAGTAGACAAAGCCTACCAATGTTTTCTGGACAACTTCCAATCAACAGACAATATCCATCCTTCAATTCATTTTTCATCAAAATTCTATCTTTCATGGATAACTTCATGGGAGTACAAGATCACAACTGATCCAGAAACAAATGGTCCTCAAGTATCCAGACATTTCAACACAAAATGGTGGGACAAATTCCAGACAGACAAGATCACTGCTCAAAATGTCCTGCAATGGTTCGACAAAAATCCAAAATTCTGTCTCAAAGGAACTAGGCCAGATACTGCCCAATTCCTCCAAGCAAAATCAAATGCCAGCACCTTGCTAGCACAAGCAAAAACAAAAAATGAATACAAACAGATCATGAAGCAAATTCTTGCATCTGTTGATTCAGAAGAAGAACAAGATGAAGAACAAGATGAAGAAGCAAGCTCCAGTTCAACTCCATCTGTCAATCTAGGAAACGACAATGAAGATGACTGTTTTGGAATTTTCCCTCCAATTCCAAAAAAGAAATGATGATTATCGACAAAAAAGTGAAAAGCAACCGAAAGCAAAAAGCAAAGGTTACAGCTGACAAAAGCAAATTCGACAAAATCATTACTCTGCCAAAAGTAAAGACAAAAGCCACCGAAAGCAAAAAGCAAAGGTGACAGCTGACAAAAGCAAAGAATCCTAAGCTGCAAAATGAAATTCAAATGCACTTCAAATGTAATTCAAATGTAAATCAGAACTCCATTATATAAGGAATACTCTGAGACTTAGAAGGCATTCGAAAATTTTAGCAAATTTAAGATACTGTGAGAATTCTCTGTAATCTTCAGTTTCTTATTTTGTAATTTCGTTTCACAGATCAATATCAATTTTCAATTTCTCAATTTCAATTCAAAACTTTATTTTAATTCCCTTGTCTTTCAATTTTAATTCTAGCTTTGTTTTAATTCTCCAAAGATCCCGGGAGAAGAAACAGCATCTTGTATGTGAGTGTTTTGTTCATCCATAATTGGTTGGTTATCTTTATCTTTTTTAATAGCTTTTAAGATTTCATTTTGTTCATGTATGGTAAGGTAATTATCCCACCAGCCCTTAAGTTGTCCTGAAAATCCTGCTACTAGTAAATTTGCTATAGCATGATCTGAAGTTTGTGATTGTGTTTTATAAACATTTGAAACCATTGTCATTTGGTGTAATGTATTAAGTATATTGTATTCTGACATTCCATCAATGTTCCATTCATAAACAGCATTAGCATTATATTTGTTTTGAAAATTAGGCTTTTCTTCAAAAGCTCCCGGGATCTTTGGAGAATTAAAACAAAGCTAGAATTAAAATTGAAAGACAAGGGAATTAAAATAAAGTTTTGAATTGAAATTGAGAAATTGAAAATTGATATTGATCTGTGAAACGAAATTACAAAATAAGAAACTGAAGATTACAGAGAATTCTCACAGTATCTTAAATTTGCTAAAATTTTCGAATGCCTTCTAAGTCTCAGAGTATTCCTTATATAATGGAGTTCTGATTTACATTTGAATTACATTTGAAGTGCATTTGAATTTCATTTTGCAGCTTAGGATTCTTTGCTTTTGTCAGCTGTCACCTTTGCTTTTTGCTTTCGGTGGCTTTTGTCTTTACTTTTGGCAGAGTAATGATTTTGTCGAATTTGCTTTTGTCAGCTGTAACCTTTGCTTTTTGCTTTCGGTTGCTTTTCACTTTTTTGTCGATAATCATCATTTCTTTTTTGGAATTGGAGGGAAAATTCCAAAACAGTCATCTTCATTGTCGTTTCCTAGATTGACAGATGGAGTTGAACTGGAGCTTGCTTCTTCATCTTATTCTTCATCTTGTTCTTCTTCTGAATCAACAGATGCAAGAATTTGCTTCATGATCTGTTTGTATTCATTTTTTGTTTTTGCTTGTGCTAGCAAGGTGCTGGCATTTGATTTTGCTTGGAGGAATTGGGCAGTATCTGGCCTAGTTCCTTTGAGACAGAATTTTGGATTTTTGTCGAACCATTGCAGGACATTTTGAGCAGTGATCTTGTCTGTCTGGAATTTGTCCCACCATTTTGTGTTGAAATGTCTGGATACTTGAGGACCATTTGTTTCTGGATCAGTTGTGATCTTGTACTCCCATGAAGTTATCCATGAAAGATAGAATTTTGATGAAAAATGAATTGAAGGATGGATATTGTCTGTTGATTGGAAGTTGTCCAGAAAACATTGGTAGGCTTTGTCTACTGATGGTGGTAAGATTTCTCTAAGTGGTCCAAACCATTTCCACCAATGAGAGAACCAATTTGGGAAAGTATACTGGGTATTGTATTTGAAAAATAATAACCATGAATGACGGTTATTTTCATTTTGGAGGAAAAAGGTTTTGTACCAGGCTTGTAGATAATCCCAGTAATTGAAGGAACCAGAATGGTTTAATTTTGTAGTGAATTGTGCAGGAAATTTTCTGGGTGAATTTGGTGGAATTCCCCATTGAGTTGGGGAGAGAACTCGGAGTATTTGGCATGTAGAATGTGTGATTGAATTTGGATTTTCCTTGGCAGGATAATGTTTGAAAAGGGTAGAACTTGTTTCAATCAAAATATTTTCATAGAATAATTGAGGTTTTGATAAATCTAAGGGCTGGAAATGCCATCCATTAAAAACATGATTAATGATTTGATAAGGATTTTGATAATTAAAACCTTCCTCAATTAGCCATAAAATTTCAAAATGTTTTTTAGAAAAATATTTTTCTTTTGAAGCTTGTGTGGAAATAGGTTTTTGAAGGGCTATTTCCTGGGTTTTTGAAATTGGAACAGTTAAAATAGCTTTCTTGAGAGGAGAATCTGTTTTGACTGTGGATAAGGTTTTCTGTATTTCTTCACCTTGGGGTGATTGGGAAAGAGAATTGATCCATTGACTGATCATTTGCATTTGGGATTCATTTGGAATAAATTGGGGATTTGGGGAAGATGTTGAGGGATTTTGGTTGGCTTTTTGATCTTGTCTTTCATATTCTTTTTCGAAGATTTGGGTCCAAGTTTTGATTGGTTGGGCTGAATTGGTTGGATTGAAGAACCTGAGTCACTAGAACTCTCTTGTTTTTTGCCTTTCCCTCGTTTTTTAGGCATTTTCCTTGAAGAAATTCTCTGGTAAGAAAGTCGGGAAGAGAATTAGATTCTCCTTTGATGAATTCAATTTCAAAATCAAATATGCTTAAAATTGCTTGCCATCTGGCAAAAATCTGTTTTGAAGCAATGTTTTGAACATCTTTTTGTAATATATCTTTTGCTGATTTACAATCGACTCTTAAAAGGAATTTTTGATTTAACAAATCACTTTGAAACTTATTTATTGCTAGAACAATTGCTAAAATTTCTTTTTTGACAGTACTGTAATTTTGCTGAGCAGGGTTCCAATGTTTAGATGTGTATTGGATAACTTGTGTTTTACCATTATGAATTTGTTTTAATATTCCTCCATATCCTAATTCAGAAGCATCTGTCTCTACTATTTTTTGGGCTGTAGGATTGGCTAAGTGTAAACAAGGGATTTCTTGGATTTGGGCTTTTATTTGTTGGACTAATTTGGTATGGGCTTCAGTCCATTTTGGTGGATTCTTTTTTAGTCTATCATGTAAAGGTTTGCATAATTTGTTAATGTCAGGGTAGAAATCTAGGACATAATTTAGACTACCTAGAAATCTTTGAAGTTGGTTTTTGTCAAGAATTTGGTCAGGAAATTTATCAGCAAAGGCTATAGATCTTTCTATTGGTGTTATTGTTCCTTGGGTAATGTACTGACCTAGGAATCGAATTCGTGTTTGGAAAAGATTGATTTTTGTTTTAGAAAGGACTAATCCATTTTGTTTAATAATTTTAATGAAAATATTTAAATGTTTGTAATGTTGTTCTAAATTGGATGAAAAAATTAATACATCATCTATGTAAACAATTGTGAATTGAGAATAGGGATTGAATATTTCATTCATTATTCTTTGAAATTCTGAAGGGGCATTTTTTAAACCAAAAGGCATAACATTCCATTCATATTGACCAAAAGGGACTGTGAAGGCAGTTTTGTATCTTTGATTTTCTTGAATCTGTATTTGCCAAAATCCTGATTTCATATCAAATTTTGAGAAAATATTTGCATTGTTTAGTTTTTGAAGTAAATCTCTTTTATTAGGTATTGGGTATCTAATCCATCTTAATACTTTGTTCAAAGGTTTATAATTTATTACCAGTCTTGGTGTTCCTCTTTCAATTTCAGCATTTTTTATAACATAGAATGCAGAACAACTCCATGGTGATTTACTTTTTCTTATTAAGCCTTTGTTTTCTAAATCTTTGATTTCTTGGCGACAAATTTGTTCCATTTCAGGATTCATTTGAATAGGTCTTGCTTTTGTTGGGATTTCTTTTTCGTTAAATTCTTTCTCATAAGGTAAATCAACAACATGTTTTTTCCTTTCCCAAAATGCATTAGGAATCTCAGAACATATTGTAGATTCAATTTCTTTTTGTAAATTTTTTATTTTGTTAATATTCTGTGGTTCTTGTAATTGTTTTTCAATTCTTTTTAAAGATATGTCTTCTTTTAAATAATTAATTTGTTTTTCTTTGTTTTTTATTAACAAATTTATTTGTTGATTTTGAATTGATAAACCTTTGAGTAAATTGATATTTCTTTTCTTAGTTTTTTCAGCAAATTTAAAAGAAACTATTGTTCCTAGAATGTTTGCAGAGATATCTTTTCTTGATGTTGTATAAGGTTCTAATAAATTGATAAAAGGAATTCCTAATATTACATCTTGCATTATGTTTTTAATTAATAAAAAAGGAGTTTTAATTTGAACTTGATTATTTTGAATTATTGCATTTGTTAATTTGTATTTAATGTGTAATTTATCACCATTTGCTGCTTTTAGTCCTTCTATTGTTTTCTCATAGTATTTTGTAGGAATTAAGCCTTCCCTTATACAGTTTTGATCTGCTCCTGTGTCAAAAAGTGCAATTGTGTTGATTTGAAATTCATTATTTATTAGTATTGAAATTTTTATAGTATATCTTCTTATTGTAACTTCTTGTAACATTAATAAAAATTCATCAGATTTTTGTATGGTATTATCATCAGAGTCTGAATCAGATTTATTTCTATCTTTGTTTAATTGTATTAATTGTTTTAATTGTTCTCTATCTTTTTCTTGATTTGATTTTAATTCTTTTATTTCTTTTTTAACTTGTTTTAATTCTGTTTGTAAATCTTGGATTGTTACTTCTTTAGGTTGGTCATTGTATTTTTGGAAAATTATATCTTTTATATTATACATTTGTGATTTATGAGATGAAGATCCTGGTTTTTCTTCTAAATTTTCTTTTAATTTCGTTAAATACTCTCTTTTTATCCTGGAATCTTGAATTTTGTCAATAATTTCTAACATGAATTCTTGATCTTTTGTTAATACGTTTATTTCTTGGTCTGAATCAGGTTCAGAAGTAGATGTGGTTTGTAATTCATCATCTGGTAATTCATTATTTGAAGTTTCGAGTTCATCTTCAGAAGAAGTATTGAGAAGTAGTTGATTAATTTTATCCTGTACTTCTTCTGTTAATTGTAATTCATTTATTTTTCTTGTGACTTTACAATATTTTGATATATGACCTTTTTTCCCACATCTATAACATGTAATATCTTTTAAATCTTTTTTCTCTGTCTTGATTTTTACAGGTTCAATAGTAGGTTTATTAAATTTTCTGTTATTATAATTTCTTTTATAGTTATTGTTTCTTTTTGTTTTATAATAATTATCATAGTTTGGTTTCCATGTAGGTTTATTAAATTTTCTTTTTATTTTTTCTGAATTTTTATTCTGGCAACATTTTGTTTGTTTGGAATCTTGTTTGATGTCAAATTGTTCACAGAAAGATCCTAATTCTTTTCTCGTTTGAAATCTTTCTCTTTTTAATTGTTTTTGAAGTTTCATATCTTGACAAATTTTTAATCCTTCTTTTTGGGTAAAGCTTATAATTTCTCCATATGTTAAATTTTCATAAGGTATAATTCCTTTGAAAGTTTCCCTAATTTGATTTCGAACCTTTTCTCCTAATAATATTGGTAGTCCTGCTAAAAATTTTTCTTTCCAAAAAGGTTGATTGTTATCTGTTCTTTGCATAATCCTAGTCATAAAAGTATCTTTATACCATTTAAAATCTGTTAGTTTTTTACATTTTAAGTTTGAAAGTAATTCAGAATTTTTGTCTTTTAAATGTGAGGGATCTCCTATAAAATGTTTTGAAATTGAAAATATTAGAGAAGAAACAGCATCTTGTATGTGAGTGTTTTGTTCATCCATAATTGGTTGGTTATCTTTATCTTTTTTAATAGCTTTTAAGATTTCATTTTGTTCATGTATGGTAAGGTAATTATCCCACCAGCCCTTAAGTTGTCCTGAAAATCCTGCTACTAGTAAATTTGCTATAGCATGATCTGAAGTTTGTGATTGTGTTTTATAAACATTTGAAACCATTGTCATTTGGTGTAATGTATTAAGTATATTGTATTCTGACATTCCATCAATGTTCCATTCATAAACAGCATTAGCATTATATTTGTTTTGAAAATTAGGCTTTTCTTCTAAAGTGATGTCAGGAGCTGTGGCTTTTGGATAATATAATTTTTGGGGTTGTTTCCATTCAATTTTATTAATTTCTTGTTCAGATTCTGGGTTTTGTTCAGATTCTGTTTGTTGGTTCATCATATTAATAGTTCTTGAAGATTGAGAAATTTGTTCAGGTGTATCAGGAACTTGTTGAGTGAGTTCGGATTGGTCTATAGATTTTAACCTTTGTTGGATTTCTTGTAAAAGATCAGTTTTATAATCATTATGATATGTTTTAGGTATCTCAAAAGGTTTAAAAATTGATTTTTGGTTTTCAACAGACTTATATGTAGAAACTTGTGTTTGTTGGGTTGTTTTATTATCAACTAATGTTTCAATTTTTTCTAATTGTTTTCCAATAGTTTTAAGATTTAAGTTTGTATAATTATTTTGTTCAAAAATATTTTTTATATCAGTAGTACTAATAGGATCTGTTAGATTTTTTCTTTCTTTTATTGGAGAGGCTTTTATCAAATTTTCTTGATGAATGTGTTTAATGGTGCAAAAAGGTGGATGGATTGATTCTATTAATATTCCTTGTGATGTTTGCCATTGATTGTTATTTTTTGCCATATTTATTGTTTGATTATTATTTTGGTAATATTCTTCAAACCAATCAAAAAATGTTATGTGAATTTCATGTTGATTTAAAAATTTGTAATATTCTTCTTGTATTTCTGTTTTTTGTTCAGAATAGTTTTCCCAAAATTGTTTCCTCTTATTTTTATTTTTATCAGAAAGAAAATCTTTATTACATTGTTGTTTATTAATCTTGAAATGTTTTTTAAGCATATGGATTTCAGATTCTTCATTTTGTTGTTGGTTGATGTTAGGATTATCTGTCATAGAAGAGTAGGTTGGTGACATTGGGGGTGAATTTTCTATGTCTTGGTTAGAAGTATATATTGGTCTAGGAATACTAGAGGTATTGTCCACTCCTCTAAGATTTGTTCTAGTGGTAGTGGGTATTGAAGAGATAGAAGCTCTGGCAGAATGAAAATTTGGGCCAGCATAAATCGAAGCTGTTGCTGGGTTTTGGTAATATCTTCTGGAAGTATTTGAAATTGAACTGAAATTTTCAAAAGGTAAGAGAATTGGTTGGTTTTCATTTCTTCTAGAAGCTTGCCCTAGGTCAATTGAATTTCTGGCAAAAGAGAGTCGCACTCTTCCATCAGAATATTGCTCTATTTTGTGGATTTCTGTACTCCTTGCTGGAGCAGGTTGAATGGGGGTTACAGCTTCTTCCATATCCCAATATTCAGGTAAGGAAATATCTTGCCATTTTATGGCTTTGGGAGTTATGACATTGGTTCTTTTGAGGTCAGTTTGGAAAAGCATGGTTTGACCAGGTTCTAGTTTTGGAGTGAGGTTTTTTGGCGGGATTGCAGCAGAGCAAAGTGCTTTGTAACAAACCCTGTAAATTATTGTTATGGGAAAAGAACCTTCTTCCATTTGATAATTATTAGTTTGAATTTGTAATGTTAAAGCTTTTAAAATATTTTTATCTTGTAAAGATACTGGAAAATTTGGATAACAATTGAAGTAAACTGGTCCGGCACAAAGGCTGGACTCAACAGTTCCTAAGAGGGAATCATTGAATTGTTTGAATCTACAATCTCTAAGAATCATTAATATTGAAGTGTTTAAAGCAGTGTGTGATAAAGGCTTTACAGCAACTTGAACTAATCCAAAATGTATATAATTAAATCCTTCTTTTTTACGTTTCTGTATTGAATCATGGTTTAAGAGTTGTATAGTTTGATGAGAACTAGTTAAAGATAAATCTTTCTCTGTAATTTTAACCGAATAGTCTGTTCTTGTTAAATCTCTTATAAAATTCGATTTTTTGTAGATTTTATCTTGTTCAATTTTTGGTAATTGCCAATCATTTAAATCTTTCAAGAATTTGTGGACGTTTTCTATTTCATGTTCTTCCTCATTAACAACTTGTTTATCTCTTTTTTGTTCATTATTTCTTGAAGATTCTGAGAAATCTTGGGATCTTGAGCTATTGTTTGAAGATCTAGAACTAAAAGTCCTAAATAAAAAACTCATCTTAACAAATTATGTAAACAGAATTGGTTCTATATTTAAGGTTTCATCTGGATTATGCCTACGGTCAAGTGGATTAACGGCCAAACCTAAGGTCTTACTACCACAATCAGCTGTCTCAGCAAAACACAGAAAATTCCAGGAAAATATGAAAACCAATTATGAAAAATAATTTGAAAATATGAATTTGTTACTTACTTCTTGAAGTTCTTACTTCTCCCTTGGCTCTGATACCAAAAGCTCCCGGGATCTTTGGAGAATTAAAACAAAGCTAGAATTAAAATTGAAAGACAAGGGAATTAAAATAAAGTTTTGAATTGAAATTGAGAAATTGAAAATTGATATTGATCTGTGAAACGAAATTACAAAATAAGAAACTGAAGATTACAGAGAATTCTCACAGTATCTTAAATTTGCTAAAATTTTCGAATGCCTTCTAAGTCTCAGAGTATTCCTTATATAATGGAGTTCTGATTTACATTTGAATTACATTTGAAGTGCATTTGAATTTCATTTTGCAGCTTAGGATTCTTTGCTTTTGTCAGCTGTCACCTTTGCTTTTTGCTTTCGGTGGCTTTTGTCTTTACTTTTGGCAGAGTAATGATTTTGTCGAATTTGCTTTTGTCAGCTGTAACCTTTGCTTTTTGCTTTCGGTTGCTTTTCACTTTTTTGTCGATAATCATCATTTCTTTTTTGGAATTGGAGGGAAAATTCCAAAACAGTCATCTTCATTGTCGTTTCCTAGATTGACAGATGGAGTTGAACTGGAGCTTGCTTCTTCATCTTGTTCTTCATCTTGTTCTTCTTCTGAATCAACAGATGCAAGAATTTGCTTCATGATCTGTTTGTATTCATTTTTTGTTTTTGCTTGTGCTAGCAAGGTGCTGGCATTTGATTTTGCTTGGAGGAATTGGGCAGTATCTGGCCTAGTTCCTTTGAGACAGAATTTTGGATTTTTGTCGAACCATTGCAGGACATTTTGAGCAGTGATCTTGTCTGTCTGGAATTTGTCCCACCATTTTGTGTTGAAATGTCTGGATACTTGAGGACCATTTGTTTCTGGATCAGTTGTGATCTTGTACTCCCATGAAGTTATCCATGAAAGATAGAATTTTGATGAAAAATGAATTGAAGGATGGATATTGTCTGTTGATTGGAAGTTGTCCAGAAAACATTGGTAGGCTTTGTCTACTGATGGTGGTAAGATTTCTCTAAGTGGTCCAAACCATTTCCACCAATGAGAGAACCAATTTGGGAAAGTATACTGGGTATTGTATTTGAAAAATAATAACCATGAATGACGGTTATTTTCATTTTGGAGGAAAAAGGTTTTGTACCAGGCTTGTAGATAATCCCAGTAATTGAAGGAACCAGAATGGTTTAATTTTGTAGTGAATTGTGCAGGAAATTTTCTGGGTGAATTTGGTGGAATTCCCCATTGAGTTGGGGAGAGAACTCGGAGTATTTGGCATGTAGAATGTGTGATTGAATTTGGATTTTCCTTGGCAGGATAATGTTTGAAAAGGGCAGAACCTGTTTCAATCAAAATATTTTCATAGAATAATTGAGGTTTTGATAAATCTAAGGGCTGGAAATGCCATCCATTAAAAACATGATTAATGATTTGATAAGGATTTTGATAATTAAAACCTTCCTCAATTAGCCATAAAATTTCAAAATGTTTTTTAGAAAAATATTTTTCTTTTGAAGCTTGTGTGGAAATAGGTTTTTGAAGGGCTATTTCCTGGGTTTTTGAAATTGAAACAGTTAAAATAGCTTTCTTGAGAGGAGAATCTGTTTTGACTGTGGATAAGGTTTTCTGTATTTCTTCACCTTGGGGTGATTGGGAAAGAGAATTGATCCATTGACTGATCATTTGCATTTGGGATTCATTTGGAATAAATTGGGGATTTGGGGAAGATGTTGAGGGATTTTGGTTGGCTTTTTGATCTTGTCTTTCATATTCTTTTTCGAAGATTTGGGTCCAAGTTTTGATTGGTTGGGCTGAAATTGGTTGGATTGAAGAACCTGAGTCACTAGAACTCTCTTGTTTTTTGCCTTTCCCTCGTTTTTTAGGCATTTTCCTTGAAGAAATTCTCTGGTAAGAAAGTCGGGAAGAGAATTAGATTCTCCTTTGATGAATTCAATTTCAAAATCAAATATGCTTAAAATTGCTTGCCATCTGGCAAAAATCTGTTTTGAAGCAATGTTTTGAACATCTTTTTGTAATATATCTTTTGCTGATTTACAATCGACTCTTAAAAGGAATTTTTGATTTAACAAATCACTTTGAAACTTATTTATTGCTAGAACAATTGCTAAAATTTCTTTTTTGACAGTACTGTAATTTTGCTGAGCAGGGTTCCAATGTTTAGATGTGTATTGGATAACTTGTGTTTTACCATTATGAATTTGTTTTAATATTCCTCCATATCCTAATTCAGAAGCATCTGTCTCTACTATTTTTTGGGCTGTAGGATTGGCTAAGTGTAAACAAGGGATTTCTTGGATTTGGGCTTTTATTTGTTGGACTAATTTGGTATGGGCTTCAGTCCATTTTGGTGGATTCTTTTTTAGTCTATCATGTAAAGGTTTGCATAATTTGTTAATGTCAGGGTAGAAATCTAGGACATAATTTAGACTACCTAGAAATCTTTGAAGTTGGTTTTTGTCAAGAATTTGGTCAGGAAATTTATCAGCAAAGGCTATAGATCTTTCTATTGGTGTTATTGTTCCTTGGGTAATGTACTGACCTAGGAATCGAATTCGTGTTTGGAAAAGATTGATTTTTGTTTTAGAAAGGACTAATCCATTTTGTTTAATAATTTTAATGAAAATATTTAAATGTTTGTAATGTTGTTCTAAATTGGATGAAAAAATTAATACATCATCTATGTAAACAATTGTGAATTGAGAATAGGGATTGAATATTTCATTCATTATTCTTTGAAATTCTGAAGGGGCATTTTTTAAACCAAAAGGCATAACATTCCATTCATATTGACCAAAAGGGACTGTGAAGGCAGTTTTGTATCTTTGATTTTCTTGAATCTGTATTTGCCAAAATCCTGATTTCATATCAAATTTTGAGAAAATATTTGCATTGTTTAGTTTTTGAAGTAAATCTCTTTTATTAGGTATTGGGTATCTAATCCATCTTAATACTTTGTTCAAAGGTTTATAATTTATTACCAGTCTTGGTGTTCCTCTTTCAATTTCAGCATTTTTTATAACATAGAATGCAGAACAACTCCATGGTGATTTACTTTTTCTTATTAAGCCTTTGTTTTCTAAATCTTTGATTTCTTGGCGACAAATTTGTTCCATTTCAGGATTCATTTGAATAGGTCTTGCTTTTGTTGGGATTTCTTTTTCGTTAAATTCTTTCTCATAAGGTAAATCAACAACATGTTTTTTCCTTTCCCAAAATGCATTAGGAATCTCAGAACATATTGTAGATTCAATTTCTTTTTGTAAATTTTTTATTTTGTTAATATTCTGTGGTTCTTGTAATTGTTTTTCAATTCTTTTTAAAGATATGTCTTCTTTTAAATAATTAATTTGTTTTTCTTTGTTTTTTATTAACAAATTTATTTGTTGATTTTGAATTGATAAACCTTTGAGTAAATTGATATTTCTTTTCTTAGTTTTTTCAGCAAATTTAAAAGAAACTATTGTTCCTAGAATGTTTGCAGAGATATCTTTTCTTGATGTTGTATAAGGTTCTAATAAATTGATAAAAGGAATTCCTAATATTACATCTTGCATTATGTTTTTAATTAATAAAAAAGGAGTTTTAATTTGAACTTGATTATTTTGAATTATTGCATTTGTTAATTTGTATTTAATGTGTAATTTATCACCATTTGCTGCTTTTAGTCCTTCTATTGTTTTCTCATAGTATTTTGTAGGAATTAAGCCTTCCCTTATACAGTTTTGATCTGCTCCTGTGTCAAAAAGTGCAATTGTGTTGATTTGAAATTCATTATTTATTAGTATTGAAATTTTTATAGTATATCTTCTTATTGTAACTTCTTGTAACATTAATAAAAATTCATCAGATTTTTGTATGGTATTATCATCAGAGTCTGAATCAGATTTATTTCTATCTTTGTTTAATTGTATTAATTGTTTTAATTGTTCTCTATCTTTTTCTTGATTTGATTTTAATTCTTTTATTTCTTTTTTAACTTGTTTTAATTCTGTTTGTAAATCTTGGATTGTTACTTCTTTAGGTTGGTCATTGTATTTTTGGAAAATTATATCTTTTATATTATACATTTGTGATTTATGAGATGAAGATCCTGGTTTTTCTTCTAAATTTTCTTTTAATTTCGTTAAATACTCTCTTTTTATCCTGGAATCTTGAATTTTGTCAATAATTTCTAACATGAATTCTTGATCTTTTGTTAATACGTTTATTTCTTGGTCTGAATCAGGTTCAGAAGTAGATGTGGTTTGTAATTCATCATCTGGTAATTCATTATTTGAAGTTTCGAGTTCATCTTCAGAAGAAGTATTGAGAAGTAGTTGATTAATTTTATCCTGTACTTCTTCTGTTAATTGTAATTCATTTATTTTTCTTGTGACTTTACAATATTTTGATATATGACCTTTTTTCCCACATCTATAACATGTAATATCTTTTAAATCTTTTTTTTCTGTCTTGATTTTTACAGGTTCAATAGTAGGTTTATTAAATTTTCTGTTATTATAATTTCTTTTATAGTTATTGTTTCTTTTTGTTTTATAATAATTATCATAGTTTGGTTTCCATGTAGGTTTATTAAATTTTCTTTTTATTTTTTCTGAATTTTTATTCTGGCAACATTTTGTTTGTTTGGAATCTTGTTTGATGTCAAATTGTTCACAGAAAGATCCTAATTCTTTTCTCGTTTGAAATCTTTCTCTTTTTAATTGTTTTTGAAGTTTCATATCTTGACAAATTTTTAATCCTTCTTTTTGGGTAAAGCTTATAATTTCTCCATATGTTAAATTTTCATAAGGTATAATTCCTTTGAAAGTTTCCCTAATTTGATTTCGAACCTTTTCTCCTAATAATATTGGTAGTCCTGCTAAAAATTTTTCTTTCCAAAAAGGTTGATTGTTATCTGTTCTTTGCATAATCCTAGTCATAAAAGTATCTTTATACCATTTAAAATCTGTTAGTTTTTTACATTTTAAGTTTGAAAGTAATTCAGAATTTTTGTCTTTTAAATGTGAGGGATCTCCTATAAAATGTTTTGAAATTGAAAATATTAGAGAAGAAACAGCATCTTGTATGTGAGTGTTTTGTTCATCCATAATTGGTTGGTTATCTTTATCTTTTTTAATAGCTTTTAAGATTTCATTTTGTTCATGTATGGTAAGGTAATTATCCCACCAGCCCTTAAGTTGTCCTGAAAATCCTGCTACTAGTAAATTTGCTATAGCATGATCTGAAGTTTGTGATTGTGTTTTATAAACATTTGAAACCATTGTCATTTGGTGTAATGTATTAAGTATATTGTATTCTGACATTCCATCAATGTTCCATTCATAAACAGCATTAGCATTATATTTGTTTTGAAAATTAGGCTTTTCTTCTAAAATGATGTCAGGAGCTGTGGCTTTTGGATAATATAATTTTTGGGGTTGTTTCCATTCAATTTTATTAATTTCTTGTTCAGATTCTGGGTTTTGTTCAGATTCTGTTTGTTGGTTCATCATATTAATAGTTCTTGAAGATTGAGAAATTTGTTCAGGTGTATCAGGAACTTGTTGAGTGAGTTCGGATTGGTCTATAGATTTTAACCTTTGTTGGATTTCTTGTAAAAGATCAGTTTTATAATCATTATGATATGTTTTAGGTATCTCAAAAGGTTTAAAAAATGATTTTTGGTTTTCAACAGACTTATATGTAGAAACTTGTGTTTGTTGGGTTGTTTTATTATCAACTAATGTTTCAATTTTTTCTAATTGTTTTCCAATAGTTTTAAGATTTAAGTTTGTATAATTATTTTGTTCAAAAATATTTTTTATATCAGTAGTACTAATAGGATCTGTTAGATTTTTTCTTTCTTTTATTGGAGAGGCTTTTATCAAATTTTCTTGATGAATGTGTTTAATGGTGCAAAAAGGTGGATGGATTGATTCTATTAATATTCCTTGTGATGTTTGCCATTGATTGTTATTTTTTGCCATATTTATTGTTTGATTATTATTTTGGTAATATTCTTCAAACCAATCAAAAAATGTTATGTGAATTTCATGTTGATTTAAAAATTTGTAATATTCTTCTTGTATTTCTGTTTTTTGTTCAGAATAGTTTTCCCAAAATTGTTTCCTCTTATTTTTATTTTTATCAGAAAGAAAATCTTTATTACATTGTTGTTTATTAATCTTGAAAGGTTTTTTAAGCATATGGATTTCAGATTCTTCATTTTGTTGTTGGTTGATGTTAGGATTATCTGTCATAGAAGAGTAGGTTGGTGACATTGGGGGTGAATTTTCTATGTCTTGGTTAGAAGTATATATTGGTCTAGGAATACTAGAGGTATTGTCCACTCCTCTAAGATTTGTTCTAGTGGTAGTGGGTATTGAAGAGATAGAAGCTCTGGCAGAATGAAAATTTGGGCCAGCATAAATCGAAGCTGTTGCTGGGTTTTGGTAATATCTTCTGGAAGTATTTGAAATTGAACTGAAATTTTCAAAAGGTAAGAGAATTGGTTGGTTTTCATTTCTTCTAGAAGCTTGCCCTAGGTCAATTGAATTTCTGGCAAAAGAGAGTCGCACTCTTCCATCAGAATATTGCTCTATTTTGTGGATTTCTGTACTCCTTGCTGGAGCAGGTTGAATGGGGGTTACAGCTTCTTCCATATCCCAATATTCAGGTAAGGAAATATCTTGCCATTTTATGGCTTTGGGAGTTATGACATTGGTTCTTTTGAGGTCAGTTTGGAAAAGCATGGTTTGACCAGGTTCTAGTTTTGGAGTGAGGTTTTTTGGCGGGATTGCAGCAGAGCAAAGTGCTTTGTAACAAACCCTGTAAATTATTGTTATGGGAAAAGAACCTTCTTCCATTTGATAATTATTAGTTTGAATTTGTAATGTTAAAGCTTTTAAAATATTTTTATCTTGTAAAGATACTGGAAAATTTGGATAACAATTGAAGTAAACTGGTCCGGCACAAAGGCTGGACTCAACAGTTCCTAAGAGGGAATCATTGAATTGTTTGAATCTACAATCTCTAAGAATCATTAATATTGAAGTGTTTAAAGCAGTGTGTGATAAAGGCTTTACAGCAACTTGAACTAATCCAAAATGTATATAATTAAATCCTTCTTTTTTACGTTTCTGTATTGAATCATGGTTTAAGAGTTGTATTGTTTGATGAGAACTAGTTAAAGATAAATCTTTCTCTGTAATTTTAACCGAATAGTCTGTTCTTGTTAAATCTCTTATAAAATTCGATTTTTTGTAGATTTTATCTTGTTCAATTTTTGGTAATTGCCAATCATTTAAATCTTTCAAGAATTTGTGGACGTTTTCTATTTCATGTTCTTCCTCATTAACAACTTGTTTATCTCTTTTTTGTTCATTATTTCTTGAAGATTCTGAGAAATCTTGGGATCTTGAGCTATTGTTTGAAGATCTAGAACTAAAAGTCCTAAATAAAAAACTCATCTTAACAAATTATGTAAACAGAATTGGTTCTATATTTAAGGTTTCATCTGGATTATGCCTACGGTCAAGTGGATTAACGGCCAAACCTAAGGTCTTACTACCACAATCAGCTGTCTCAGCAAAACACAGAAAATTCCAGGAAAATATGAAAACCAATTATGAAAAATAATTTGAAAATATGAATTTGTTACTTACTTCTTGAAGTTCTTACTTCTCCCTTGGCTCTGATACCAAAAGCTCCCGGGATCTTTGGAGAATTAAAACAAAGCTAGAATTAAAATTGAAAGACAAGGGAATTAAAATAAAGTTTTGAATTGAAATTGAGAAATTGAAAATTGATATTGATCTGTGAAACGAAATTACAAAATAAGAAACTGAAGATTACAGAGAATTCTCACAGTATCTTAAATTTGCTAAAATTTTCGAATGCCTTCTAAGTCTCAGAGTATTCCTTATATAATGGAGTTCTGATTTACATTTGAATTACATTTGAAGTGCATTTGAATTTCATTTTGCAGCTTAGGATTCTTTGCTTTTGTCAGCTGTCACCTTTGCTTTTTGCTTTCGGTGGCTTTTGTCTTTACTTTTGGCAGAGTAATGATTTTGTCGAATTTGCTTTTGTCAGCTGTAACCTTTGCTTTTTGCTTTCGGTTGCTTTTCACTTTTTTGTCGATAATCATCATTTCTTTTTTGGAATTGGAGGGAAAATTCCAAAACAGTCATCTTCATTGTCGTTTCCTAGATTGACAGATGGAGTTGAACTGGAGCTTGCTTCTTCATCTTGTTCTTCATCTTGTTCTTCTTCTGAATCAACAGATGCAAGAATTTGCTTCATGATCTGTTTGTATTCATTTTTTGTTTTTGCTTGTGCTAGCAAGGTGCTGGCATTTGATTTTGCTTGGAGGAATTGGGCAGTATCTGGCCTAGTTCCTTTGAGACAGAATTTTGGATTTTTGTCGAACCATTGCAGGACATTTTGAGCAGTGATCTTGTCTGTCTGGAATTTGTCCCACCATTTTGTGTTGAAATGTCTGGATACTTGAGGACCATTTGTTTCTGGATCAGTTGTGATCTTGTACTCCCATGAAGTTATCCATGAAAGATAGAATTTTGATGAAAAATGAATTGAAGGATGGATATTGTCTGTTGATTGGAAGTTGTCCAGAAAACATTGGTAGGCTTTGTCTACTGATGGTGGTAAGATTTCTCTAAGTGGTCCAAACCATTTCCACCAATGAGAGAACCAATTTGGGAAAGTATACTGGGTATTGTATTTGAAAAATAATAACCATGAATGACGGTTATTTTCATTTTGGAGGAAAAAGGTTTTGTACCAGGCTTGTAGATAATCCCAGTAATTGAAGGAACCAGAATGGTTTAATTTTGTAGTGAATTGTGCAGGAAATTTTCTGGGTGAATTTGGTGGAATTCCCCATTGAGTTGGGGAGAGAACTCGGAGTATTTGGCATGTAGAATGTGTGATTGAATTTGGATTTTCCTTGGCAGGATAATGTTTGAAAAGGGCAGAACCTGTTTCAATCAAAATATTTTCATAGAATAATTGAGGTTTTGATAAATCTAAGGGCTGGAAATGCCATCCATTAAAAACATGATTAATGATTTGATAAGGATTTTGATAATTAAAACCTTCCTCAATTAGCCATAAAATTTCAAAATGTTTTTTAGAAAAATATTTTTCTTTTGAAGCTTGTGTGGAAATAGGTTTTTGAAGGGCTATTTCCTGGGTTTTTGAAATTGGAACAGTTAAAATAGCTTTCTTGAGAGGAGAATCTGTTTTGACTGTGGATAAGGTTTTCTGTATTTCTTCACCTTGGGGTGATTGGGAAAGAGAATTGATCCATTGACTGATCATTTGCATTTGGGATTCATTTGGAATAAATTGGGGATTTGGGGAAGATGTTGAGGGATTTTGGTTGGCTTTTGATCTTGTCTTTCATATTCTTTTTCGAAGATTTGGGTCCAAGTTTTGATTGGTTGGGCTGAAATTGGTTGGATTGAAGAACCTGAGTCACTAGAACTCTCTTGTTTTTTGCCTTTCCCTCGTTTTTTAGGCATTTTCCTTGAAGAAATTCTCTGGTAAGAAAGTCGGGAAGAGAATTAGATTCTCCTTTGATGAATTCAATTTCAAAATCAAATATGCTTAAAATTGCTTGCCATCTGGCAAAAATCTGTTTTGAAGCAATGTTTGAACATCTTTTTGTAATATATCTTTTGCTGATTTACAATCGACTCTTAAAAGGAATTTTTGATTTAACAAATCACTTTGAACTTATTTATTGCTAGAACAATTGCTAAAATTTCTTTTTTGACAGTACTGTAATTTTGCTGAGCAGGGTTCCAATGTTTAGATGTGTATTGGATAACTTGTGTTTTACCATTATGAATTTGTTTTAATATTCCTCCATATCCTAATTCAGAAGCATCTGTCTCTACTATTTTTTGGGCTGTAGGATTGGCTAAGTGTAAACAAGGGATTTCTTGGATTTGGGCTTTTATTTGTTGGACTAATTTGGTATGGGCTTCAGTCCATTTTGGTGGATTCTTTTTTAGTCTATCATGTAAAGGTTTGCATAATTTGTTAATGTCAGGGTAGAAATCTAGGACATAATTTAGACTACCTAGAAATCTTTGAAGTTGGTTTTTGTCAAGAATTTGGTCAGGAAATTTATCAGCAAAGGCTATAGATCTTTCTATTGGTGTTATTGTTCCTTGGGTAATGTACTGACCTAGGAATCGAATTCGTGTTTGGAAAAGATTGATTTTTGTTTTAGAAAGGACTAATCCATTTTGTTTAATAATTTTAATGAAAATATTTAAATGTTTGTAATGTTGTTCTAAATTGGATGAAAAAATTAATACATCATCTATGTAAACAATTGTGAATTGAGAATAGGGATTGAATATTTCATTCATTATTCTTTGAAATTCTGAAGGGGCATTTTTTAAACAAAAGGCATAACATTCCATTCATATTGACCAAAAGGGACTGTGAAGGCAGTTTTGTATCTTTGATTTTCTTGAATCTGTATTTGCCAAAATCCTGATTTCATATCAAATTTTGAGAAAATATTTGCATTGTTTAGTTTTTGAAGTAAATCTCTTTTATTAGGTATTGGGTATCTAATCCATCTTAATACTTTGTTCAAAGGTTTATAATTTATTACCAGTCTTGGTGTTCCTCTTTCAATTCAGCATTTTTTTATAACATAGAATGCAGAACAACTCCATGGTGATTTACTTTTTCTTATTAAGCCTTTGTTTTCTAAATCTTTGATTTCTTGGCGACAAATTTGTTCCATTTCAGGATTCATTTGAATAGGTCTTGCTTTTGTTGGGATTTCTTTTTCGTTAAATTCTTTCTCATAAGGTAAATCAACAACATGTTTTTTCCTTTCCCAAAATGCATTAGGAATCTCAGAACATATTGTAGATTCAATTTCTTTTTGTAAATTTTTTATTTTGTTAATATTCTGTGGTTCTTGTAATTGTTTTCAATTCTTTTAAAGATATGTCTTCTTTTAATAATTAATTTGTTTTTCTTTGTTTTTTATTAACAAATTTATTTGTTGATTTTGAATTGATAAACCTTTGAGTAAATTGATATTTCTTTTCTTAGTTTTTTCAGCAAATTTAAAAG